>JALHBU010000010.1:0-338121 GCA_024340005.1 Tolypocladium tropicale | reverse complement strand
TTTGTAGCCTATCTAATGTGGGTTCCCTGAATGTGAGACGGTCGATCGTTTTATCCGTGTCGCAGCGGCACGCCCCTGCGTTGTGGGCCGGCCACACCAGCCGACCACACCAACACTTACACGCCCCTGTCCTCGGGGGTGTCCCGGTCGTATCAGATGCAGAGGTGCCGGTAGTATTTAGCAAGACAACGGACCAGGCTTCTGCGTCAAGCAGCTGTCTCCGCACGATCCGGCACTAACAAGAAATTTCAAACATGGACTTCCAGACAATTCCCGGCTCTGTGGCTCTTGTAGCGTTGTCCGCTGCAGCGTTGCTATACGTTCTCGGAGTAATCATCTACAGGCTCTATCTCAGTCCCATCGCGCACTTTCCCGGTCCCAAGATTGCTGCGGTGACGCATTGGTAAGCATAGGCAATGCTTCGTCTGGATACAGACGTTGATGTGGTGTAGGTATGGATTCTACTACGATGCCATCTGTGGAGGAAAGTATGTGTGGAAGGTGGAAGAGATGCACCAAAAATACGTGAGTCTGCGGCTCTTTTTCATTTTGGCGCATGGCACGTTTATGGAAACAATTGTTGCTTTGTATCGAGGGGACTTGACATCACTGACATGTGCCAACAGGGTCCGGTGGTGAGGATCAACCCGGATGAAATCCACATCTCAGACCCCGACTTCTACGCTGTGTTGTACGCCGGCGGACAGGAGCGCCGTGACAAGGTCTTCAAGCACACGCGCCAGTTTGGGGCACCAGACTCGGTGCTCGGAGCTGTCCACCACGACCTCCACCGCATGAGAAGGGCCATTCTCAGCCCGTTCTTCTCCAAAGCCAGCGTTTACAGACTTGAGCCCGTAATCCAGGACAAGGTCGACGAGATGATGGAGCGCATGGAGGAGTTCAAGCTCTCCAGGCGACCGATCCCGTTGTTTGAGATGTTTGCCGCTTACACCAACGGTATGTTCAAGTTGCTCTGTTTGAAGTGAACGACGCAGGTGTTGATCTCTGACAGACGTCGTCATGGAGTATGCGTTTGCCAGAAGTGACCGCCGCTTGGCGCAGCCCGACTTTGATCCCGTCTTCTTGAATGCTCTGACAGCGGCTAGCGACATGTGCCACTGGGTGCTGCACATGAACTGGATGCTGCGGATTCTTCAGTCGATTCCAGTGCGGCTTGCCAAGCTCTTCAATCCAGGGTCTGTGTCTCGTGTGAACTTGGCGCCCGGGTGTAACAGGCTAACAATTGATGTGCTAGGCTTGGCAAAGTCCTGGCCTTCCAAGACGTACGTATCTCCGTGAACGCATTCGTGCTACTTCAAGCTCACCACGCCCGCAGAGCGTAAAGGACCAGATTCGGGACATCCAAGACGGAACAAACCGGTCCAACGAAAAGGGCTCGCACCGCACCATCTTCCACGATGTGCTGGACTCGGACATGCCCGAGTCGGAGAAGAGACTCGAGCGCATGTGGCAGGAGGGCATGGTGGTGGTAGGAGCCGGTACCGACACTACGGCCTGGACGCTGGTTGTGGCAATCGTGCATCTCACGATTTACCTCAGCATCCGGCAACGTCTAGAAAATGAGGTTAGGGGCGCCCTGGCCGAAAAGGGCAGCCTCAAGCTCAGCGACCTCGAGCAGCTCCCCTACCTCTCGGCATGCATCAAGGAGGCGCTGCGGCTCTCGTACGGCCTGTCGGCACGGCTACCACGTGAAGCTCCCAACCAGGTGCTCGAGGTGCCCGGCACCACAGGTCTGGCGATCCCGCCGGGAACAAAGGTGTCGATGGACACAGTGCTGATGCATCGTCATCCGCAACTCTTCCCCCAGCCGGATCAATTTCGCCCGGAGCGCTGGCTCGACAATCCGCGACTGGATCGTTATTTGGTACCCTTCTCCAAGGGCGCCCGCCAGTGTCTCGGCATTAACCTCGCATATGCGGAGTTGTACATGGCTCTTGGTGCCATTGTTGGCCGCTTCGGTGGCGCGGATGAGGGCCCTCGCCTACAGCTACTGGACGCCGATGCGGGCCTTCGGGCTATCGAGATCGCCGGTGACATGTTTCTGCCATCTACCAAGTCGGGGAATAAGCACATCAATGCAGTCTTCTGTTAGGTTTATGAGAGTTCTCTGTTATGGAGCGAATCGAGATACAATCAAACGGTGTAAGTGGCAGCGTACATCATGTCCCGTCGGCTCAGAACGTCACCAACTACAGTGGAGGCAACTGGTTACGATACATAAATCCGAAACGGTCTACTCGTATGGCTTGCATAATTTTTCAAGAAATTTCTCCATGTAGTGCCCCATGTCTCCCGATTTCATAATATCGGCTGATACTATTGACGCCGGACAAATCCGAGGGCAGCAGGTAAACTCCGTCAACAGCAGCGCAAGAAAAAAAAAAAGGAAAAAAACATATTAAAGCCGTTCCTCCCCCTGGCCATGTCTTCTCGCGAAGCATGTGCCTGCCAGTGAGTCTGCCCCCCAGCACGATGATCGAGCCCGAGAGCGTGGTGTTGTCGGAAGTGTCTGCACCTCCGCGGAACAAAGCTCCGCGGAGCTTATTCAGCCGCGGGAAGCGTGAAGCTCTCACAATAATAACCTCACCATGTCAATCCATTCCACGGAATCTCTCAACGCACGCATGTCAGTTCCACGGAGCACCCCCCTCTGGAAGCCACCATGCCGGCGGGCGAAGGCACACGTTCGAGCCGCAAGGGCCAGTCCTCCTGCGACTTCTGCCGGCTGCGCAAGCTTCGGTGTAACCGGCCGCTGCCCTGCACCAACTGCGTGTCGCGTGGGAAGAAGTGCCACTTCGGGCCTGCGGCTGGTGCGTCAATCACGGTAGCGACGGGCACCTCTGAGCAGCAGCAGCAGCAGCAGCAACCGAGATCGGCTTCTACAGAGACTCCCCCTCCACTACAGACACTGCAGGCCGCCGCGGACCAGGGACCTGGCCTGCTGGCGGAGATACAGGCCCTCAGGAAGCTTGCCCAGGACCTGGAGAAACGCGTGGTCCAAAACACCAGCCCCCCGCGCGAGAACCATGGCTACGACTTCTCGCGGTCCGTTTCTGGGTCCAGCCCCGGCCCGTCCCGGGTGGACCTTGGTCTAGGATCCCCGTCCGTTCTCGGCCAAGTCGGCGAGGCTAGCGAGGTGAGCCAGGTCGTGGCCCATCTCGAGCGCGTGTCCATGATCCAGAGCTCCAACGAGCTCATCTACGCCGACGACCTCGTCTTCAGGGTCGAGCGCATCCGCGCCATCCCGCGGGCGCCCAGCTACACGGCCCAGCTGGGGAAGCCGACGCGATGTGTCTGGTTGCCGCGGCACGACGAGGCCAGGGTGCTGCTCGACAAGTTCGTCACCAACGTCAGCTACATCCACCACGTGGTCCACCATCCTTCCCTACCGGCAGTCATCGACGACGTCTACCGGCAGATCAGCGGCCAGGAGCCCATCAAGCCCGGCCATCTCGTCCTGCTTCTCAGCATCGTGGCCAGCGCGACGTACGTGTGGGCGGCCCACGATGATGCTGACACAAAGGGCACGATGTTTTCATCGCCCTCGCAGGCCATGGCGCAGACGCCCCTGTGGATCAAGGCGACCCAGGATGTGCTCAATGCTGGGCAGACCAATCCGTCGCTCGCGCTGGAGACCATACAGGGCATCATCATCTTGTCATTTCTCATCTGCAACCTTGAAGGCGTGTCTCTGCGCTACCGTTCCTTGATATCTCAGGGATTGCTTCTGAGTCGCGAGCTGGGTCTCCATCGCATCGACCACGAATCCAATGCAGCTGCCGCAAGCACGATACAGGCGGAGATAGGCCGCCGAGTGTGGTGGTACCTCGTTGCTACTGACTGGTATGTTTTCCCGAGACCCCCTCACCTTTGGCGAGAGGAGAGTGCTGACAAGGCGATACAGGCTACTGGCCGCAAGATACGGCGGGCCAAGTGAGGGCGTGTACCAATGCAACCCAAGCCAAATGATGGTCAAGAAGCCACGCAACATAAACGACGTGGACCTGCTTGACAACGGATTCCATCTGGATCTGCCCATTTCCCAGCCCACCGAGATGTCGTACTTCCTCCAGCGGATCCGCATGGCGGAGATTGCGCGCAGCATCGTTGACCACACATCCATGGCCGTGGCCACCTCAAGCGGGCCGGGCTACCACGCCCACGTCGTGGCCATGGACGCCGAGCTCGACGAGATGATCAACGACATCCCTTCCTTCTTCCACCTGGACGGCTACGAGCGCAGTCCAGACCTGAAGACAAGCGGCATCTTCATCCAAGCCTACATGCTCAACTCCATCATGCACACGCAGCGATGTAAGCTGCATCTCACCTACCTCTCGTCCGGACCCAACAACAACCCGTCCTATGCGGCCTCGCGGGAGACGTGTCTCAAGGCAGCGCGACAGATCATCCGCGGCGAGCTGCAGCTCGAACGCGCCCAGCATCCCTTCGTGACGATCCGGCTGCGGTTGTCGGCCCTTCTGTACGGTGTCTTCATGGCCAGCATCGTGCTGCTGATGGATGCCTGCGTCAACGGGACCGGCTCATTGCAGGACGAGATTCGTCGCGGTGAGGTGGCCGAGGCGCTGCGCATCCTCGAGGATGCACGAAGCCAGTCGCTGGCGGCGGCAAATCTGCACGAGTCGTTGACACAGGTCCTGGCAAAGCATCGCGCCCGGCAGCAGCAGCAACCGCAACAGCCACAAATCCAGCGCACGTCAGTGCCGCTAACGCTGGGATCCACGTTTCCCGCGGCTGTCGTTCCGACTATGAACAACGCGACTGCCACGGAGCACATGTCCCAGAGGCCAGATGCGTCGGCGCTGTTGACGAGCTCGACGGGCTTGGACAGGAGCGGCCCTGTGGGTGATATTCCGGACCAGCTACCCATCGTGAGCAGCCAGCCACCCCCTGGCAACCAACTGGCGCAGAGCTTGGAGGAGCTCATGGACCTCGATAGCTTCCAGTGGGATGATCTGCTTTCCGGTATCGACTCGTCTTCGTTTTTCTGACTACATGGAAGTCAGAATCATACTCTCCCGTGAGACTTTGTCATGGGAAGTAAAAATGCTCTCTCATCTCTCTTGATCTTTTGCATGGACAATGGATCAAGCAGAGCATGTATTAAGATGGAGCAGAGTTGCCTGTGTTGATGAGTGCGTCCAAGACGGGGTTTACTTGATTCAGAAGATGACGAATGCGAGTTCCATGAGATACGATAGACCCGCGAAACGGCGGCGACACAATGTAATCGCGATGGGTTCAGCGCTCTTGGCCGAATTCCATAAGGAGCGCAGTGTACTGTAATTGCACAGTTGAGAGCGCCCATTCTCATTTGCCGCAAGGGCAGGCAGGCTTATTTGCCGGCATGGCGAAAAACTTTTGCGCAAAAGAATATATATGAGCTGAATGATCCGACTAGAATCCCTTCTCTCTCCCTTTTGCCAGCTCGGGTGATTGCTCCAGTCATTGCCTCCAATGATAGTTGTAGTGCCGAATCCGCAAGGCGCTGATGGCGCGACAGAACCAAAGGTCCCAGGCAAAGTAGCGCTTCACAAGATACGATTAATGGTAGCCTCTTCCAGCAGCTCTACTGTTTATGCCGACATCAAGAGATGGATGTTGGAACTCTGACACATGACAAGCTGCGGAGAAAACGCGCGATTTCCGGCAGGAATCCTATGACCTAGAATAATACTGTCTAGTTGAGCTCGCACCCTCCTTAGCGGGCTAAGATAGGTGTTTACTTGGAATTCTCAAGCAAACACAAACAATTTTATTGCGTCATTCCCCTGCCATTCAGCCTCTTCACGGCCGTATATTAGCCTGCTGACCATCGGCACTGATTTTCTGCTGTTCTGACCAGTCTTGATACCATGCTGGTATTTGCTCGTCTGCGTACTCCCAGTTGTCCGGCCGCTGAAATTCATGGAAAATCTCGAAGTCTTCCCACCAACAAAAAGGTTTGTCTGGTAATAATCGTTGAGCTTGTTGAGGGTCCAGCATCTGAAGCTTTTCAATTACCCACTGATGAAGCTTTTCGCGCAGGAACCACTCCCATTCGCTTGGTTTCCAGACGGAACGACGCTCTCTCCCAAATGTGTACGCATAGCGCAATGCGAGGGAGCGCAGCCTCCGCGCCATGATCGAAAAGAATTTGCAATCAATTTCATCATCAGGTATTATCTTCACGATGAATTGAGAGTACTCCAGAACGGAGTCGGGAATCATCCCTCTGCCTTGTTCAAGATTGTCCAATGTTATGATCAGAGAAGATGAGTCGCCAACTCGGCGCGTAATCATTGAAGTTTGAGGCGATTCGTCTTCCCACTCGATTTGGAATTCCTCAAAGTCTTCATGCCATTGCAGTGACCAAAATTTGTGAATGTTATTGGCTAAAGCTGGAAAGAGAATGTATGCCTTGTTCCACGTGATGAAGTTGAGATGTGAAAGATCTTTCGCCGATTTGAGGACATGAAGTAGGGGCATGCTGTAAGTCCATGTGACAAAGAGGTCGAGGCTAGCATTGCCTCTCTTGAATAGGACGACCGTGTCATAGTCCTGAAAATTCTTTTTCAGCCTTGGTTCGGCCACATGGCATTTTTTCTTACCTCTTCGGAGTCGGATTCCTCAATGAAACGGGAAAATTGAAGATCTGGAGGAAATTCGTAATGCTCCTGCTCGCATAAGTACTCGGCAAAGGCATTGTAGGATACAGCTTCAACAATGACGCTGAGATAAGTGACTTCGCGGCCACAGAACACGAGGAAATCATTGGCAAATCTGTCTTCGATTATCCCTCCGCATTCTCCCAACTTTCGTCGGAAAAGGGCAGGATCTTGGAAGAATGGGCTCAGATGTGCGTTGATGTTGAGAAGGCGTGGACACTCGAGCATGTAGTCAACCAGCCAACGCAGCGACCGGCTCACTCCGTGCAAATGGTACACGTCGACAATGCAGAGATTGAAGAGGATATTGTCCACAATCTCCAAAATCAGGTTCGGCTTGTCGGAGCTCAGCAGCTCGACGAGCTTCGACGGGGCGGGGGCCGGCGTGGCCATGGATTTGGCTTCGTTCGGAGAAGAAGTATGGTTCTCGGGGCGCCTCAAAGGGCCGTCGGTTGTTTCGAAGCCTGAAATCAATGAAAGAAAGCAATCTTCCGCGAGATGAGATAGCTGGGGCCAGTGCTCAATGATCGAGTGATGGAATTCTCGAGAGGGTTGCCGGCCGTTGAACGCGTCACTCGAGGATGAAGGAAGAGAATGCAGGCGAGAGAAGAAAGGCAGCTGCAGAACACTTGTAACTTTCACACGGGCAGGTAGCGATGAAGTACAGTGAATGATTGATCAGGGCTGCACCTGCTACGAGCCAGCCCTACAGAACAGTGGTGCCTCGCGGCAGCGGTGCCTTAGGCCACCCGCCCAGCCGCAGTGAATCCGAAGAGCAACACGCAAAAGAAGAAACCTCTGGCTCATAGCAGCAGTGTCACTTTGGACGAGTAACATGATTTGCGCATTGGATGGGATAGGCAGTCCAGTGGTGGTCACCATGCAAACACGGATCAAGCCATCCCCATCCAATCTCTACCACATTGCCTGCCTCCTCCGCCTAAGAGTCATCTTCAAGCGGCGGGCAAGTTTAAACGCATTCCCGATGCTGTGTTTGAAGGAGGGCATCTCGCATTGCACCACGATGTCAATCTGTTATAAGATGAGTTTCTCATCTCTAGCCAAAGCCCCTTCGACTCTCAAGGAATTTGTTCTTACTGGTAACATAATTATAGCCCGCCTCATTCCTCCCTCTATCCACCAGCTGATGGACTCGAATTTACGTTCAATGTTGTTCGACAATCACAGCCAATTAGCTGCCGCGCTCACCTTCACACCTTCGTACTTCGTATTGCTGCTTGACCCCGCTTACTGCACATTGTGGGCATTGTCGCGCGCGATGTAGCTGCCATATCTGAAAAATGACGAATGCGGTTCAACTCAGCTTGGTTTCTTCCTCGGGAACCTAGGCTCTCTCTATTCGGAGCGGCGTTTTGGAAAGCTGACCTATTGATCTACCAACCGATACATTCTGAATCGCTGACCGTCCGCCAAGGGGCCTAGGAAGCATGAATAGCATTCAAACCAGCAGCAATATCAAGGTCCGACTTGGTGCTGCTAACAATGCGGACCTCTATAAAGCAGTATTCAACGCCCACAGCCTGGCAGGGTCCGCCAATGAACTACTTTGGTCGAGCGAGAACATTGCTCCCCCTTACTACTCCAACTTAGTGACACTCGACGCAAACGCCGTGACAGAGCAACTGGCTGAAGTCGAACGATTAAAGGGCATCATATCCACCAGATTCGCAGTCAAAGACTCCTTCCACAGACTTGATCTCTCACACCACGGCTTCAAGCTTCTGTTTCCTGCTACATGGATCTGGGCAGAGCCCAAGCCAGAGGCAAAACTTGCCCCGGGTTGGGTTCAAATAGATAACGAAGCGGCCCTAGAAAAATGGGAAGAAGCTTGGAGAGAAGGGGGGTCGCCGGCAGACAAGCGAATGTTTCCCCCGTCGATACTGGACGACAGAAACATAGCAATCTTCGGGAGGGAGTCGGACCACGCCTTCACTGGAGGGTGCATTGCAAACCGATCGCCAACAGTTGCGGGTATTTCAAACATTTTCGCTTTGGACGGCACACCTCCAGCAGCTAGAGACGCCGTTAATGCTGCAGCTTCGGCGTTTGGAGGCGGTTTGCCGCTGGTGGGGTACGAAGGCGACGACACAATTGAGGAACTGTTGGCTTGCGGATTTACAGCCTTGGAGAAACTCCGAATCTGGATCCGGGCTGATTAGATGATGAGAAGATGCCGAAGCTTTATTTACCGCCGTCATGGTACCCATCGGCGGTAGTACAGTCTAGCTGTTCAATGTTGCGGCTATTCGTACCTACCTTGCCTAACAGCCATGTCGCTCGTTGCTTAATGTCGCGCTCAAAATGGTACTATCTTCCTACTTCAATACATTATAATAGAAGGAGACATCGAGGGTAGAGAATCTGTTGCTGGCAAGATCGCCTTCACGAACCTTGACCCTTTGACAGGCGGTACCTGTACACTCGTGTCAGGCCCCCGGTCGCAGTGGTCATGTATGCCCGCGCCGTGCCATCCTTATCTAACCTGTACCGCATTGTCTCTTTTAAGAGCCATCTTTCAGCAGCGGGGAGGTTCTGACACGTTCTCAATGCCATGTTCAAAGTAGGGATTCTCGCAGTGCACGAAAATGCCATTCTGTTGGAGCCAGTACCATATCGCATCGGCCACGGAGGATGCGTTGATCTTATAAAGTAAATTTACGCAAGGCCTTTCAATCCGGTCTGGTGGCATAGTTGGTTAGCGCGTCGTACTAATAAGTTGGTTAACACAACTACTAAGTAATGCGAAGGTCGAGGGTTCAAGCCCCTCCTGGACCAGATTTTTTTGTCTTTTTTGAAGGCTAATTTTTTGCTCCGCGTGTAATCACAGTCAGTCCTTAGCAGTTTGCGAGGCCGTCGTGGATCGCAGGAGCGCTGCAAAAGTTTTTGCGTCAGGTGCTCGGCGCGGTCGCGTCGCGACAGAAACGCGCCTGTGGTCCCATCTCCACTCCCCTTTCCCCTTCTCAAGCTCGGCACAAACGACAGGGGCAGAGAGTACGAGTGTTGAGGTTAGGAATTGTCCGTTATTTTATTACAATCGATACTGCTCCTCCCTCTTGCCCCCCTGAAGCTCATCCAGAGGGTTCCCCATGCGCCTGTATCTCGCCATGTCTTCCCTTCCACCGCTGACTACCGCAAACACGCCCACCCATGACTTGTCCCACCGAATTAGCGAACGTGAAAAAGGCTAAAAGCACAAGTGAAAGTAGAGGTGTGAATATCATTCTCGAGAAAGAAAAATAAAAGTGAACACCAAAACGTCGGCAGCTCAAAGTCCCGAGCCCGTTCACAGCCAGCATCCGTAGAAAGAACGGCGGCCGATCGACGACACGGGAGATGTAGTATGTCCAATGGCCGACACTGGGGGAGGAGCTCGAGACGAAAAAAGGGGGGGTATTTCTCCATCTCGCAGGCAACGAGGTTCCTCTTCAACCAAAAACCAAGAACCGCATCAGATCACGCCGGTGCAAAGTCTCTCTTTCCTTCTAATGAGATACGTCCGCTACAGGAAGTTGACAAGCCAGGGAACCAAGGCCCTGAAGTAAACGAGTTAGCTTGTTCACTGCATCACTGACACCGGAAATACGTGACTTACCCGACTGCGACAGTGGCGCCTATGCCAAAGAGCGCCCTGTTCTTGACCTTGTTCTTCTGCAGCTCCGTCTGGGTCTTGGCCTTCTTTGCCCGTGGCTGCTCCTCCTTGGCCTCCTCGACGCCACCAGCCTTCTTGCTCGGGGTTGCGGTTGCGGAGATGTCGGCGGCCTTCCGCTTGCCCTTCTTAGCGGAGGAATCGGCCTTGGTCTTCTTCTCATCCGTCTTGCCATCTTCCGTTGACAGCTGCTCGGCTTCTCTGTTCTTCTTCACCATCTCCTTGGCGGCTTCCATCATCTTGGCAATCTCCTCGGCACTCGGCGGCTCTCCCGCGGTCGGCAGAGGGATGTCGACTTCAGTGACGATGTGCTTCGTTTCCACGCCATTGACGTCCGTCGAGACCTCTTCGTCGACGTGGACTCTGACCTTGGGGTCCTCCTCCCTAGGCTCCAGGGTGATGGCGGGCTCGAAGGCGGACGTCTTCATGATGATATCGTCCTGCTTAGCCTTCTTGACATCTCCATTTACCTGGGTCTCAGCAGCCTCAACCTTGGCCTTGGTGGTGCGCTTTCGAGGCGATGCCGGGGCGCGCTTGGCGGTGGTCTTTGTGGGGCTGGCGGATCGGCGAGCTCGGGAGGTGCGGGCGGACGTGGGCGTGGGCGGGACGAGCTGCTTCTGGGCCTTGGTAATATCAAACTTGGGAGGCGCGGTGATCTTCTTTGGCGAGGCGTCGGAGGCGGTCGAGACGGAAATCTTGGCCGGGTCGAGCAGAGCCCGAATCCAGGGGGAGATGTTGTACTCGTCGGCCAACACAATGGCCTGCTGCGGGGGGATCCAGATGTTGCCCGCCGTCTCCTCGGGGCTCGTGGTCTCGAGGGACTTGATGTACTTGCGCTCAGCCTCCTCCTCGGCAGTCTCGGCGTAGGGAAAAGTCGCCTTGAACATGCCGGTCGCAGAGACGTAGCCGTCGAAGCTCCGGCGCATCAAGAAGTAGCTGTTGGGGCTCGACTTGAAGATGCCCGAGACGATGCCCTTGGGCAAGGGGGCTCGGAGATGCACGTAATCAAAGGCTCCCAGCGTGCCAGACTCGGCCTCGTCTCCTCCGACCATCTTAGGAGTCAGCGTGGTTTGACCGAGGCGGCGTCGCGAGACGAGATCGGCGTCTGTTCCATGGTCAGCACGGCTGTGCGATGTTGAGCAGCGACGAGCTGCTAGAGGGGCATGGGGGATATGTACGCTCAGGGATGTCATCGAGCATGAGCGGGTTGGTCCGCTCGGGCAGGCTTCTTCCAGCTGCTGGCGCCATCGTGGTTTGGTCTGGTGCGCGATTGGGAGACTTTTGGCGCGGCGCGAGCGGGTCCGTGGTGCTGGGTCAAGAGAGAGAGAGAGAGAGAGGCCCAAGTCGTACGCGCAGAGATGCTCGAAATTGATACCTGACGCGCGATGGTTTCGATACAAATCTGTAAGAGATCGCGAGGAGCGTGTCAGCGGTGCCAGGCCAGCAGATGGTGAGCGCATTCGCGGTGGTGTCGCGAAAAGTGGTCGCATACATACAGGGACCGGGGTCGCGCGGCGGCTGCGACGGGAAGCGTGGATGTATCCGTGTCAGGCGAGGCGCCAATTCAATCAAAGAAACAGGAGCAAACGACGGTGCCTCGTGGGGGCGCGAAGGCGGATAAGGCTGAAGTCTTGGGATACCCTGCTGTGGCCAGCTGCAGAGGGTGAAGTGGGAAAGAAAGTCGCGATCTGGGGGAGGCGGAAGCGTCGCGCAAATTAGGCCAGAGTGGAAGGAGGGAAAGACGAGAGCGGCCAGCCGGGGGCGGTGGGCGTCTCGCTGTGGGCTGGGGTCGAGCTCGAGCGCCGGCGGGCTCTTAGCGCATCAGGACCTCCACAGGGTGCTGCCGCAGGCGCTGGCCAGGTGGCCGGGTTGGTGGTGATCCAGGCGTGCGGCGGTGGGTAAGGCGACGGGAGCGCGCGGGACGGGGAAGACAGAGGTACCGGGTCACACGACGTTGGCGCGAGGGGTACCTTTGGCCTACTGTCGACGGGGAACAAAGGGTCTGTGAGGCGGCGCCGGCTGAGAAAGGCAGCTGGGGGATGCGCGACTCGACCCTTCGGCGCCCGGGGGGTTCGAATCGGGTATGGCTGGGAGAGCTGAGGTCTGCTGCTAGCGAGGTACTGCTAGCTTAGTGCAATCTCTGTGAATTAAAAGGTAGCCTTCTATTGTGCTCTGGTCGCGGTCTATTTTCTGGGCCTAGCGCGTGGCATCGGAAAGGGGATAGGGGTGCCTGGTTGGCCATGAAGACCGCAGCGCAGCGCCGTGGGTTGTCCTATGTTGGGTAGTAATACGAGTACGCTGCTTCCAGGGCTTGTTGCTTCTGCCATCTTCACTGGCATATTCGCCTACGCTGTTGCCGTTGCTGCTAGTGTTACTGTACCTGTTGTTGTCACTGGAGCCTGCAGCTCCCGCGGTGGCGTACAAGCTGAGAATGGGCAGCGGCCAGTGCCGTGGTCATCTCCACCAAGGATTTGCAGTGTCAGTTGATGAGCTTCAACAAATCACGTAATGCCGGCCCATCGCTCAATCCAAGCAGCTCATGCGCATCGTCAACAATTCTCTATACTGTCTCGGTGGCCCTTTTGCACCAATTGCCTGTACAAGTCCGAAACAAGTCCCAAGAAGCGGCGCAGAGCTGATGGTGCTTCGCTACCGCATGCTATAGGGTAGCTACGGTTGCAGTAATCCGTTCCCTGCCGACGGTGCCACTATCGCCCGTCGTCCAATTGGTGCCGTGCCGACATCCATCTTGGTTGTCCTCCGACCCGGCGGCGGTGAATCGATCATGTCTCTACGACGGCGATGGCGCATCCGGTTCGTATGCTGGTGTCTACCGCGATACGTATGAACACGGCGTCGCGAATTTCTGTCATGGATGCGCTCTAATACTCCTCAGCCGACGGACTGTTTTTAGACGTCGTATTATCCTGACGGGGCCACTTCAAGCCCACTTCCAAGTTGCTCGTCACCGCCGCGACATTGGGCACCACCACCAACAAGCGTCCGCGATTTCTCTCTGCCCAGTCTTGCCAGTCCGGTGCCTCAAACCCAAATCCTTGCCTCCGTGCCTCAGACCCCTGAGAGCACCCGCCGCGGCGCGTGTCCAATCATGCCCGTGCACCGCCCTGAACCCCACCAAACCGGCCCTGCAAGCCCCTCCATCGTCACCGCGTTCGCCGCCTCCTCCACGGCCGTTCTCCTGACCGACCTTGGCCCGTGAGATTTCTCCTCCTTTTGAATTCTCCCCTCTTTGGAAAAATCCAAGCTTGCTCTCGTTTTGTCCGTCGTTGGTAGCGGACGCCAAGTGCAGACTAAAAGCCAATTTGCATATCGCCCGAGAGCTTCTGCCACCCAACATGGCTTCCCACGACGAGGATACGATGCCCGAGGAGACGCAGGGCTACAAGCTCTCCCAGCCCAAGCAGAGCTTGGCCCAGTACCAGCAGATGGGTGCGTGCAGATTTTCCCTGGCAATGGAGCATCGGACGGCTTCGAGAGAAATCCCGCCCTTTCATATACCATATCAGAAGGGCCGCTCTCGCCGCCTCGTCCGTGCGATACGGGCCGTCGCTGGGCCAATTCGCTAACTGCTCCCTCATAGACGCCGGCGACGAGTCCCTCCAGCGGTATAAGGAGTCTCTAGGACTCGGCGGCGGCAAGGACATCTCCGACCCCAACGACCCGCGTGTCTGCATCATCCTCTCCCTCACCATGGACTCGCCCGGCCGCGACCCTGTCACCATCGACCTGTCCCAGGCCGGTAGCGAGAGCACCCTCAAGGACAAGCCCTTCCGGATCAAGGAGAACGCAAAGTTCACCATGAGCGCCAAGTTCAAAGTCCAGCACGAGATCCTCAGCGGCTTGCACTACGTCCAAGTGGTCAAGCGCAAAGGCATTAAGGTCTCTAAGGACTCGGAGATGATTGTACGCCCCACCCTTTCCACCAACCGAAGGCATGTTAAGAAGAAGTACGGCGACTGACAACGAGCGCAGGGAAGCTACGCCCCCAACACCGACAAGCAGACCACCTACACCAAGAAATGTAAGGGCGCCTGAAGCTTCATCCCACCGTTTCGCTAGCTGACGCAGTCAACAGTCCAAGAGGAAGAGGCCCCCTCCGGCATGCTCGCTCGCGGCCACTACAACGCCATCTCCAGCTTTGTTGACGACGATAAGAAGACACATCTCCAGTTCGAGTGGAGCTTCGACATTGCCAAGGATTGGTAATGCTTCGGCGGCTGGAGTGCCAACGTGGGGGAATTGGACATGGTTCATGAGCTGGTTGTTACGAAGCGTCATCATGAGAACACGATTAAGCCTGGTTCCGAAGAAAGAGTGCGCAAAATTGGCCGGAGGATTTTGTCTGGCTTATCTATGTACACAGGTTCAAATCCACAATATTCGTATGCGTGTACGAGGAGCGCCCAGGCAGTCTATGCGCGCATGGGTTGGCGTATGCAACTTTGCTCCAGCGCCCATCGTAGTCGCGTGTAGCCCAATAGCCTTGCGCACAGCTTTGGCCGGTGTTCTCATAAAAAGTAGTCGGGCAGGGCATTTCCGTCTGCAGCCTTTTCGGTCCCTGGCTGCTGGTCCTTGTGCAAGTCGTTCTCGGGGGCCGCGGCAAAGACGTTGAAGAACCTCTCGCCGCCGTCGCTCACTTCCAAAACGCTCGCCATGTTGCCGCATCGGTAGCAATAGTTCGGGGCACTCCACACTGTGCTCAGCCGGTCATCGTATAATACTTGGAAGCCTTCCTGGCAAAGCTGATGCGCGCGGAGGATGTGAGACATGTTGTTCACGGCCAGGAATTTCTTGACCACTTGTGCGCCAAACGTGTAGCCCGCTCCGCGGGGTGACAGTGAGAACTCGTCTCGTTCGGGGTCGGGGTCGGACCAGACGAGGTCGGCCATGGGGCCCTCGTGGGGTATCTCTCGGAAACGATCGATGATCTTGATCTGATCGATGGAATGTATCGACGGTGACAGTCCTGGAAGCACTTAGCCCTGATGCGGTTCTCGGGGCGGGCAAACACCTTACCACCGTGCACGCAGAATATTTGGTTGTCAATCACCACACTCAGCGTCAAGAAGTCAAACATGTCCGTGAAGTAGTGCCACACGTTGGCATTACCATACTTGCGAGAGCACTCGGTGTAGAATCCATAGGACTGGGTAACGCCGCGCGACTCGTGGTTTCCGCGAATTAAATGCACGCGATCGGGGTATCGTAGCTTCAAACACACAAGCAGTGAGATGGTCTCCACGCTGAACATGCCGCGGTCGACGTAGTCGCCTAAGAAACGTAACATGTCAGTCTCTGTCGGCCTGCCCGACGGACGCGCCCATACCTAGGAACAGGTAATTTGTGTCGGGGCAGTAGCCGCCGATCCTGAATATTTCAATCAGGTCGAAGAACTGGCCGTGAATATCGCCGACGACAGTGACCGGCGCCTTGACATGGACCACATTGCTCTCACGCATGAGCAGCTCCTTCGTCTTGGCGCATATCGCTTCGATGACCGACTCGGCGAGGAGTTCTTTCTTGTACAGGCGCGAGATGCACTCGTCCAGGTCGACCGATGCTGTTGGAGTCGCGGGCAGGGTCAGCACGAAGCTCGGAGACTGCTCGGCGGCGGGGGGCTCGAGGGGTGGCATTTACTCGGCAGGCCAGGCATCGTGGCGCGTCGAGGGCCGACTGCCCTGACAAAAAACCCGTCTCTTGATATGGGATAAAGGGATTCACGTTTGGGGTGTGGCGATGCGCGCGTGCCTCATCAAGACCGGCCGTGACGGCGTCTGCTCCGAGCGAAGGCGATGTCTGGGAGGGCTGACGGCATGCACCAACATGATCGACCGGGCCGCGAGATCACATGGGCGCCGGGCCGTGGAGCGGAAGGCGGCCCTCAGGCATCCATCGGGGGAGCGAAGGATGCGACGAGGATGGCTGCTGCGACTCTGGGACGGATGAGTTGTTGATCTTCCCAGCACCGTTGACGTAGGAAGCCCAGCTATGGAGAAATTGACATCGAGGTCCACTGGGCTGGGACGAGGACGAGGCGAGGCGGGCTAGCGCGCGCGCCGCCCATTGGAGCTAAGCTGCTGGGCAGCTCACGCGGGTTTCAAGGTGACGACCCAATTGCCTGCTTGCTAGCCTAGCTTCACCGAGTGTCTCAAGCACTGAAACAAGGGCCAAGGTCTGGCTGCCATTTCCGTTTCTGTTCAATGAACCAGTGAACAGGCCGGATATTCATCTGGCGGGCTGGGCGAGCAGAAGAGCACCCAGTATCCGTCCTCCGTACAGCAGATCCAAGAGCCCGTCACCCATCATTCGCTACCGCCCGAAGCTGAAGAGAGAACTGGCAGCTTTCCACTACGTCCATACGCAGGTTCCTTCTCCGGACGGAGTGGGAACGACGTGCGAAGCACTGATGCTGAGAGGGTAATTGAAGCGCAAGCCCATCTTCGGTCGCCGGAAGTCAACCTGACATTTGCTCTGCGGTGATGGCTGGCAACCATTCTCGAGGAAGCTGTGTCTCACCCGCAACCGGCCCGTTGCAGAGTCCTCGTGCCCCTGGGTGCCCTGTCATCCCGTTGTGCTGTTCAAGCATCGTCTCTTGTTGAGTCCATGAGCAATTGCGTTGTCCGCCGGAGACACAAAGCAGCCCAGAAGCTGTTAGTAATACAGGCTATGGTGCTGGGAGCGGCTAATGCGCGGCGGAATACGGCCGAGTTATATGGCCCTGGCCCGTGCGCTGTCTCACGTGTTACCCCAATGTTCCAGCTCCAGCGCGATTGCACTGCGACTTACTCGCTGTACGCATCGTCTTCAACATTTTGAAGAGATCCCCTTTCTCTGTCCCCCTAACTGATGTGACACACCTCACGCAGTCTTACGAGGCTTGGGGAGGGGGATCCGTGGACTTTTGCGTTGGTCGCCTGACCACAAACGACGCCTCACTGCCCACGCGCTGCCCAACACGGTCAAACGGCTGCTCACTGGCAATCCATCGAGGATTCAAGTCGACATTCGCATTTTCATCTACTGCGGGATTCTATGCGCGAGACTCCCCGAGAACCAGGAGCTTGAGAAGGACCTCCAGCAAGCTGCCGCGAACGCCTCATCACTTGCCTTCCCGCTGTTTTGCGGCGACCGTCGCAGCAGCTCCAACTCATCTCCGCCTCAGCTGAATCGCGTTGCTTCTCATCAAGCACCCTTTCGCGAATGCTTGGAAATGTCAGGACCAGCTCCTGGCCACAACGGCCAAGCCAAAGAACCGCAATGTTATAACTGCGGAGCAGTGGGACACTGGGCCATGGCCTGTCCCGAGCCTACAAGAGAAACCCCGGCGTACGGCTGCCCCTGTGCTTCAACATTCAGAAGCGTCAGTTATTGTCTTGAATTCACGCTGATGTTAACCCTGTCATGTAGCGGTCTGGCTGCTTGGAGAAGCTCGTCTGGCACCCATCAAGCGCATGGAAAGGGTCATGCTGTTGGCTCCAAGAAAACCAAAGGTCCCATCATCACCAAATACGCACCGCCGCCTCCGCCGCAGCCGCCCTCGTTCAGCCCGGGGATGGGCCACTACCCGCCTCCGCCCCCGGTGAATCACCCACCTCATCATCCACCTCCCGGCCTGTATCCGGGGCAGAATCCACCGTACCAACACTACAGCCCTCCGCCCCCCTCGTATCCTCCTGGCTACCACCAACCGGCGTACGGGTATGGTTCCGGCCAGTACGCGCCCCCGGCACCTCCGGCGCCCCCAGTGGCCTACGCGCCGCCGCCTCCATACAGCCAGTCCGGGTATATGCCGCCGCTTCCTGGACCGCCGCCGCTGCCGCCGTCAAGCTCGTACCCGCCCTTGAGGTCGAATGCGTCAGAGTATAGGCCGCCGCCTCCACCTCCGCATTACCATCAGCCGTACCCTTCCTCGTCCTCATATGGGCCTGGCACATCGTCGCGTTCTCCAAAGGCCCCCAAGGCGCCGCCAGCGTATGCACGGTCAGAGGCTTCGCCACCTCGACCTGCTCCTACTCCGCCGAAGCCGTCGAATGTGAGGGTCAGCCACCCGCTCCCGCCCAAACCACCACCAAGTCTGGATCAGATGAGGCCCCAGCGTGAGCAGAAAAACAGACGGAGACACGAGCGCCAGCACAATCATCAGGACAAGCGGCACAAGGACCAGAAGCCCAACGCTAGATCACACCAATCGAGCGCTCAGTACGAACCTCAACGTGCGACTTCTTCCACTAGGAGGCCTTCAACACAAGGTTCACCAACACATAGACCACCAAGCCAAAGCGTCACTGGACACAGTCATCCCACAGGCTCTGATCCGGTGTCTCATTCACCTGGGGAGCCCTTGGGTCACCCTGAAGCCAACGACAAGCCCGACAAGACTCGAGAGCCGACAACAAATAAGCCTAACTCTGTGTCCTTAGACGGCTGCGTAAAGAGCGACCAGATGGCGAACGTCGGAGAACCTAATTCGTCAAAACTTCTTGAAGAGGCAGACCGACTGAACCTCAAAGGTGATGAGGAAAATTCGTCTTTGGCGCCATTGAGTGGTGGAAAACCGGACTCTGTCGGACTACCTCGCAAAGATATTGAAGCCAGCAAACCTACTACTGAGAAGGAAGATGGCGAAATTACCAACGAGGTTGTCGCCGATGAGGAGCTCCCCAATAAAGGAGTCAGCCCAACTCTGGTACCCAGAGCCTCGATCTCGATGGATGAGGAACGCCAGTCGCCGGCGGATGATATGAACCGAAAACGGGAGCATAGTGTCGATCCAAAAGATCCTGGGCGGAGCTTGAAGAAGCACAAGTCGGGCGATCCTTCGCAGACCGACGAGAGAAACGACCGAGAGAGCGGTGCCGGCAGCGACATTTGGGACGTGCTCAAGGTGCCAAGACAAGTGGAACGTAAACGAAAGGACTCTGCCGAGTCCCGAGGATCAAGGCGTTCATCCGTATCCAGCAAGTCCTCTGATCTCAACTCACTGGAAGCAGAACTCTTGGGTCGCACTGTGAAGCAGAAGCAGTCGGAGCCCAGCCCCGGCTCGCGGCAACGCCAGGACCACAAGGCGCCTGTGAAGCCCAAACGTCGGCAGCAGAACACCAACTCTGCGTATAGGTGAGATCCTAGCTATTTCCCACTGGATTTCCCGCATACAACTAACAACCAGTCTAGCCGTCGATGGTGATGCCTTGCTCGTCATACCCTGCGGCGAACCGTTCCGGGCTCCCCACGACGGGCGGTAGCTGCAATGTAGCGTCAACCCTCCTCCATCACCAATCGGCCATGCTGATCCACGGCATGATTCATACCTAGGTCAGCAAGGTCATGAATTCATGCCTCACCCTCTGTCTGTACAATGCTTGCCCTGTTGCGTTTCGTCTTTGCGCCTTGCCCAGCAACCTTGATTTCCTTTTTCCCCACATTGTCATGAGCCTCACGACCAAGCATTGCATCAGCCGGCGTTTTTCGTCTATTTTTTTTTAGATGCCACGGGTTGCACATGAACAAGTTCGGCTTGTTTTGGCGCCGGCGTTCTGATGTCTCCGGCTTTAGAAGCCGTGAGCTGCACTCTCGTCCAATCATTCACGCTGAGTACCAGGTAGAAAACAATTCTCCTTTGCCTTTGCCTCTCTACCACTCAGCTTTCTCACAAGAAGGCCGAGTTCGAGATCCCTGCTCTGATTCCCCGTGCGGCCCATAATAGTCACCTTTTGCAGCCCCTCGCGGTATTACTATGCTGCTATGCTACACACATAATATTCAGCAAGACACCATGAGATCAACATTTTTGATACTGGAGGAAAACAGTGAGATACAGTCTGTCTATGAAAAAATTAATAGAATAAGATAACAGTAAAGAAAAGCCGGCGTAAGTACACATAAACTCCTTGGCTTCCAGAGCAGTTGTTTTTTTGCATCCGAATCCTGAGCCCCCCCAGAGCCAATCCAGTGGCTACTGCATTTCGTTGCCATCCCATTACTCGTCCTCCTCCTCCTCTTGCTCGGCAGCATCAGCGGCGGCAAACTCTTCCGCCTCAGTGGCCCGGTTGATCTCGAAGCGCTTGCGAAGGCGGTAGGCGAGGGCACGCTTGCGAGCAGCAGGGCTCTGGGTGAAGGCAGCGGAGCCGCCAAAGGGTCCGGCAGCTGCGCCGTTGCGGACGCGGACGATGCAGACGTTGGTGGCGCCGCCAACCTTGCCCTCGCAGGTCATGCCTTGGGGCATCTGGACCTTGACGGGGAAGTCGGTGTTGGTGGCCAGGGAAAGGCCACCCACGGGAAGTCCTGGAACGTCCTGGGTGACCTTGGCGTTCTGGAAGGCGCTGGGATCGGCACCACCAGAGGTGGAATCGATGGCGGCGGTGAGAGGACCGGCTCCGTCCTGGTTGATCTGCCGGAAGACCATGGAGACCTCGCCAGTGTCGCTGCTGGTAGGGAGGCCCTTGGTAGCGCCCTGGCCAGCCGCGTCGGCGACCGAGGTCTCCTTGGCGAAGTTGCTCTTCTGGCCACCGGCCCCGGCGGCTCCGCCGAGGAGACCTCCCAGACCTCCAGCTGCACCGCCACCTCCTCCGAGGAGACCACCGAGACCTCCAGCAGCGCCGCCGGCACCGCCGGCACCCTTCGCATCCTTGGCACCGCCGGCGCCGCCAGCTCCGCCGGCTCCGCCGAGCAGGTTACCGAAGAGTTGACCGATCTGTCGCTTGCGCTCTTCACGGCGCTGGGCAGCGCCCTTCAGGGCGGAGAGGTCGTCTTCCTGGCCGACACCCTTGTTATCCTGGTTGGTGGGGGCGTTGTTGGCGCCGCCGGGGGTCATGAAAGCCTTGATCATAGCGGCGGGATCAACGGGACCGTTGCCCTGCGTGCGACCGAGAGCGCTGGCCTTCCCGCTTGCGATGTCGCGGTCCCGGATGATGGATGTGTCGGCCTGGGAGCCGCAGCCATTGGTGGTGCAGTCACGAGGAGTGCCATCAGCGACTGGAGGATTCGTTAGCAGCCAACCCTAATGAAGAGTCGAGTTGCGGCGGGATGTCCATACCACTCAGACCGGGCATAGAAACGCCGTTGGCTCCCTCGATAGAAGTGATGAGGCCGTGTGCCGAGACACTGGCAACGAGGGCCGAGTAGACAAATGCGTAGCGCATGATGATGATGAATGCGAAGACGGATGGAATATGGTACAATGGTTGTGGGCGAATAAAACCTGCTGCAAAATCGAGCCGCCTGGGCTTTTCAAGGTCGCGGACCGAAAGAAACGGAGTAGAAGAAAGCAAAGGGAAGGCTAGACAACTTGCTGATGCTGATGAGGTTGGAGAAGAAGTCCAATGTCGCAGGAGATGACTCGCAATTAAATAGACGGCTCTTACCTGGAAGGACCAGCATGTCGCGTCTCCGCTGAAGTCCTCGACCGCAGGCCGTCCCTGGCGTCGCGGCCACACGCCTGGACGACGGCCCCTGAGCGCGGATGAGGACGCCGGCGCCGCATTGCACGGGCCGGGGCACGATGCCAATGCCACGGGCGGCGGTGCAGTCGTCGCGCGTGTCAACGACAGGAGAGACCCTGGCGATGCCGGGCCTCACAGGTTCGTTTCTACGCCGCTCGGGCCAGGGGAGTCGAGAGTGGGAACAAAACAAGCATGCCCTCCCAGGCGTGAAACTCGACGATCACACGCCGGGAGGGGGAGCGACGCCCCACGTCGGTTCGCGATAGGTCGGAGCGCTTCGACGATGCGCCGGGCGATCTGGGGGATGGGCGGCGCATCCCTGGCCAGGGCCGTCATGGCGTGTGTCACGGCTGGCAGCTTAAACGGGGCGCAAGAGCCGCAGCCCGGCGGAACGGGTGGCGGCCGAGACGCGGATGCCTCCGAGGGGGCGGAGGGTCCGTGGTGGTGTTGCAGAGTGGCGATGCTGAAACTCGGGGCAGAGGGCGATGGGGCTGGATGGAGAGGGTAGGGCTGGCTGGGGGAGCACCTCTGCGCGAGGGTTGGAGACGGCTTCACGTGTAGTCCAGCAAACGATATTAACTAATAATTAACCAATCTGCAATTTAAATTATATCAATATCGTCAAGATTAAATGCAGCCGTGCGGCGATCACAGCGAAGCGCCCGGAATAGCAGCGGCGGACGGCCCAGGATGCTCGGCGCCGCCCGGAGCGCCGGCTCAGCCCCCACGCCGGCCGAGGATCCACGCATGCGCCGGCGCGGCTTGCGACTGGCCCGGGCAGCTCCCAGCACGAGCAGCAGCAGCAGTCTATTTTTAAACCCGCCTTCGCGATTTGATCAAAAGCTTAAACTGCCCGCGGCGGCGAGCACATGCAAGCCCGGTTCGCCGGTTCGTTCGGGTCCTGTGCGCGTGCGGCGCTAGGCCGCTTGCCGCAGCCATTGTTTCGGAGATCGTGCCGGGGTTGGTGTTCCCCCGTTTACGGAAGGCTGCCCCGTTCTGAAACGCCGCGGCTCGGGGAACAATCTACTTCGTAGGCCGGAAAGAATGCGTTGCTGAGGGCCGGGAGGCCGTTCAGCAAGATGATTTTCGTGTGCCCGGTGTAAGTGCGTGGGAGCTGGGTGGTGATGGTGATAACATCACGCCAATAAGTTAGAGCAACCGCACCATGAAAAGCTAAAGGCAAAGGTGCGCAAACGTTTCTTTGAACGATGCCACGTTTATCCTTGATCTGCAGAACCTTCGAGGCATAGCACCCAGGGCATCGAGAATCTCTGGGTGCTTCTGGCCCGGTTTCAGGACGCCGGTAGATAGCTGAGGCGTCATCAATCGCCGACAGCCGTCACCTGCCAGCCAGCTCATGAATGAAGCTATCCAAATGCCGGCCCAACGGAAGCGCCACGTCCGTCGCTCGGGCTTCTCAGAAGACCACAAGCATGAGCCCGGCAGCAGACGCGTAAACGTCACGCCGGCCCTTTCCCCAACCATGGCATCTTCTCCGTGCTCACTGCGCGAGCTCGCCAAGCCGTGGGACCCTCACCGCAGCATCTGAAACCCGGAACCGAGGGGATGCGCGGACATCACCCGCTGAAACGACGGGCGTCATGCGCTGCGTCATGTTTCTTCGTTTCTCTTGCTCTCCTGCCGAGAGTGTTTTCCCGCCAGTCGCTGGCACGTGCCGGTGCGGCGTGTCCTGAAAGACACTTCAACATCACATCATCAGGGGAAGGCAGCGGAACAAAGGCGGATTCGCGAGACACATCAAATGTCACCGAGTGCAGTGGTAACGACTAAACAGATCAATTTTTATAATCAAGTATGCAAAGAAAAATTGCTACAGAATGCTATGAACAGAATTACGTTGGGATGTCGGGCACACCCGTCTGCTGCTTTACTAGCCAACTATTACATACTAAACAGATTGCGCTGCCTTCAAGTACACGTGCTTGCTCGCTCAAACGCTTTCAACACAAACTAACTCTGAGAAACAATGAAAGAAGAGAAAACGGGACTGATGCTTGGGAGAAGGAACGGGTAGGCTGAAAGGGAGGGTCTGGCAGTGGGAGAACCCTGGGGTGCATGGGACGACGCCTCACACAATCAAGTAGTCAAAGCCCATGTCTCTGAGGCCCTGCAGCCAGTTTACGCAGGGCTCACCGGCTCGGCCGGCCGCGTTGCGGTCCTGCATCGCCCACGTCGCCTTGAGCATCTCGATGGCCGTGAAGATGTAGCCCCACGAGCAGATTTCCCAGATGGCCAGCAGCCGCTTCAGCGACCACGTCCTCTTCTCAGCGTCGCGCGTCTCGGCCCCCGCGATAAAGGTCGGCCACGACGTCGCCTTGAAGTAGGGGTCTGTCTCGCCGATCTGGCCGAGGTGGCCCAGGATGTCGCCCACGAGGAAGTCCGTGTCGACGGCGCGGGCCGCCCGCGCCAGCGGCAGCGCCTGCAGGATGTACAGGCACGCCGCCGAGCGGTGCGCCGACGCGACGTGCATGCGGCTCTCAATGTCCGTCACGTTGGGCTGCTGCTGGAGCTGCGCGGCCCAGGCCCCGATGTCAAAGGCGAGGGCCTGGTCGATGAGGGCGAGCGCCTCGTCTGCGGCCGACAGGGACCAGTCAGTGCAAGGGGTCTCGTACGACAGCTGGGAGGCTACGAGGATGACTTGGAGAATCTCCGACGGGCACGACAGGTAGCTGGTCACCTCGACCCGCTTCATGACGGGCAGCAGCTCGAAGGCGTATCGAGCGATGCGGGCCGCGAGGGCCCCTGACGCTAGGGTCGAGCCCAAGATGTGGTATCTGCTCGGCAGAGAGTGCGAGTCAGCGTCAAATGCCCCCCTCTCAAGCACATGCACATGCTCAGGTTGACTCACATGAAGCAATCCGCAATCACACAGTCCCGCAGCACCCGGCTGGACGAGCTTGCCGCGCTGCCGGGCGCCAGCAAGGCCAGGATGCTGCTGGCGCCCTCGAGGTGCGTCTGCCAGCCCCTGTCGTCGTTCCTCTCGAGGTCGATGAGGTCGAACTTGACGAAAAAATGCATCGCGGCTAGGGCCACCTCGCTGCCGGCGGGGTCGAGCGTATCTAGAACCTCGCGGAGGTGGCCCATGGCCTTTTGCTTGGCTGTCAGGGCATCGATGAGGGCTTGGCGTGACACGAGATCCTTGGACCGCAGCTGAGCCAGGTAGCCGCCCGGGTCCGTCAACCCGGTGGGGATGGCCGTGATGGGGCGGAAAATGTTGGACCAGTGGATGGCGGAGGTGGCGATGAGGATGTGGAGGAGGAGCGGGTGCCTGTTGGTCAGGGGGATGAGCTCGCGGAAGGGGTTGATGCCGGGCGCGTCACGGGCCACGAGGTCCTTGCAGACACGGTCGGCGACTGGCAAGTGACGGAGTTAGCATCACCTCTCACAGAGAACGGACGAAGACATTTTGCTGGCTGGAATCGGCTTTGAGAAGAGAGAGAGAGAATGTGTGTGTGGGGTGGGGATATTGCTGGTCGGTGTGAGGCGAGGCGAGGCGGATAAAGATGGTCAACAGGGGTCGAGGGAAGTGGAGATGAAGAGGGCAACGGGGCGGACCGCGGCAGCAGCAGAAGCAGCAACACCACAGGAATAGCCACTTACAGTGGGCGAGGTAGTATCGTGAGTTTCGGTCGAGATCCTGGAAGATGGGGTCCGTCAGGTTGCCGAGGGCGACTCTGCCCGAGCCGACGGCGGCCGGTTGGGCGCGCGAGAGCTCGAGAGGCCCGTCCAGGGGGCTGTGAACTGCCGGTCGGATGGTCGATGAAGCCGACTGCGCGGGACCGTGAGCCTGTGGCCGATGCTGCTGCTGCTGGAGATTGTTGCCGCGCCCTTGGTCGACCCCGAAGCTCTGGCCCGGTGAGGCGTGCTGGTGCTGGCCGCCGGCGATGCCTAGCCCAACCCCGCTGCTGGCACCAGCTCCTCCATGTCCTCCACCAGCGCCTCCACCAACGCCTCCACCAGCAGGCGTCGGTGGGTTCGGCGATGTCCAGCCACCGCCGTCGCTGCTCGCCCGTACGCTGCCGCCGTCGCCGAGCTGCGGTTGGTGTTGATGCTGGCGCCGGTGCAGCACCAGCTGCTGCTGCTGGCCCTTACTGCGACCCGGTGCCGAGGCCGTCGTCGTCGTCGTCGTCCCCTTGGGCGGCTTCTGCGCGTCAATCGCCTGCGTCCAGACGAACAGCCGCCCGTACCCAAGGCATTCCTGCCCCGAGACCGCGCATTTGTGGCACGTCGGCCACGAGCGATCGCAGCGCAGTCGTCGACGGCGGCAGTTGTGGCACGGCTTGCTGATGGTCGGCATACGCCGTCTGCTTGCCCGGCAGCGTTTGAGATCTGAGACGCTCTCCCTGGGGGTTTGGCGTGTCTCTGCGGTGTGAGACCTTTGAGTGAGAAGCTTGCCTCGTCGCCGCCTTCGTCGTCGTCGTCGTCGTCGTTGACGTGGAGCAGCAGTTCCCTCGTCGGAGGCGTGGCCGCCCGCGGGGTCGTCGGAGGCGTGGAGCTAGTGTGCTGCTGGGAAGCGCTCCAAGCAGTCGACCAAGGCAGACGTCGCGCCGTCACGGCACCGTGGGCATGGTCATGGTCTTGTCGATCCGGTGCTGGGGGAGAAGAGAGAACGGCGATTCGACGAGCGCCCGGTTGCTGCAAAGGTGTGGGATGGACGGACGGTGTGGAGGGGCTGCAGAGCGAAGTGAGATGCGAGAGTTGACGACGACGACGGACCCTAATGGTGGGAGCTACGGTCCCGAGTGGCGGCCCCCATGTGAGCACCCCTTTCGGGCTTCAGCCGCGCTGCTGATGGTCCGTGACAGCTGTGGCTGCCTCCGCCAATTGTCCACGCACACGACCAAGCTGGACAGCTCGCGCCGCGGACCCGACGACGGCGAGCTCGGCACCAACCCCGGACGGTCCAACGTCCGCAAGCGCGCCCAAAGGGGAAGCGAGAAGACACATCGTACGTCCGATGCGCGGCGGGACCTGCAGCCCTAGCCCAACGTGGCCGGCCGACAGGGACCTCGTCGCGAGCCGCCGTCGTGGCACCCCGGACGGCGATCCAGCCAGAGGCCACGCGTGAGCCCGAAGAGGCAATCTCAAGGGCCTTTGGCGCGGTGGCCCCCAGCGGAGGGACCGCCCGGGGGACCCAACGAGATAGACGGCCAGAAAAAGGGTCCAGACAAGGGGTCGAAGCTGGGGGGCCCAGGCGCGACAAGATTTTGCCGGAACCCAGCCCGGATCGGAAGGGCAACGTCTGACGCCGACCGCTGCGGGAGGGGGACGCTGTTCCATTCCCCTCTGGCCCTCCTTGTTGGACCAGTCATAAATCGTCCATCGCCGTGATGCTGCTTCAACGGCTGGCAGCTCGCAACGTAACAGCGGCCTCGCACGGGGATGAAACTCTTCACGGCCGTCGACGGACATGTCTAGAACTGCTCCGTAGCCCATGACACATGTCGTGGGGCTTCGTCAGCTAATTTCGGACACCTACCTGGTCGCCTTCTCTTTAACATGCTCCTACTACTTCTCCACGGTGGGGCGGACCTCTGGTCTAGAGCTCGCCGAGCTCCTCGAGCTTCCCGCATCAGGAAAACACCAAGCATCCGGTGCGTTTCTCACCGCCATGACCCTCGGGCATCGTGAGAGCGAAGAGAAAAATGAACGGAAAGCTAGTGGTTGCCCCCTCGGTACCTGCCATGGGTGGGCAAAGATTGTGACAGTACGATTCCGTGACAACGCAAAACTGCCCGCTGGCTCGTGGGGAAATTCCTGTCTTTCATCATGTGGTAGCTTCGGGTGATCTGGGTATAAAGATGTCATGAGGAATGGACTCTCCGTCACGATGCCGTCAGGACCAAGCCCAAGGTCTCTCCCTCGAGCCCGGTAACCGAGGCCTCGCCTCATATACGTCCCGCCGCGGTCTCTGGAACCAATATAAACTGCCTCCGAGGGCACGCCGACCGGCCCCATGGCAGAAAAGGACACGAAGATGCCCTCCCACGAACAGATCGTGACGATCCGAGAGGTCTCGGAAGACCCCATAACCCTCGACGTCGAGAAGCTCGGTCGGCAACGGCCCGCCGTCTTTTCGTCGACATGGCTAGAGGTTGCGTTCGTCGTCTCCATGCTGGGCTCCCTGGCCATGGCCGTGAGTGTGCCCCCCCCGGGCGGCCCTCTTCCTCCGACCAGGATGAAGCCCGTCTCACGGCAAACAACAACAACAAGATTTGCTTACGTGTTTTTCTCAACACTAGGACTTTGTCATCAGCGGCTTCCAGGTCGTCCTGCCGGCCCTCATCGAGCCACTTGACATTCCCCCGGAGTCTCAGACCTGGCCGTCCAGCGTCCTGACCTTGGTGGCCGGGGCATTCCTCTTTCCCCTCGGCCGCCTGACAGACATGTACGGCGGGTACCTGATCTTCAACGGGGGCTTGCTGTGGTTCGTCGTGTGGACCACCGCCGCGGGCTTCACCAACAACTTCTTCATGCTCGTCGTGTGCCGTGCCATGGAGGGGCTGGGAGCCTCAGCATTCCTGCCCGCCGGCATCTCGCTCCTGGGCCGCATCTACAGGCCCGGGCCAAGAAAGAACATCGTCTTCGCCCTGTACGGTGCTCTCGCCCCGCTCGGCTTCTTTTCCGGCATCATCATTGGCGGCCTTGCCCAGGACTTGTTGTCCTGGAGGTGGTACTTTTGGCTGGGCGGCATCATTGCTGCCGTCTTCTGTGCCGGCTCGCTCCTCACCTGCCCTCGCGACTATGCCGAGGCTCGCAAGATGAATGTCAAGATGGACTGGTGGGGCGTATGCACCACCGTCCCGGGCTTGATGTTCTTTGTGTACGCCATCACGGAGAGCACGAATGCGCCGCAGGGATGGGCCACGCCTCAGATCATCGTCACGCTTTCGCTGGGCGTCGCCTTCCTAGCAGCGGCAGTTTACGTCGAGGGCTGGGTGGCCGCGGCGCCTCTTATTCCCGCCGACATTTTCCGCACCAAGTACACGAAGAGGATGCTCTTCTGCCTGCTGCTGTCGTGGGGAGTCTTTTCGATGTACTTGTTTTATACCAATTTTTAGTGAGTCAACTTCCCCTCTGAGGCCAAGCGGGTGGAAATGCTGAAACCTTCACAGCATTCAAACAATTCTGGGCAAGCCAGCCTTGCAAACGGCCGTGTGGTTCGCCCCATGGGCGGCGGGCGGCATCGTGCTGTCCATCATGAGCGGCCTCATCCTCCATATCCTCCCTGGCCGCGTGCTTCTCCTCATCTCCGGCGTGTCCAAGGTTCTTGCCGTGCTATTCTTTGCCCTGATGCCGGATAATCCCAACTACTGGGCCTGGGTCTTCCCTGCCATGCTGGCTGAGGCGGCCTGCGTCGACGTGCTGTGGACGGTGAGCAACGTGTTCCTCACGACAAGCCTGCCGCGTCACCGACAGGGCCTCGCGGGCGCCGTGATAAGTGTCACCCTGTTTGTCGGTGGTGCATTGTTCCTGGCCGTCGCGGACGTGGCCAAGTCACAGTTCCAGAATGCGGGCATGAGCCTCAAGATGCAGTACAAGGGCGTCTTTTGGATCGGCGTCGGAGCCGCGGGCATGGCGCTGGTGACCTGTTTCTTTATTCGACTCAACAAGGCAGGCTGCGCCCTGACGGTCGACGAGAAGCAAGTGATGGAGATGGAGACGGAGACGGAAACTCTGGATGAGGCCAAGCCCGGGCGCGGGGCGCGGGTGTCGGAAGTGACGACGGTGGTAGAGTCCGACACCGAGACCATGGTTGGGGTAGAGATTGAGATAGAGAAGGATCCAGACCTCGTCGTCGTGGTACCGATCGAGGTTGAACAAGACAAGAAAGACTAAAGTTCTGCGAAAGACGTTGGCATCGGCATGGCGAGAGAAAGAGAGAGACTGAGAGAAGGCATTTGGATGCGGTTCATGGATTTTGGCATTCACGTCACATATTTGGCAACGGTTGAGCGAGGTGTTCGGATGGTGGTCCAGGGTTAAGCATGGCAGACCGAGGAGCTGTTTACTTACTACTTAACATTTGTTAATCGAAACTATCATGGCATTGAAAGGACACCCATCCAGCCACAGCTCTGTAAGTGATAGCCTGCATGGCGGTTGGGAGGTCAAAGTCGTTCCCAATCTGGCTCGATTCCAGGGGGTGGCTTGCTGGCCACTTGGTGTAAGTCTGGCCTACCAGCTGCAGGCTTGTGCGCCACAGCTGAAAGTAAGGTCGGCGTTTGCATTCCTCTGATCTCGTATAATTTTGTGAGAATGCGACTTGTCAGGCGGCGAAGAGATGTTGAAGAAGTAAGTTGGGCAGCCTGTAGACTGGATTCTCACAGGGAGTGAGGTTGAAGAGCTGAAATTGTACGCAAGACCTAACCAGGATGTTGTGGTGGTCAATTTCAGCCTTGCATCGGCGCCTAGGCTTTTGATGCTTTCACGACCCGCATCTTGACTGCAGTTTCGCTACAGTCCTAAGCGACGAGACGTATCCTGCATAAAAATATCTGGACGATGACACAGATAGCAGCTCAATTTCTCAATGGCGAAGTCAACCTTGAAGCTAGTTGCCTTGGAGATCGCTTGTACACCCAGCAAGTTCAGTAGCTGGAATCAATCTGGAATCCAGGTCGTTGACGCACCATTAATAAGCGCGGGTTCAGTAGAGTCGCCATCGGACACGGGGACCCCCGGGTTGCGGCGCAAGAAGCCTTCAATCCAGTCCTTTTCGAGAGGCCGATGGTCGAGGCCAGCAGCTAGGACACGCCTTGCAACGTCCTCGAGTTCTGCTCGCGTTGGAGGGAGGCCGAGGGAAGCTTGGGTCAGGGCCAGCTTGCAAATTCGACTTTCCTGCTCCTTGGAAAGGCGCTGCGAGCGCTCTTCTGGAAGCTGTACTACGACAGCGTTGTATATCCAGTCTCGAAGGGCCGCGACAGGGATTCCGTGGTCGCGAGAAGCTTGCGCAATTGAGCAGCCAGCTTTCCATGGCAGCTATTGCTTTCTGGATCCTTTCCTCTGAAGGTGGCGCATCTGTAGGCATGATGAAGAACCTGCCAAATTTATTCAATTATTGGAAGTAATTTGCACGAGAAATCGCGGTTGCAATGTATGCAAGGTTGTGTTGATGTAGTCGCATTGAACCCGGTGACTTACATTCGGACCCCTGACCAGGTCCTGGAGTCGTGGTGAGGACCCACATCGTACATGCACGACCCACAATTTTGTGGCAATGCCATTGTAATTTATAATGCCCAATAACAAACGTTCTTTCAACAACCACAGAACCAGCCCCCTTGGCTAAGTGGTATAGCGTGTCACTAGTAATGACAAGATCGTGTGTTCGATTCACACAGGGGGCAGTTTATCTTTTTGCCTTTGCGCCCGATGCCTCCTCCCTAAGGAGCGCGTCGGGATTGACTGACTTTTTGGTCTTTCCAATTTTTTTTGGGACACATTTTTTTTTTGGCATGTCTTTGACGAATAGAACATTGGCCTTGCACTACTAATAACTACTCGCATTGCAGCCTTCCGGCTTGAATCGTTATCATGTTAAGACTCGACATGTGCGTAGGCCGTGGTTGGGCTAAACAGGCCGCGATATCAGAAGGGCACCTGGGCATATAAGAGGCTCCGTCGAACACACGGCTCACCAACGCGACACCTCCGAAGCATCGGAGATAATTGGATCGGCTTCTTAAAGGGATTTGACATCAGATACCCAAGTATGGGACAACAACTCCTCAGAGCACAACTACCATCTTCAGTCCCCCGCCCCCGCTCTCCAGTACTTCGTGGACTTCCTGCATCTGCTCCAGCTTATATTCTTTGATGGGAATGTCAATCTTTCCCTCTTCTACCGCCTTGACGAGCTCCTCCCATGGCATGGCCAAGAAGTCATCGGGTCCGCCACCGTAGCAGGTGAGGCGACTTCGGCCGCTCAGATCTGTAAGAGGCGAAAAGTCCTTGACCACCCACTCGCCGCCCTGGATGCCCGTCATACAGGCCACGCCCTTTTTGCGCAGGCACTTGAGGCTATCTTTAAGCGTTGTCGCGCCGACAAGCTCCAGGATCTTGTTGAACTTCTTGTCCTCCGGGATCTGGTCGGCTACGCTTCCGTCATCAACGTAGACTTCGTCGGCTCCGAGGCCACGCAATCGCTCCGCCCTGGCTTGGGACCGCGTCGTGCCGGCAACCCTGCCGGCGCCGAGGTAACGCGCCAGCTGTAGAGCCGTCAGGCCCACGGAGCTGGTGGCGCCGCGGACGAGGATGCTCTCGCCGCGCTGAAGCTCCAGCCCTTCAACGAGGGACCCATAGGCTGTTTGGAGCAACTCCGGCAGAGCCGCAATCTTGGCGACAGGGAGGGAGGTCTGCGGGATGGCGCGGATGTTGGACTTCCACGGACAGGCGTACTCGGCGTAGGAACCGGGGATCTGGCGGCCCAGTCCGCCCATGCAGGTGGCGACCCTCGTGCCAATGGGGAGATCACCAGCACTCGGTCCGGCACCGGGGGGATAGCCTGCGATGGTGCCAATGAGTTCAATCCCTAGGATGCGCGGGAACGTGACGTCTGGAGAGTGGCCTTGACGGGTGTACATTTCTACATGGCGCTTGGTCAGCATGCGTAACCCTCGTAGGAGACGGAGAGGGAAGTGTACCGGCGCGATTGATACCAAAAGCAAGGACCTTGACAAGGACCTGGCCCTCTTTTGGAACAGGGACCGGTATCTGCTGGATCTTCAGCACGGAAGGCGGGCCGGTCGTGTTGCAGACGACGGCTCTCATGGTGGCGGGCGCTCGGGCGGCCATGGCGATTCGTGACATGCGGGGTGGCCAATGCTACAGAGGTTCTTTTTAGACGGAAGATGATAAGCTCTGTTTAACTTCAGAGATGGGATGAATCTTATGCTATTTCACTCCGCTGTTAAAGGGATGGTTCACTTATAAATCACACTGTAAGTCTTACAAAGGCGGGCGAGCCGACAACCTGGAAGCAGGGTGACGTCAGGTTTGCGTCTTGTCTCTCATTCTCTGAACGGCAAAGAAAAAGAACAATATGTGTAAAGAAATCCCATCAAAGGCAAAATACGGAAAGATTATTTGGGCCTGCTGCCGACATCCCACCCCGAGGCCGAGAGGACCGCTTACGGGGCGTCCGGGTGGCGTCGTTGCGGACTTACGGCGCGGATATATGGAGATATTGTCGGCGAGGCACGACGTCCCCTCGCCAATGGGCGAATCGGAGATTTTGGCCAAATACTTGGTACCTCGGACCGGACACTTTTTGTCTTCATTTGGCAGGGCATGCGTGCAGCTCTCATTTGGCTGGTTGTGATGGATGAGGTGTTGAGGACCTGCTGTAAGCAGACGCTGTGAGACGGGCTGCCACTGCCATCGTCCCTCTGCCCTCGCGATCAGCTTCGTGAGCGACATGGGTTTTTTTACTTATGGTTTTGTAGCAATGCAACAGTTGCATCATTGCGCGGCAGCCTAACAACGGCGGCGGTGTGCACGAAAGCGCAGCCGGTGACATCAAGGACTCACATAGCCCTCGGTATGTGCTGATGTAGAAGGCGCACCAGCTTCATCAAACCTATACCCTTCAAGGATTCTGCTCCGCATTGCAACATACGTCTGTGCTAAACGGCACAAGGCTGAGAAACCGGAGTCGCCTCCGCCGCAGGGCGCCGCTCGGAGCTCTTGACGCCATCCCGTCTCCCCCTGGGGGGCTTCCTGTCGTCTTGTCTCCGGGCGTGTCCCGAAGAGGCAGAAAAAAGTGAATTGCCTTCGGATTGGCATGATTTTCTGAGCTTGAGACAACCTAGGCGCTTTTTACTAATTATGCATACTGCTTCCGGGTGCGCGAAACCTGGAACCCGAAACTCCCGAAACCGCAGGGGGTTTCACGATATGGCGGCACAGCGACGACTGTGAAACCCGCAAGCGCTCTCCATGCCGCCTCGAGATGGCCTCAAAATGTGACGGCGTCCCCCGTGCCTCGAGATTTGATCTTTCTAGCCCTTCCCTTTTTCCTTTCTTCATCGGCCGGCCCGCAATTGTACTGTCTCTTTCTTTTCTGTCTAATCTATACCTGTTTCTGCCATTTCTTCCCGTATCACCTACACCGGACTGGTCAAGATGTTCAGCTCAAAAAGTCCAGCCCTGTCGGTGCTGCTTGTGCTCGCCATTCTCTGCATATGCTTCAGTGAAGCTGCTCCGCAGAAGAACTCGGGCAGAAAGGGCGGCGGTAACAAGTTGACGCCACAGCAGAAGGCGGAGCAGAAGCCCGGGGGCATTTCCGCTGCCAAGGATGGCTCCACGATCCTCGACCAGACCGTCGAGATCAAGTAAGAGTGTTGTATCTATTTCGGTCCAGCTGCGGTCAAGCTAATGCGTGCCGACCAGCGGTCTTCCCATCCGTTACAGGGTCAGCGCCCCGGCCGATCAATTCACCGCGGCCTCGGGGGTCCAGGGCGCCGCCGCCGCTCCCAACACCGCCGGTGCCATCGGCATGAACGTGCTGCTTCACGGCGACGGCGGCCAGTCCTTCTTCGACTTCCCCAACCAGGGCGTCAACGCCAACCTCATGGGCGTCGCCGTCCTGGCCCCCGACAAGAACCTCAAATGGGGCGGCGCCGACAAGAACGGCGTCCAGCGACCCGACGGCGTCGCTCACTCGCAGGCCGTCAACGATCTCATCGCAAATGAGCTGCCCAAGGTCGTCGCCTTCAACAAAACCAACGTCTTCTTCACCGGCGTCAGCGGCGGCTCCCTCACCCTCGCCGGCTTCTTCATGCCGGCTCACATGGGCAACTTCCCCAACACGGGCGTCCTGCTCAACTGCGGCGGCCTACCTCCCCAGGTCGACTTCACACCCGAGGCTGCGGCGGCCATGAAGAACACGCGGATCCACTTCCAGTCGACTCAGAACGAGCTCAAGCAGCTGCAACAGTCCATCCCCCAGACCATCAAGGCGTACGAGCAAGCCGGTGCCAAGGCTGGCCTGAACCAGGACCAGCTCAACGCGCTTCAGACGGTGGACAACACCCCAAACGGCGGACATTGCGCGTTCGACGGCAAGTCATTCTCCAGCGGTATCCAGCTCATGGCCAACAACTATGCCAACGTCATCCAACCCGGCGCCAATGGCCAGGTTGATGGCATCGGCAACGTGGATAAGGGAGTTGTTGGAAACGAGAACCTGAAATTTTCCGGCAACGGCCAGCGGCAGTAGACATTGTCATTGTAATGTGAAAATACCTATTTGCCCGAATGTCGTCAAAAGTGCTTCAGTCCCTTGTCATCAGCACTTGCCATCCTCTCCTCGTCGCAGCCATCACTGTCGCGGTCGTACGCGACGTGGACATCATCGATGTCGTCGCCCACTTCCATCCAACGCTCGCTAGTCGCTGGCACCGGGGACAGCCTGCAAAGCCCCCAGTACATGAGTGACGAGACAATGAAGCCACAGAAGAAGTTCAGATTGTAGAGGTAGGTGGCGCCCTTGGGCACGTCGCGACCAACAGCGCCGGCGAAGCCCACTACATTGATGAGGATGCCAGCAATGTAAGCGGCATAAGCGCGCCAGTGGATGCCCCAGGTGTAGTAGTAGGGCCCCGTCTTGCGCGCGTCGTAAAGAGCCTTGACGTCCAGGAACCCGCGGCGGACGGCGTAGTAGTCGGCTACCATGACGCCGGCGATGGAACTGAGGAAGACGCTGTAGGCGGAGAGGTAGGTGGTGAAATTGTTGGAGCTGGTGAGCAGGTTGTATGGGCACATGGCCAGGCCGACGGCGGCGCAGATGTAGCCGCCGCGTCGAATGTTGATGTAGCGCGGCAGCAACGCCGTCATGTCGGTGCCGGCGGAGACAGAGTTGGCAGCGATGTTCGTGCCGAGCTGGGCAAGGGCAAAGGCGAGAGCGATGACGAAGACGCCGAAGCGCTGGGCGGAGCCGCCGTCGTCGATGAACTTGCCGAGCAGGTTAAGGGGGTCCCAGATGGGTTCTTTGTAGATGACGGTGGATGAAGAGGAGACGATGATGCCGATGAAGGACGTGACGGCAAAGCCCAAGGGGATGGCCAGCAGCTGCGACCACAATGCGTCCCTTGGCTTGCGGGCAAATCGCGAGAAGTCGCAATCGTTGATGATGAGCGTGGCAAAGTTGGCTATGGACGACATGATGCCCTTGACAAACTCCCAGCCAAGATCGCTACCATGGAGGCTGCTGGACTGCTTGACGATGGGGCCTATGCCGCCGGCCCTCACGACGGACCAGATGAGGAAGGCAACTCCGGCGGGCGGCACGAAATAGGCCTTGACGGTGAACAGATGGCGGATCTGGTGGACGGGGAACCAGATAGCGGGTAGCGAGCAGAGCCAGAAGATGAAGAAGGAGGCGTAATCGGGAGTGCTGCTTGCGTTGGGGTCGAAGGGGCCGGGCATCGTGGTACGGTCCCAAGAGGTCCAGATGGAACGGATCATGAGGTAGACGCATTGGCCACCGATCCACGATTGCACGCCATACCACACACAAGCTGTCAAAGAAACAAATTAGATATTGAGGCCATACGGCAAGGGTCTGAGGGAGTTGGGGTGAGACTGACCCATGGCTGCGCGGTTGAATACCGGCCAGAGACTGCCCCAGATACCAAACGAGGAGCGGCCGACGACGGGAAAGCCAATATGGTAGACGGCGCCAATTCGACCCGTAATGACGATGAATGCGGCGGCAATGGTGTAGCCGATCCAGACGCACAGCCAGGCCTGCCACCAAGAAAGGCCGCCGACGATCATGGACGACGATATCATCCAGGTGTTTATGTTGAAGGAGTCGGCGACCCAGAAGCCGACAAAGTTCCAAGGACCCCACCTTCGGCGCTCGCGCTCCACGGGCTTGAGGTCGTGGTTTGTGAGCTGGAAGCAGGCATGTTAGCTGTCCGACGAAGGACTTGGAAGGCGTACGGTGGGAGACGAACCATGAGCTGGGTGGAGGTGAGTCCAGGCTCGGCCTCGACGGCCAGCTTATCGGCCCAGTATCTGAGGCGTGCCCTTGCAGCCATGGCGACGTTGTTGAGGGACAGCAAGGCGAGATCGAGATGTAGGCGGTAAGCACCCGGTAGCCTGTCTTGAAGGAGGCAGCAGCGACGACGTCCCGCTCAGGCAATCTTGTCCAAAGAAAGAGATGAATAGTAGTTGCCTTGATGGTCAAGGTAGCAACGCCAAGTCGCCCATTGAACGAGAGATGATGAGCCAAAGCACTTGTCAGGTGTGCAGCGTATCACCAAACGTGCGGAGTCGCTGATGCTTTCGTGTGCCGGCTGATGGCGACCGCCCGAGGCAGGGTCCATGCCGGCGACGAGCGCTTTACATATATAGTCGGCATGTCCGCTGATCATTGCGAGGTAACGTGCTGCCTACAGTGAGACAGCACTTGGATCTAGAGCATCTCGCCTGGAACGGCTGTGATTGGCATAGGCAGGTTTCGATAAGAAGCGAGGGACCGGGGAAAGCAGCCAAGAGCAAGATAGCGAACGGACAGGGATCCGACTCCGGAATCGCCAATTGGTGACGTCTCTCGTCCTGCTGGACGTCGCCGACTGGACGGCTTATCTGGACTCTGGGCAAGACTGGACCCCCACCGTCCCCGCGTTCACCAGAGCCGAAGCACCGGGCACGGAGATAGAGCTGGAGAACGGACGGTCCTGAGCTGCGATTTGTCGATAGCAGATGCCGGCCGGCGGCGAGCCTCACCTCACGCTAGGCCGGCACCTTAGGTAGAGGCCCCGACAGGCCGGACACTGGCTGCTGTCCACGCCTGACGGTAAGATCCAGCAGAGCCTAGAATTAATTACCTACATGCATGCCTGCCTTGCTCAAGCTTCATCCATCTCGTCTTTTGTCCCGGCGGCCCAGCCTCTGCGTATAAACGTGAGCAGAAGAAGCACCTATTATCCTGTACGCGCATGCCGCACAGCACATTTTTATTTTATTTTACTTTGTTTCATTTTATTTCATTTTATTTCATTCTATTCTATTCTATGTTGCTTCATTGTAAGCCTTCGGGAACGGGCCAACGGCGAAAGGCTTCGTCCACACATTCAGGCACGCGGCCACACGCGGGCACCCTCAAAGTCAGTGCCTGTGTGCCCCTGAAAATGACACCCGACGCGTCCCCTCCGGCGGCCCAGGGCGGTGGCGTCGTCGGCACTGGCCACTGCTGGGGACCGACCCCACCAAAAAGCCCACTATCCTCCCCCCTATGCCGGCTGCCCCGCGCCAACTGCATATCATATCGCAAGTTTTCTCTTATCGCGGGGTGCCTCCGCGCCTCCAGCTCTCTCCATCACCGCCTCGCCCTCTGACCGCGTTGCGGATACACAAGCGTCACGGCATCTCTCCTCTCCTCCCCTCCCCTCCCGACCGCAGCCCAGCACGCACCGCAACCATGGAGGACCAGCTGGTGCAGCTGCTCGCCAACACGCAGCTGCCCGACCAGGCGCCCCGCCAGCAGGCCGAGATCGAGCTGAAGCGCGCCCGCTCCAACCCAGCCTTCCCCGTCTCCCTCGCCAACGTCGCCTCGCACACCTCGGTCGCTACCGCCGTCCGTCAGTCGGCCCTGAGCACCCTGCGTCTCTTCATCGAGAACAATTGGGCCACCGACGACCCCGGTGATGAGCCCCAGGTGCCCATCTCCGACGAGGCCAGGGGCTTGCTGCGGCAGTCGCTGCTGGACCTCGCCCTGAGCCCCGAGGAGGACCGCAAGGTCAAGATCGCCGCCAGGTAAACGTCCCGAGGTGCTTCACGGAGAGCGTGGCGAGCTGATGATCCTGACCCTACCTAGCTATGCCGTCGGCAAAATCGCCATCCACGACTTTCCCGAGCAATGGCCGAGCCTCCTCCCCACCGTCCTCGGCGTCATGCCCTCCGGCACCGACTCGCAGCTGCACGGTGCCCTGAGGGTCCTCAACGACCTTGTCGATGAGAGCCTCAGCGAGGACCAGTTCTTCTCCATGGCCAGGGACATTGCCAACGCCCTCACCGAGGTCGCCCTCAACGGCAACCGAAAGCCCATGCTGCGCGCCCTCGCCGTCTCCGTCTTCCGCGGCTGCTTGGATCTGATGACTATGGTCAAGGAGACACACGCCAAGGAGGTGGATGCTTTCGCCAAGCAGCTTCTCGAGGGTGACGCCTCCTCGTCGTCGCCTGGATGGAACTCCTTCTTCATCCACGTTCTGCAGGAGCGTCTGCCCGCCGAGGATTTGAGCGAGGGCCAGCCCCAGTCATGGAACAGCATCATCGCGCTCAAGCTCCAGGTCGTCAAGACCCTCATCCGCCTCAGGCGCGGGTTCGCCAGCCTGTTGGCGCCGCACAGCACCACCTTCTTCAGCGCCGTCTGGGATGAGCTCACCACCATGCAGGACCTCCACCAGCAGCTCTATATCCAGGCCAACGCTCAGGGACGGCTCGAGGACTCGGACAATCTGCCATACACCCTTGACTTCCTCGTCCTCGAGGAGCTCGACTTCCTGAACCAGTGCTTCCGCGCGCCCCGCGTCAAGGCTGAGCTGGATGCCCAGCTGCAGGCCCATGCCTCTGCCCAGGACGTCCCGTGGATGGGGCAGATTATGAAGATGCTCGTCAGCTACTCTCGCGTCACCCAAGAGGAGGAGGAGCTGTGGGACATTGACTGCTCCCTATACCTGGCCGAGGAGACGTCGGTTACGGCCAACTACACCGCGAGAACTGCCGCCGGCGACTTGCTGATCAAGATGGGCGAGTGGTTTGGCCAGAAGACCATCGATGGCCTGTTCGGCTACACCAGCTCTCTCTTCCCCGGCAACGGCACCTCTTGGCAGAGCCAGGAGGCGGCCTTGTACCTCTTTGTCATGCTGCTCAGCGACCTCCAGGACCGCAACAAACCCATTCCCGAGGAGGTTGCCGTCGAGTACTACAAACTGGTCGACTTCACCATCGCGAGGTCCGAGGAGCCTCTGCTGCGGGCCCGGGGCTTCCTGGTTGCCGGCATGCTCGGCCAGTCCTTCCAGCTGCCGTCCGTGCAGCTGAACGGAGCCAGCGGCCCGGTGCCTCTGCTCGAGCACATGATCAAGTCCATCACCAGCACCGAGTCCGAGGTCGTCCAGGTGGCCTGCGTCAAGGCTGTTGAGGGCTTGATAGACGCCCAGCGCGTCGGCCCCGACCAGCAGGTGCCCATCATCGTCGCCATCCACACCTACATGAACGGCAAGGATCCCGCCGAGATGGAGGAGGCGGATGAGCTCCTCGTCACTCTCGTGGGAGCGTTGCGATCGGCCATTACCATCAATACCAAAATCGTCCTCTCCAACGACGTTCACCCCATCGACCTGCTGTTCTTGATGGCCAAGCTGGGGGCCAGCAACTTCCAGGTCACGGCCATCGTCTCGGAGTGCTTCGAGGAGATTGTCGGCAACCTGACCGACAACGCGTCCTTCAGCGCTCTTTGCGCCAAGACTCTTCCCACCTTGACCGGCGCCTTTGACGTTGCCAACCTGACCGACGACAACCCGCTGGTAACCGTCGCCACCGAGTTGCTGGCAGTCCTCACCGAGCACGGCTCCGAGCCTCTGCCTGAGGGCTTTGTCGCTGCGACGTTCCCCAAGTTGAACCGTCTGTTGATGGAATCCGACGAGGGAGAGGTCCTCCGGCCAGGCTGTGAGACGGTCAAGTGGATTCTCATCCATGACCACCAGCAGGTCTTCAACTGGCAGGACGGCAACGGCGTGTCCGGTCTGGAGGTCTGCCTGCGCATCATCGATCGCCTCCTGAAGCCCGAGATCGAGGACAACTCTGCTTCCGAGGTTGGTGGCCTGGCTGCCGCGCTGGTGGAGAAGGCGGGCCAGGAGAGACTGGGCCCCTATCTGCCTCAGCTGCTCCAGGCCGTCGCCACCCGCGTCGACTCGGCCCGCGCCGCGCCCTTCATTCAGTCGCTCATCCTGGTGTTTGCGCGGCTGTCCCTGGCCGGTGCCAGCGACGTGGTCGAGTTCCTCAGCCAGCTCGAGTTCAACGGCCAGAGCGGCCTCCAGATTGTTCTCGCTAAGTGGCTCGAGAACTCTGTCAACTTTGCGGGTTACGACGAGATCCGGCAAAAGTGAGCTGCAAATCAAACCCCTGACCCTGTGTACAATTGCTGACGGGCCCTTAGCGTCATTGCGCTGTCAAAGCTCTACTCCCTCAACGACCCTCGCCTCGCCCAGATTACCGTCAAGGGTGACTTGATTGTCGCCGCCGACGACGGGCGGATCAAGACGCGCTCGCGCGCGAAGCAGAGTATGTCACCCAGCCTCCGTGGCGCCTTGCGACGCGTTCATGCTGCGAACTTTGAACTGAGCAACCCCGAACGACGGGGCTATGGGAAAAGATGAAGGAGCTGACAAATTAAACCTAGATCCCGATCAATACACGTTGGTCCCCGCAACGCTCAAGATCATCAAGGTCCTGATCGAAGAGCTGCTGTCTGCGTCTGGCGCGGGCGCCGCGGCCAGCGCCGCGTCGGCGGCAATGGCAGCCAACGCCGGCTTCGACTCGGACGACGGCGACGATGGCTGGGAGGACGATGACGACACCCTCGACCTCAGCCTCGCGGCCACAAAGGCCGATCTCATGTCCTTCCTCGAGGCCAGCAACCAGCGTCGGCGCGACGACGAGACGCAGGCGTACCTGACCGACTTCTTCATCCGCTGCGCGCGGGAGAACGTGGCCAACTTCCAGGAGTGGTACAACATGCTCTCCGACGATGAAAAGGCCAAGCTGAACGAGGTTGCCGACTCGGCGGGCCAGCAGTAGGCCCAGCGCGCCCACGACCATGCTTGCGTTTGGGAAAGCGGCGAGCAACGCGCCCTCCCCCCTTTACGATGACGCTATCCCCCTTGGAAACCCACCCAGGAAAGTGAAGCAAAGACGAAAAAAAATTGGAACGAAAAAAATGCATCATGAACAACGAAAAGGCGAACTGCAAGCATCTGCACGAAACCGGCGGAGCATTTGACAGAGCATTACCATTGATTTACCCTGCCCTCCCTTCCGTGCCTGACGGAATGTCGGCGCGTGATGGTGCGGTGGACCGAGAGCAATTAGAAGATTAGTCTTATTCGTTGCCGCGACCCCTCGGAGCTGCAGGTAGAAAGAAGCCCGTTCGAATAGACACATCCATAGGTTAGCTTCACGAGAAAAAAAGTACAGCGTGCCCGAAAGCTTTCTTGGACTGGCCGTGACGTGGCGCGCTGATCGATGTGTCATTATTCATATACTATCGTGCGTACTATACATTCTACGCTTGGTCGGCGTCGCAGCATTTCACATCGTACAGACGTCCAGCGCCCTCTCCGGTACAGATCAACGCAACAGGCCTCACCTAGATGATGTCGCCTCCAAAACCACCACCGCCGTAGCCGCCTTGCCCGCCGTAGCCTCCTCCTCCGAATCGGCCATTACCTCCTGGGCCAGGGAACCTGGGGTTGCCCCCGGGGCCGATGGGGTCCCAGCGCGCGCCGGGAGGAGCCTGCGGATCGTAGTCCTCCGGGGCGCCGCCGACGCCGCCCTGTCCGGCGAAGAGCGGGTCGTCGAAGGTGGGGTGCATCCCGGAGTGGCCGCCGGGACGGGGCAGGCCGCCGCCGCCGATGAAGGAGCCTCGCAAGGGGTCGTGCGGGCCCAGGCCGGGCGGGTTGAGGTCGTCGTGGCCGATGTTGAAGGGCGAGCGGCCGTCGGGCATGACGAGGCCCCCGCGCGGAGGGCGCATGACCTCGTACTCGTCCTCGAAGCCCGGCGGCGGGAAGTCGGGCACGGGCCTACCGGGCCGCGGGCGAGCCATCTCGGGAAGCGGGTTGGGGAACGGATAGGGCTGATCGGGCTGCGGCTGGCCGGGGAAGGGGCGGTTGGGATTCTGTGCCTCCTGGGCGCGACGCTCGTTGCGCGCGTTCGACTCGGCCTCTGCGTCCTCCTCGTAGCCTTCCTTCTGGAGCTTGGGGATGAGTTTCTGCACGATATGGACTTTGATGTCGTGCAGAAGAGCTGTGGCGCCAACCCCCCTCGTCAGCAACCCAGGGCACTCAAGGAACAAAAGAAAAAAAGGAGGGGGAAAGGACGGCTCTTACCTTCGATGGCCTGCTCCGACACAAACACCTTGCGCAGCTTGTCGACCAAGTCGCTGCGGTCCTCGTCGCCGTCGGGCGTCAGGGTGATGCGCACGGGCAGGGCGCTGGCCTGGACGACGTCGCGGACGACGCGCTCGAAGCGGTTGATGTTGTCGTCGCCGACGGCGAGCCCGCGGACCTCGACCTTGCCGCCCATGCGGTCGATGCGGACGGCGAAGCGCATCGACGACTGCTTGTGCGAGTAGACGAAGCTGAGGGAGCCGAAGCCCGCGTTCCACTGGGGCGGGAGGCGCGGCGCGAGGGACTGGCACTCTGCTGCGGGAGGTGTTAGTTGGACGGTGGGTTGACGGGAGCAAGCCAGCAGAGGGGTAGGGGGAACGCACACAGGGGCTTGTCCTCGTCGAAGCCGCAGAGCTTAAAGTCGAGGGCGGAGAGGTAGGCGTGCGTGAGCAGCGCCAGCGCCTCGTAGGAGCTGGCGAGGTCGGACGAGTCGTCGCCGCGGGGGTGCGTGGGAAGCGCATCGGCCATGCGCTGCAGCACGGCTGCGGTGCCGAGGCCGGGCGACGACGGGCTGGTTGGGGACGCCATGGCGGCGGTGGCGGGTGTTTTCGTGATGCGAGGGCGATGTTGGAGCTGTCTTTGCGATGAGCGGCGCGGGTGGGAGTTGAAGCGAGGTGGAGGATGGAGCTTGGGAGGAGCTTCGAGCTTCGAGGTGGGGGACGGGCGGGGATGAAGTAGGCTGCAGTGGCGTCATGGGCCTGCTGCCTCCATGCCAGCCCTATATGTGGGGTCGGGCTGTCTTGGGCACCTTATCGAACATGCCTGAGGGGTTCCTGGGCGGCGGTTCTTTCGAGACACTGCAATGAACGGGACCCTGCTGCTTTGGAAATTTTTACGAAGATGCAGCTATGCTTTGGAAACACAGTTCTCGAGCTGCAAATCTCTCACTACTTGCCCTTGTGAACTGTCGTTTTCTGCGCGATTCTGGTTCTCCGCCACGCATATAAGTGGCAAGCCGATATGCTCTCCCATGCTCTCCCAACACACACGACGTCTGTGGAATACACTTTAAGAATGCATCTATACCTACCATTGACGCATCGAATGCTACTATCTCAGTACCTTGGGTCAGTCTGATACTAAGTCATAGATGGTTTTGGACGGAAATCGATGGTCCGATACTGCGTACTTCCGACATGCAACAGATTCTACTTCGCACTAGTATTTGTCTCACTCAACACCCCTCCCCCGGCGCGTGCCTTCCCTCTGGCGACCCATCCTGCATAGTGTAGAGCCAAAGTACGAGTAGCCACCGAGTTCAAATCGCATGTGTGTCCCCAACTGTATGAGATCATTCATGTAACGGATTAACTAGATATCTCGCCGCTCTCATTTCCTCTGGCGAGAAGCATTGATACTTCTCCGACATATGTTATTGTATTGTGAAGGGTCATGAGGCGGGATATGGTCCTTTGTGGTTAAATGCAGGTATAGGTCCCCTGGCTCCAGCCACGCGTTCGGAAATCTCTCGTTGAACGAAAGCCCTTTTTGTGACACTAATTATAGCCTGTGTATCCTGGTTACTCATTGTCTGCTCTGAATCGTCTCGACTTCACCAAGAGTACATCGTACTTACCTCTCGACCTGACAGAACTACCGGAAGAACTGTCAGAAGAATCGTCGGAGGCCGTCATCTTTGTCCCGCGGCTAGATGTTTCCGTAAACAGGCCGGACCCAAATCCCGAGGAAGCTGACGTAGGCTTGGTGGCGAAAATCGAGCCACTTCCAGACGAAGTATTGGAGGGTCCCGCGTTTCCCTGCTTGGTACCTGATGTCAACCAAGGTGAAGGACTGGCTGAGAAGGAAAATAGGCTAGGTGTAGATGGTTTTGGTGTAGACCCCCCCGCGACTGCTGTCTTATTTGAGAAAAGACTGTGAGTTGAGGCTGACTTCCCCAGATTCTTGGCGGACACGGTGGATATCTGTGGAACTCCGCCCGCAGGCGCTGATGTTGCTGCCTTTGAAGCGTTTACAGTGGTGGGCGCCGCCGGTCGCGCCGGGATAACTTAAGCGACATTAGCACAGCCAGTTCAAGACTTCCCGTGGAGACACGAACTTGACTTACCGGTAACACCTCGGGGCCTGTACTTGCGGCACTGTTCAAGGCCCTCGCGAAGAATCGCAACCTCGGCCTCAAGATGGTCTCTGCGCGAATGCGCATGATCCGGCTCGGCAGCTAGCTCCTTGAGCTCCTCATCTGTCATTCGGTTTACCTTTCGCGGCGTTAGAATGTCGGGAATGTCGCAGACAAGGCAGCCCTCTATTGCCAGGTTGACGACGTTGTCGGTGAACGTCCGCAAAGACATCTGCGAGGTGACGTTAGCTCGAGTCGACAGCCATACTTGTGGCGGGCGAGTCTCACTTCATAGTACGTCTCCATCATGTCAATGACAATCTCTGTGCCGAATTCGGAGCCAGGTGTGCTTCCTTCGTTTGTAACGACTGTCTGGACGACATTCCGGGTACGCTGCTCCCAAGCCTCGCTCGAGGAGGCATCCGCATGTCCCTGAAGCAATCTATCCACTGCCGCGACGATTTGTTTGTTGGATCTCTGAAGCCTTGTCCGCTGAAAGTCCACATCCAACGGCATAGCGTAACCCCGCGTGTAAGGGCGCAGAAGTTCCTCCAGCTTTGCCTCCAGCACCCGCTCCTTCTCGGCGAAGAAGCCATCCACGCAGATGCGCAGAATGGACTCGGTAGTCGGACTCGTGTCGGGTGGGCCGACGACGTACCGAACGAGCTGGTCCACAAACGCCTTAGCCACGAGCGTGACCTTCTGGACGTGGAACTGAGCGATGTCCTTCCACGGCACCGCTTGCCGCTGGAACAGCTTCATGACGAGCTCATGGTTCGGCAGTCCTGGAAGCTCCAATCCCTGATTGTGCGCGGCCTGCTCCTCTAGCCGCTTATTGAGGGCATTCCTGGTCATCGGTGTGGGGTCTGGGAACTCGTAAGGGTACGTCTCCAGGAACTGCGTGAGGAATTTTGGGGCCGTCGCTGGCTGCGGTTCGGTGCCGTCAGGCGGAGCAATGAGCAGCGTCGAGCCTTTGGTCTTGAGGACGTGGTCGAACGCGCGATTGAAGTTCCTAAGCAGAGCGCGAAGCTTGTTCTCCGTAGCGTCCAAGTCTCCGAAGAATGGGTCGTTGTAGCGTCCGTGTATTCCATCACGCGCAAGGCGCTGGAATTCATCCGCAATCGTGAGGAGAAAGGACCTCATTTCCTCTGGCCTCGACCTAGGCCGTCCAAGCCGGCCCAGCTCCGCCTGCCTCTCTCTCAGCTTGCTCTCAATGTCCCCGATGACGCCGTGTATGTTCTCTCGGATATGCTTGTACAGCACCGTGCTGAGCTTTCTGCGAAGGTTCGCAATGCCGCGATTCTCGGGCAAAATCGACGCCCACTCGTTCTCCTTGAAGAAAGCCTCCTCAATGGCGTCGCGGTCGTCTAAGCTCTCTTCATCCTCAGCTCTGTTTCGCAGCACATGCCATCCTAGCTTGAGCTTGTGGGTGCTCTCCTGGTTTTTGGCTAGCTGGATGTAGGTCCGCTCGTCCGAACTTCCAGGTCGGGGTTGGTCAGGCTTTGTGATCACGCCAAGAGTGCGCTCCCGCTGGGGATCAATCTGCCTGACTACTCTGAGGGAGTAGTGATTTGCGAGCTGGTTACTGGCCGGGATGACAACTAAGATGATGCTATTCGTCTTTCTCATGTAACTCTCGACGAGCTTGTCAACCGTTTCCCGTCCCTGCTCAGACTGCTGGTCTGTTTCGACGTGAAAGATACCCGGGAGGTCGACCAGGGTGAGCGGATACATGTTGGGGCCCTCAATCTCAAGCCGCAAGACATCCTTGGAGAATTCCTTGCCTGTGGCGGCAATGCCCATGCACTCTTTCGCTCTGGTGATGATGTCTGGCAGGTCGTTCTCGTTGAAATTGGTCTGCTGGAACGTCCTCGGTGCCTTTGAACTGTCGTCAAACCTGACGCTGACGTCCACCCGCGTCTGCCGCGCTTGTCGAAGCACGAGCTCCGTTGCGAATCTCGTGCAAACGCCATCGTTGACTGGAAAGCGTACACGCGAGATGGCTTCGAGGACGGACGACTTCCCAACAGACTGTCCGCCAACCACGATTATTTGGGGGAGGTTGACGAGCTTGCCAACGCCGCAGGAGCTAAGCTTGTCCGTGATCTCATGCAGTGCTTTCGCTTCCGTGGTATTGAGCTCATCCAGCACGGACGAGGACAGTTGGAGAGCCATGGTATGCGACAAGTTGCACCGGAGGACTGAGGTAACTAGAAAACGACAGCGGCTGGGACCAATCAGCAAATGGATGTCCTAAAGCTAAGGTAGGTAATTACGGAGTAGAGACTGGAAGTGCGCACGGTCTTCTCAAGTAGTGCTTGCGCAACGGGTTGAAAACAGTGGTGACAGGTCTGGGGTCTGGGGCTTGCGGAGTAACGCAAATTGGCCCTTCTAACATCCCGCCAGTTGCTGGGGTAAGATGCAGGCCATGCACGAAGCTGAGGCCCCAGCGGGGCGACAGGCAAACTGACAACCAACACCCCATATGATCCTTCGTTGATTGGGTCCCCGTCCCTTCCGTAATTATAGCCCGCGCTAGGGTTGCATAATCGACCCATTTCAGCGGCCCTCTACCTGGGGTCTTTGTAATATTACCTAGTAAAAAGGATGGAGGTCGGTATACATAGGTACTATACGGAGTACGGGCAGCTGGCGATGGAAGGGCGCCTTAGCCGATCGAGGATGCCACCATTTCCCGGTAGGTGCAACAGCGAGTTTCGTACGGAGTACTGAGCTACTCCGTACAGTTTCAAAAAATAAGGACCCATCCAGAACCCCTCAAGACATTCTAAACCCTCAAGAAGCCCATCCGTTGCTAACATACATGTCCTCACCCCATCACATGACATCGCGTACCCTCTTCAAATACGTCCACCCACTGTCGGCTGCAGGTTTCGATTGAATAGGTATCTGATACGCGCCGCTTTAAAGAGGGAGCCGACGTAATCTCTATATACCATTTTTGACAGCCAGATAATATTACTTCGCGAGCGCTCTGTTTCTTTGCCGTCATGTTGACTAACTTGCATAAAAGCCACCGAGCTGGAGGAGTCATACACAATACTTTTTACTTTAATCCGGAGCGCTGCACATTTCTGCTAGGGTTTGTGACGTCTCTCCGTTGCTGAATTATGCACTCCCTTCCTCCGTATTGGCACACTTGACTGGCTCACTTGACGTCTTAACATTGAAGCAAATGTGCCCGATGCAGGTAAACAAATTCCGCGGGCCTTACCTCTTGCCTTGCCAACGGCTCATTTGTCACTCCGAGTGAATCGCCTGGAGCTTTCATCCTTAACACCCTTGATCTGTGATGGCGTCAAAACAATGCTGCCGCCTTGAAGCAAACTTTCACAAGTCCTGTGCGGGCTAGTCTATAGAGAAGACGGCCATACTACCCTAGCGCAGTGTTATCCCACATTCATAGTATCCCAAATTTTCTTATCAGGCCGCCAAAAACGCATGGCATTAGTGGTGATCCCAATGCCCACACTAGGTATCAATTCCGGTTGCTGGAGTAGGGGCCACAAGTCCGTCATAACAGCTGAGAGAGCAACCTTGAAACACCCTGGGTAGATATGCGGAGGCGGCTCATAATCTGGAGAAGGCATAGGCTGATCGGGTTCAAACTCCACTCCGGAGTCAACCGCCCATACCCACGGTTTTTCCCCAGGCGTACCTGAAGGGTTCAGGAGCGAGTCCATCGCAGGTCTATCCACAGCCAGCGCAATACAGGTATCAGCACCTTTTGGAACTGCACCGTCTCTTCGAAGGTCATCGTATAAACTATCCTTAGGTTAGTCTAGTTCACTGCAAATAAGGAAATAATTATAGAGCTTACTTAACGATTTCAACGCAGCCCATTCCCTCTAGTCCGTCATGCTCAATTAAAGGTGTGACAATCTTGTCCTGAATGCGCTCGCCGCCTTGCGTTCTTGCCATACTTTCCTCAAATAGACCATCAGCCGCGTCCAACCACCGCTGCCACATATCGTCATCGCTATAGTCCATGCGGACTAGGGCAAACCCGAACTCTTCTAGCCCTTGCTCCTCAAAGACCTGTACAACAGGGTCCACATTGTCGCCTCTAACCATGGCAGGAGAATGGGTATGTTGTAAAATCGCTCTGTTCTCAAACGAATCCCGAGCATGTCTGGTGAGCGAGAGGGGATGGTGGACGCGGGGCTGGCGGAAGCGGGGCTGGTCATGCGTGGGCTTATATAGAAACCCTACCACCTACGGAGTACTCCGTATGCATATACCAGATATCCGGGGCGGCTGGCCACGTGCCTCAACAAGTACTAGGGACCAGAGACACGCCCTGGCAGATTTGATACTCGTACAGCGCAAATGTGGCGCCGGTCGACCCATCAGAACGCAGGCATTACTTCGTACAAGCTGGCAAGAGCGCTTGCCCTCCGTTACACGAGACAATAAAAGCGAGCAGCTTGATTAAGCCTTAATGAGATGGTTGCTTTCATCCGTACCGGGCATCTGGATTTTAGACGTTTTATTTACCGTAGCCACCCATCCGTGCGCAGCTTTGTCCGTCGCATTGTAATAAGACTTGCGTGCCGCCATTGGATACTATAGCTTTGCGCTGGCAACACGCGTTTACGTGAAGTACCACTTCGATTAGAGAGGCCGTTGCAATCACTGAGGTGTCCACCTAATAAGCTCTCAAAAAGTTGCAAAGATAGTGGAGGTCGTTAAAATGACATGCGCCCCGTGATGGTCCTTTTATGGCTACGCAATATTAGTCGAGTAGTAAGTGTTGACGTAACTATCAGTCACTACCTAAAAATTGCTGTTGCACATACCGCAACTATTGTACAAACGATCTTTTCAGAGCCAAGTCAGTGGTGACATCCTTCAATTTCCGTGTCAGCTCAATTAGATTAGCTTTTGCGGCGACCCCGGTGAAAGCCGTCCTGGCGGCAGAACTGCCCCAGTACTTGATCATATCAGGTAGCTTGTTCTGGACAAACACCATCATATTCCCCTGCAGTTCCAGGAAAAAGTCGAGGCTGTAAGCCTTCCAAGAGTCCGCAAACGAAGTGCCGCTTATTCCTTGGATGTTGGCATTTGTCTGAGCCGCCAAATCAATTTGTCCCATTACGGCCTTGATCGTCTCATAGCTGTACTTTAATGCGTCCTGGGCCTAGAAAGTGTCGTGTGAGTATATACAGGTCATTCTAATCGCGCATTTTACTTATATAGAGGGGGACTGAGATGGAAAGACACGGATGTAACTTACATCTCCCTCGTTAAGGTAATTGATAACTGCGTATACCTGTATCATGATGCATTAGCGGCTCATACTACGTAAGTACAAACTTAAAACCATTTACCTGGTTGATGTAACTAATTTTTAGATTTGGTGATGCCGGCCCAAACCTGTCGTCCCCAACGAGATTCTTAAAGATACCCCAAGCCTGGAAAATTGCACGCTTAGCACACATACGCTCTCTCGTGTGACCAGGAAAGGGAGAGACATACCGAAGCTTTGATACCGTTGGTTGCTGCATCTAATATCAGCATATTGTTAATGTTGGTCTTACTCCCAAGTGCCATCATGATAGTCTCATCAGGTGTACTTCCAGGCAGGCCGTTTGGCGCCGACACACCAAGGGAATTCCAAGTTTGGTAATAATACCCGTTTGAAGCAAACATCTGTTTCCAATCGTAGCTACCCTTACCGGGAGCGCCAGCGCCACTAGCAAGAACGCCAGTGACCATGCTCGTGCCAAATTGTGCCGGTGTCCGTAGCTCCATGACGTGCTCAGCGACATATTTCACGGCGAGATTGCGCGGCCCCTTTACCAACGCTGAGCCAAGGCAAGATGCAGCGTTTGCGATGTTGTAGAAAACGCGTCCACGCTGGGCTAGCTTTGAGACGCCATTGTAAGGTTGGCCAGAAATTTTGGAGATTTTTTTCTTTTGCTTATCGCAGATTGCTGGCCGACGAGAGGCGCGTTCTTCTAACCCGAAAAACGGCGCCATAGTCCTGGTGCCTTCCACAGCAAGAGCTAGAAGCTCCTGAAAAGCCATGTTCTCTTCTGCATCGGTAATGTGGTAGCACTGCCCGTCGCTTCCACAGAATTTGGGGTAGCCGTGATTACGTCCACCAGGAGGATCGGCTTTGGGGAAGTGAGAGAACAAGGCTTCCAACTGGTCGTTAACTTCGGAGTACCATCGCTTGACAACAGTATCAGGGTTCGCCAAGTTAGGTACATCGTAGCAATTATCCTCGTACATACTGACTTCTAGGTAGTCTGCGACATTGCCGTCATCGTCGTGCTCCGGGTTTTCCACAAAGTCGCCGTCGGTTGCAGCACAGAAGTTGGGTGGGTTGGTGGTTGGTGGATCTTGAAGAAATTCATCGCAGCTGCAAAGGACGCCCGTTAGCTTGTCTGAACCCATGCATAGCAAGCTAGAACGTATACAAAGTACTTACCAGTAGTATGAAGCCGTGTTATGCCAGCATGGGCCATTGTCGGAATGATCACGGTAGCTCTCGGCAACGATCTGCTTTCCGTCCGGACATCCCGTAGCACACGTGAAAGGTGCCAAAAAGGAGTGTGCTTTTGTCGCCCTGTACTCTGTATTAGCCCGATGCTGGAACTATTGGTATAATCATATATATATCGTACCATGAGCACCCAGTATAAGGGTCCGGCTTAGTACAGCAGAAGCTCTTGTACCCTAGGCGGAAACTCGTTTAGTTCGTTCCGATATGAACCTCTCCGCACAAGTAATATTCATGACACTTACCGCTCAAGCATACGGACTCTCCACCAGCACCATACAAACTATACGAGTCCTCCACAGGGTAGTCTGACGGGCAGCTTGCATGACTTGACCCGCTAGCGCAAAACGGTCCAGAGCCGACCCATTCTTGTATTGTGGTTAGGCAGGTACGACCAAATTTGAACTGAATGAACTTACTACATTGTCCTACTGCGGCATCGGCCTTGCTTGGTGTGCAGCACAGAGACTTGTGATTGAACCAGCACGAGTGCCCTCCACCGGAGTTGTCTGTAGCAATCTGCACCATGTCGTTGGGACACCTGCTCTCTGTACAGAATGGAGCGCTTCCAACCTGCGATATTAAGTCATTGATATCGATATACGTCAACAGATGGAGCACTCACCCAGTGGCATGTAGGTCGATCATCGGCAGGACAACAATAGTTGCGCGTTTGGCCGTCGGGACAGCCACTATAGATGGCCGCATTTGAAGCAGACTTTCCATTGCCGGTCTGGGCAGCCACACCAATCTTGCAGACTGGGTTCTTTGCGCAGTCGCCCCAGACGCATTGGGCCAACTCCTGCTTTTGGGGAGTAGAGCCGCCGAAAATTGATTTTTTTGAACCAAGCCCATTGAGTTGCGCGAGAGATGAGGTTGCTGTGGCATTGCCACTGTCTGTTGATACCGCCCATACCATTGTACCCCCAATACACTTGCCGTTGGCGTAGTCAATTTTCATCTTAAGTGTCTCTTGGTCATCATAAGATACCCATTGGTTGGTATCGAAGACGAGTTGTTTGACCGCAGCTTGAGAATCAAGCGTCGGGGTTGCGCCAGCAGCAATAATCTTCTCAATCTCAGAAAACATTAGTGTTCCTGCACTGGCTGAGCATGGTCCCGGATTGCCTCCGGCGCTAAAGGGACATCCGGGGGAAGTGCAGGAAGGATCGGCCAAGGTGAATGACCTGCCATAGAAGCCCATGCCCATGGTGACCTTAGCCGGATCGATCTTGTTGCGCCAGAGCAAATCCATCGTAAGATTGATTTCGGTCAAATTAGTGTGCGCATTAACGATAGGGCCAATGTACTTGTCTGTTGAGTCCCAAGTTCCATGCAAATCGTACGACATAATATTAAACCAGTCCACGAGAGGCTCAAGCTTAACAATGTCAAAGTTACGCATGTACCAGTAGCTGGAAGGAAGGGTGATAGAGAGGCCATAGTTGTGTCCACTAGAACCGAGGGCTGACTTAAGATTAGAGAGGAATGTCGGGTAGTTTTGGAAATCGGCTGTATTTCCAGATCGCTCTGGTGCCACGGGATATTCCCAGTCAATGTCAACTCCGTCGAAACCGTACGTGGCCATGAATGATAGGAGAGACTTGAAAAAGGCACTTTGTGCGCTTGTTGATCCTGCCAAGTTGGAGAACGTTGATGCAGTGGGCTGTCCTGCATCATTCATCGACCAACCTCCAATGCTAATCCAGGTTTTCAGACCGGGATTGTTATCCTTAAGGCCAGTAAATCTAGAGTACAGGCCGAGATCCGATTCTGCCATGGGCGCAATCGCGAACGAGTTAGGGTCAATGTACGCAAAAGCGTAGTTGAGGTGCGTATATCCACCCGCGGGGATAGATTCCGGAGCCACTAAATCATCGTTTGCATGTTGTTTCATAAGGACATAAAGCGTGAGATAACGTACTGCCGTCGCAGGCTCGAGTCTGTGACCAGCCTTCGTAGTACCCGATAGTTCTCCCATTAGAAGAAGATCCCCCGCAAGACGGCTCGATGACGCCTTTTGTCCCGCAGAACTCGGAAGTTGTCCCTAGATTATATCAATTAGGTATTTGTGAAAAGAGACGGCAATGAAAACAGATCAAGCTAGCATACCACAGAAACCGTACTTGGAGCAACAGACATTTAGAGGGCATGCTTCGGCCGAGCTCCATTGAAGACCCCATCCTGGATCACACTCAGACTTTTGGTCACAAGTTGAGGTACAGTTCTCCGCGGAGCAATAGTCTGGGCCTAGTCCACAGACGTTGTTCTTGCCACAACACCCAATCGCGCACGGTTTGGAAGGTGAGCTTAGAAGGATATCAGTTCAGCTTTGGTCAATGTAAGGCCAATGGCAACGAACCAAGAGTAGTCGACGCTCGGAGGTTGCTGGGCAGCTTGCGATGTCACGCCGCCAAGAATGGCCGCTATCACGAGAAAATGGTACAGAAATAATAGCATGATTCGTTTCAATGGAAAACAGTAAGCTGAAGCTATTGCAAAACCCGGGAGAGAGGTGAGTTTGAAGCTGGCGATATCCAACCATTTCCTAGTCCGAGCGGGAAACGAAGCGCCACGCACCTGAAGCGCTTCGGCCGCGTAAGACTCCGCACAAAGCACATGCATATGCGAGGCATCTCTCGACAAAAGTGCCGGTTCGGTTATACGGCACAATCTCGAAGCAGGTGATGAGGGACTGGTTTGAGAGATGGGTTGTTACTGGACAACGCTGGAGTCTAGAGATGCACAAGAGCTGCAAGGATCGGGTCCCGAGGGGTCGATCGGAAGAGGTGGTGGAGGGAACGGGCTCTTTACTGTTGGTCCATTTTACTACCCGAGGCCATTGACCTCAGTTGGCCAACTGGCCCCTGGTCTCTCGCTTGGCCTCCTAAGCGCCCGCCAGTTGCCAGATCTACTTGACATTCCGAGAATCCCGCATGTCTGCTCTGCTTTTCTTAATTGTTCCAATGACTTACAGCGCCAGTTTCTTGAAACACTACAAAACAACAGCTGCAATGCCTTCCCCATTCTCTCAGTTGTGGATGCTTACCTGCTTCCTGACACTCATTCTCCGATGTAGTCCGTCACTGGCCAGCAGCCTACATCACTACCCGCGTAGGCTCATGTCACCAACAGCGTCCAACGACACTACAACTGGCGATAGCTTGCGTCATCCTATCTCATTTATCCAGAAGATGGATAGTTCTTCTGCGCCCGGGTTTGCTGTTTTACCTCCGGGCACGGTCTCCAACAGTTCTCTAGTCAACGTCACTGCACAATGCGTCAGTGCCATGGAGTCGACGGTACAGTGTGATGATAGCCTCAACACAATAGCGAGTGCCGACTACTTCTACACACAAAACGACACATCAGGCATTCAAAGCATTTGCACTTCGGCGTGCGGTACATCCCTCGCTGCCTATCACAGCCAGGTCGCCTCTGCCTGCGCTAGCCAGCCTGAAGCGTGGCCCGGCTATCCCGCGACGTACTTTGGCGACGTTCTTTGGGCTAGCTGGAATTTGACCTGCTTGTCCGACCCAACGACCGGCCAGCCATGCATGGGTAAGTAGCATCCAGTGATGGAGATCAAGAGAAACCGCATGTTAACAGCTTAAACGTAGCGTACCTCTACAACGCTTCAGTCAGCTATACATCCGATACTTCGGCCGTCGCATTACCCAGAAACATTATCTGCTCTCCTTGCGTGCTTAGTATGTACCAAATGTTCCAGGAGACGGCTTACAGCAACTACGATGATGCCATGGCGGCGGACTGGTCTTCCATCCAGAGCCAATGCGGCGTGTCGTATCCCACATCTGTGCCTCAAAACCCGACTAACGCAACCAACATTCCGGGGTTCGCTCCTCCTGGTGCCGGTGCAACAGCTTTGCCTACCTGCTTTTCCGGCAACACGCATACTGTTGCCTCTGGCGAAGACTGCAACGGAATATCGGAGCAAAACAACGTGTCGACGGGAGCTCTTCAAATCTTGAATGGTGTCTTTCCGGACTGTTCTAACTTAATCGGTACGTCACTCCCCACATTCAAAGTGTCATAAACATTGGTCCATGGAAGAAAAACCCACTTGCTAAAACTAAGTAGCTGGTGCTACTCTCTGCTTACCCCCAGCGTGTCAGACCTACACAGTGAGAACCAATGATACGTGCCAAAACATCATCAACTCCAGCAACATTACATTCACGCAATTCACAGCGTGGAACCCGTCCATCAATGATTTCTGCACCAACCTTATTGCTAGCCAACAGGTGTGCATCGGCCTCCCCGGACTACAGTACAATGGAACGACCATTGCTGGAGCTACAGGCACGCAGACTGCGGTGTACGCCACTGCCACGGCCACCCCCCCGTCTAATATTGCCAGAGGCACGACCCAGTCCTGCGGCAAATATTACACGGTCCAGTCCGGCGACGATTGCGGCCTAATTGCGCTCAATAACACGATTTCCATTGGCCTGTTCAAAGATGTCAATCCGTCCGTCAACTCTGACTGCACAAACCTAATTGCCGGCCTTGCGTACTGCGTCTTCCCTACGGCAAATTGGAACGACACGTCGGGGACGACAACGACGTCGACATACGTGACTGCGCCGGGGCCGACCCCAACGGGGACAACAGTCAACTGCTATCAATACCATATCGTCGTCAGCGGCGACTACTGCGGTCTCTTGGAAAATCAGTATGACATTACGTTCGGTCAGCTGCAAGCCTGGAACCCGAACCTGAACGCTGCATGCAGCAACCTGGTCCTCGGCGACGCTTACTGCGTGCAAGGCGATAACACGGGCTCTACTGGTCCGACCTCTCCCAGCGGGCCCGTAACAATGACCACGCCCGGTGGACCGACTCAGTCTGGTATCACCTCAGGTTGTCAGGAATACTATACAGTGCAGAATGGTGACGGCTGCGAGAGCGTCGAGAGCCAGTTTGGAATCACGTTTGCGCAACTGTATGCTTGGAATCCCGCCATTGGCAGTAACTGCAACTACCTCATCGTCGGCGACGCAATTTGCGTTCTTGGGCCTGCCACCCAAACCAGCACTACCACGACCTCCACAACGACCACACCCGCGGGTCCCGGGGCCCCAACCCAGTCCGGAATCACGCCCAATTGCCAAAAGTATTACACTATCAAGTCTGGCGATAGCTGTACCGCCATCGAGGGTATGTTCGACGTCACGTTTGCGCAACTCTATGCGTGGAACCCGGCCATTGGCAACAATTGCCAGTACCTTGTCATCAGCACCGCCATATGCGTGTCCGCCCCGACGTCTAGCAGCACACAGGCCTCACCACCTGGTCCAACCCCGTCTGGAACGGCAGCTAATTGTGTCAAGTACTATCTCGTGCAGTCTGGAGATAGTTGTTCTGCTATTGAGGCAAAATTTGGCGTTACTTTTTCTCAACTGTACCAATGGAATCCAGCAATCGGTAACAACTGTCAATATTTAGATATCGGCGAGGCCTACTGTGTAGCCGTATCTTCATAGTAGTATAATTAAATAGCGCTAGAAACCTCCTCGATGAGCATGTCGACTCATATAAAACTACTATAGTTCGCCGAGGATAATAGAAGGTTCAGCGTCCTAGCCTCCTCGGGATAAGTTACCATTGCACTTAACATCTAACGAAATTTAGTAAAGCATTCTTGCTTAGCTATGTTCAATGATCGAGCCTAGTGCCGTCCAGCAGATGTCAGAAGCTTTATTCCTTATGCCCTTCCCGAGCGGCCTCCATCAGTGCCGTCTTGCTGTCTATATCCTTTATATTGATATCGGCGCCTAGCTTAATCAGTAGCTGCACGACCTCCTCGTGCCTTCGTATAGCGGCCTGTATCAGTGCCGTCTCGCCGTAGTTATTCTTCGTATTGATATCGGCACCCTTCGCAATCAGTAGTTGCACGACCTGCTGGTACCCTCGCGAAGCGGCCTCTATCAATGCCGTCTTGCTGTCTATATCCTTTATATTGATATCGGCGCCTTGCTTAATCAGTAGCTGCACGACCTCCTCGTGCCCTCGCATAGCGGCCTGTATTAGGGCCGTCTCGCCGTAGTCATTCTTCGTATTAATATCGGCACCCTTCGCAATCAGTAGTTGCACGACCTGCTGGTGCCCTTGCGAAGCGGCCTCTATTAGCGCCGTCTCGCTATGGTTATCCTTCGTATTGATATCGGCACCCTTCGCAACCAGTAGTTGCACGACCTGCTGGTGCCCTCGCGAGGCGGCCTCTATTAGTGCCGTCTCCCCGTTCTCATTCTTCGTATTGATATCGGCGCCCTTCGCAATCAGTAGTTGCACGACCTCCTTGTGCCCTTGCATAGCGGCTAATATCAGTGCCGTATCGCCGTATTCATCCTTCGTATTGATATCGGCGCCCTTCTTAATTAGTAGCTGCACGACCTCCTTGTGCCCTTGCATAGCGGCCAACATCAGTGCCGTCATGCCAGACCTATCCTTCTTATTTACAGGCTTACGGAACAGCCTACCCTTCGAACCCTTCGAAAGCAGTTTCCGAGCTAACGAGTCAATCCCAAAATAAGAAGCTATGTGCAACAACGGCACGTCGTGGCCTATTCTCACCCATCCATCCGCATACCCTTTATAGGTCTGCAACCACTGCATCCGCACAACGGACTTCTTTTGGAAGAACCGTCGTGAGAGGTCAGAGTTATCTGGATATGTAGAAGATTGCTTTGTATGTTCCATCCAGTGCAGGACCGCGTAGTTTAATAGTGGTGTTTTCCGCAGATCCGGTAGATTCATATCCAGAAATTCGTGGCGGTGTTCACTATTCTCAATGCAATCGATGCATGTTCTCGCTAGTTCAATATGCGCTTCCTCCGATTTGATGCGAAACTCTTCTAAAACTGGATCATCGTCAGGCTTCTTTCGCAGGAGATAGTCTCTGACAGATTGGTGGACAAGTCTGACTCGCTCGCCGTCTCGCTCTTCGTATATCTGAACGACTGACCCACAAAGTATTATATGGTCGCGAACGGCTTGTTCGCTGCTCATAGCTTTAGTGGATGACATATCAATAGCCTCAGCTAGCTCTTCCAATGTAAGAGGACGAACGGCCATCGTGATCCAACGCAAGATTTTGCTGATGGTGAATCGTTTACTGCTCTGGATCTGCCCCAACATTCGGCTGTAAATTGCGTCCAGTCCCGGTGGAAAACTATCCAAAGTCTCCATGACTTCCGTGCATGTGCCTTTCTTCCGTAGATCGCTCATAACGAACCCGACCCATAGGAAGGTGCCTTGGGCCCTTTCTAGAAGAAGATCCTCGATATTCTTGTGAATTCTGTGGAACCCTGGTATTACTGCCAACTCTTGAACATTGGTAGAGATAAAATGCTGAATGTCGCGGCTTACATACTCGTCGTTGTCAGGATCCAGCTTCACTTGGGGGAAGGCGTGCAGCCCAACGACCTTGCGACTAACAATCGCCAATTGGAACGCTCCGCCGGACCGGCTTGGGTGTGAGTAAAAGTCGCGAAATTTGGCGACAAGCAGTCTTGTGGATGCCTCGTCGCATTCGTCGAGTCCATCGAGCACGCAAAAGACTGTGCCCTCAAGATCGGATTGCAGAAGCGTTCTTAAGATGACCCACAGAGTGTCCGCAGACGATAATGTCGTTCGAGTTCTCTCCTCGCTTTCGAAATATGACAAGATATGCTTAGCCAAATCCGGGCGCTTGGAAACCAGCTGGTACGCCAGGCTCCTGAGAATGGCCGCGGCGCTGTTGCGCTTCTCGTCTCCATGACTGCAAAAGTAGAACAGGAGTCCGCCTTCCCTCTCCGCAGTGCGCCTTTCAAGCTCCTCAGTGAGGAACATTGAGAGCATGGTCTTCCCTTTGCCAGGGCCACCAGAAATCCAAAGGCATTGTGAGTTACCACCAAGCCAAGATTGGTAGCCTTTATCCTCTCTGATCCATTCGCAGGTACCAGCAGTCCTCTGGCCTTTGGTGCTTTTAAGGATCTCCCGGTCGATGATTGGGTCAGAGAGGAATAACGCGTTTCGGCAGGCATCCACTTTCTTTCGGAAGGCTTCTATAGTTTCGCAGTTAGTAACAAGGGACATCCATGGACTGAGGGAGGATCGTTCGAGTATTCTGACCTTGGGGATCCTCCGAGGTATCTGGCACACATTCGAGTTAGCATGTCTGAGCATAAATGATAGATCACTGCAGTCCGAGCCCTCTTCACATTGCGCTCGATTTCGGAATGGCCTCAGCTAGCGCAGACAGAAAGAATCTTCGAAAGAAGCAACTTACGGTGATGGTGTGTGTGCGCATCTCCAATGAGATTTTTACCGCCAGAGATAGTGATATCCTTGTATTGATGCCCACTCGGAGTCGGATTTTTACTGTTAACGCTTGCCATCCTGAAGCTGTATGGCATCTGCTTCTATGAAGAGATCGTACGTCACGGCTGCTGGCAGATTATCTGTGCGGCGTGCTCCTTGGCACAGCCTCAATTACGTTGGGGCGGGGAAGGCGGGGTCGGCCCGCGCTCGCGACGTACATAGTAACTGCTGACGTGGGCGGGGAAGGCGGGATCGCCCGGATTTAGCACCTTCTAAGCGCCTACGACGCTTTGAAGAAATGTATAACTTAAATAAACTACCCTCTTAGTTCCCAACGTTCCACTCCGCGCTTCGCACATAAAATCCAGTTCATACAGATAATGGCCGAGGCGGGGTTTGGCATCGCTGCCGGCGCTGTCGGCATCGCTGCTGCGTTCACCTCCTGCGTCGATAGTTTTGGGTACATCCAGTTCGGCCGCCATTTTGGACGAGACTATCAAACTGATCTGCTGTCTCTCAACTGCGCAAGGCTCCGTCTGATGCGCTGGGGACAAGCTGTCAACATTCACGAAGATCCTAAATTAGGCAGGCCCGATGCAACTTCGGATGAGATTCAAACTGTGGAGAAGTCCTTCCTTCAGATTGAAGCCCTCTTCACTGACTCGGAGAAAATTTCGAAGAGGTACAGACTCAATGCAAAGGAAGGAGACGACCTCTCCACGCTCTCGATTAGTGATATGGACCCCGTAGCTATGTCGCTTAATAACAAGATGAAGGAGCTGGCGACCAAGCGACAGAAAGGAAGCCGCTTCCTGAGTAAAGCTAGCTGGGCTCTTTACCATAAATCTGAGCTCACAGAGCTCATTTCAGGCATTACGTCGCTTATCGACAATATCGAAAGGCTTTTCCCCGCACAGCAACTTCAACTCGCGCTCGCCAAGCAGGACGTGGCAGAGATCCAGGAAATGGCAGAGATCCAGGACATCCAAGCTCTTGAGCTCGTTGAGAAGGCCGCTCAGACCGTGGACGTCAAGCTCTGTGCGGCCGCAAGAGAAGCACGCACTGGTCATCAATACCGAAAAGTAACACTTAAAGGACGGGGTCAGGCTGGAGACGCATTTGTCACTGACTGGAAGGGCGAGGCGGTAGGACTATCTCATACATACGATGATGTAGAGGTGGAAAAGGATGGCAAAGTTTTGCTTGGAAATCAATACGGTGGAAAGGGCTTCTGGGATGACTGATAGATTACACGATGCCAGAGGCTAAGGCTAGAGCTGAGATAAACGCAACATATTAGATGCGCGAATAAAGAGGTGAAAACCTGCTTTATTCGCGTCCTGCTTATTAGCTTCTAGAGTCGCTTTCGCTAAGCGTAGTTCGTTGAGGGCGAAACAACACACCAAAGGCCACGCGCAGCGGCAGTCGTGTAAGTCAGGGGGACGAACCCAGCCGCACAACACTTCCTCAACCACAATCTCAACAGCTGTTTGAGCCCTTAGGGACGGAACTCGTAGGCGTGTGAGAGTCTCTCGAGTCGTGTAAGTCTTCGTAGGAGGCAGCAATGTAGGAGGAACCCTGTGTTCCTCATTGTCAACTAAAGAAAAAGGGGCAAACTAGATAACGAACTCCGTAACTAAATCAATGGCCCTAGGCGTCTCTGAAGATGATATGAATATGCGTGACTCTCTGATCATATGGTGCCCATCCTCCCTTTTATCCTTCCTTGCCTCTAAGGCCTACCAGAGCTCCTCCGCATTTTCTCTTTTTCCATTTTCTGACCCGGGGTCTGCACCACCACCCCGACAAAGGACCTTTACTCCTACCTAACTATACCCTTGAAATCGAACCGGTACCGATTTATATATACTCTTTGTCATACGAGTGTTAGAGGGTAAAACCGGGTTTTAGTATAAAAATAGCCTCCCTTAAAGCGTTTATTAAGCTTTTCCGTTTTTGTCTCCGTTTTCACCGTAGCGGATATGTATAAATTTATAGTTTGTAAAATATTGAATGAGACTTGTTACGTGGCTAAGGGGTGCTGATGCTATGACTGAGTCGAGCCGGAGCAAGATCGGCGACGACGCTGATCCAACTTGCCCGACGCCACAAACGCGTATCAACGCGCCTCCACCTCCCACCACCAACCTCACTCCTCAACGCCATCACCATCGCCGTCGCCGCGCCCCGCGCGCACACCCTCGCAAAGACAAGGAAACCATGTCCACCACCGCGGCCGCAGACCCCCCCGAAGCAGAAACGACGCCCGTGGCCCCCTCCCAGGCCTCGGCGCTCCTCACGGCGCTGACGTCGTTCCTCACCATCGCCATCCACACGCTCCTCCACCACCGCCGCCTCTACCCGCCCGAGACGTTCCTCCTCGCCCGCGCCTACAACCTGCCCGTCCGCCAGTCGCGCCACCCGGGCGTCTGCGCCTGGGTCCGCGACGCCGTCGCCGCCGCGGGCGCCCAGATCCGCGCCGGCGCCGTCCGCAGCGTCGCCCTCGTCGTGCACGACCCGCGCGCCGCCGCCCGCGACGTCGTCGAGCGCTGGGTCTTTGAGCTGCGCGCGTTCCCCAGGCTGCCCGATGAGGGCCGCCGCCGGGTGCGCCCGCGCGACGACGAGGATGCGGGCGAGGATGCCGTCAACTGGGCCGATGTCAACGAGGCGCTCAGGGGCGCGCTGCAGCGCGTGTCGAGCGTCGGCGAGAGTGTCCCGCCTCCTCCTGAGGGCTGCACTTTTTCCCTCGCCGTCGAGTTGCTGGACGAGGCCCAGCCTCCCATCCAAGTGAGCTCCCGAACGAAGCCTCAGTCCTCGGCCGGCGAGAAGCTGACAGGCAACCTCCTCCAGCACCCGCAGCTCTGGATCCCCTCCGAGCCCAGCCTCCAGCCGCCCACGGCGTCCCACCCGGATACCGGCTCCGCCCTCGGCGGCTCATCCACCAGACCCATCCGCTCCGTCCAGGCCGGCCCGCTGTTCTTCGAGTGCTGGTTCGAGCAGGGCAAGGGCAGCAAGCCCCAGGACGACGTAGCAGGCACGCAGGACAGCGACACGTACAATCAAACACCATCGTCGTGACAAGTCATGTTTGTTCTCCACAGAGTCCAGAGACTACCCTACCTACCGGGGTACTCGATGTAAAATCTGTCCGACCCGACTCCAGCCTGCCCTCCACCGTAGACCGGTATATACTACTATACTACATGACCCTGTACAAAATATGACATGCTGGCTGGCTGGCTGGGTCGCAGAAGTCACCCTTTAACTGCAACATCCCCCTCGCCCGCGTACCGCCCAAGAGGCCCGCTCGAGGCGCAGCCGCAACTAGGACAGCTGGTCCATGGTCGTAGTCTTCAGCGCCGCCCGCAGGCTCACCATCTCTCGCTTGAGCCGCGCGTTCTCCTTCTTGACGCGCGCCGTCTCCTCGCTGTGCTCCCTGAGCATCGCCACCAGCTCCTCCTTGTCCTCCTTGCCCTTGCCCTTGAGCGCCTTGACAATCTTGCCCAGCTCCCCGTTGAACTTCTCGTACAGCAGCTCGTTCTCCGCCACCGACTCCTTGTGCAGCTGGTCGATGGCGCGGAGCTTGCTCTCGGCCGTCCGGACCGTCGACTCCATGGCCCGCTGCACGGCCGCGTGCTTGTCCATCTGCTCGCGGAGTACCACGGGTAGCTTGTCCTCGAGCGCCTTCACCGATGCGGCGAGCCGACGCACGTCAGAAGACTGGGTGCCGGATGGCTCGGAGCTGCAAACGCGAGCCATCTCTTCCCCAATCATGGAGAGCTCTGACAGCAAGCTCGCGTCCACCTCGCCCGCCGCTTTCTTCTCCGTTTGGAGACGCTCCCTGAGCTTTTGTGGCGACGGCAGCCGGAGCTTCTGCGCCCCCGTGCGCGTCGGGCTCATGCCGGTCCGCGCTGGGCTTGTCCCCGCCCGTGTTGGGCTGGAAGGCCGTGTGGGAGAGTCACCGGCCGAGGTCGAGGGTCGCATCGGCTTCAGCGTTGGGATGCTCGATGTCGAGAGCGTCTTGGAGTGTCCCCGGCGCTTGATCGGGGACTCTTGCGGCCTGCTCACGGGTACGAGCTTCGTAGGGGCGTCCAGCTTCGTCGGAGAGTCTGGCCGGGTCAGCGGCGGCCCTACAACGAGAGGCGTGCTGAAGTATGGATTCTCCATATTCTCCTTCTGTCGCGGGCTCCGCAGGACATCAGCGACGTTGGGGCTTATCGGTATCCTCGACGTCGGTGCTGCCTTGGGGGTGCCGACAGGCGTGGTGGTCCCGTGATTGACCTTGCCTGACGTCTCCTTAGTCGTCTGTAGAGGCTGGATGGGCTCGTCCTCGATCGTCGCCGCCACCATCAGGCTCCTCAGATCCGAGAGAGAGCTTCGTCGCTTCCTTCGCCCAGGCTTGGATACCGTGCGCTCCTCGGGCTCCCCGATTGTACCCAGCGGAAAGTCCAGACGATGTGAGCTGACTGGCCGGGGCTCGGGCTCGTCAAAGGCACCCGCGATGGGTGGCCGCTCGCGCGAACCCGGACGGCCCAAAAGTCTCTTTGGTATAGTGCTGTCGTCGATGGACCTCGTGCGGCTCATGGCTCCTCGCGACAGGCTCGAGGACTCGCCCGTAGCGGGGTTCCGGTGCTTGCTCAGGCTGCGCCACACAGATGCCCTCTCGTCCTTGGGATTCTGTCTCAGGATCATATCGAGGCCAAACTTGCGACGCAGCGACGAAGCGTTCGACGTCATCGACCCCGTGTGTGCTCTGGGCCTGGTAATGGAATTGATGGAATCTCCTCCGTACGCGGCGAAGTTGAAGGCCGGGTTCATGCTCGGATCCTCGAAGATCCTGTCGCAGTCCTCGACCAGACGGTCGAGGAGGTTGATGTAGTCTGCTGCCGTGCCGTCCGTCACCAGCAGCTCCGCAAAAGCAAGCGTCAGCGCGCCGCGATCGCTGTCGTTCCCGCATCCATCCAGCAGGTCGGCCAGCAGCTTGATGACGGCCGTGAATGCCCGTCGGTTCTGGGGCGCCATCTCCTTGAACAGGAAGTTGACGAAATCCGCAAAGTTTCCAGGCACTCTCTTGTTGGCTCTCTCCTGCAGCGAGTCCATTGCTCGCATTGTCATGACTGGACCCATCTGCTCGGTCCAGGCTATTCGCAGGAACTTCTCAAACGCGAGGAATATGACGTCGGTCCCAAGGTCACCAGCGGCCTCGTAGTCAAACGGGCTCTCGATCAGCCTGTTGTACAGGTCATTGACGGAAAGCTCATCCACGACCGACCGATTAAGAAGCGTTCGACCAACAATAGACCCTTTTCGGCCCTGGAGAGCGGCAATGTATCCCGTAAATGTCTGTTCCAGTCTGACCAGGGGGTTCTCTGGCCGGCCGTCAGCCGTCGACGGGCGGTCATTGCCCCGGATGGATCCAACGATGGAATGGTGGCTGTCGGATCTGTGCAGGGATGGTTGCCGCTGGTGTTTATTCTCCGATACCACCACCTCGGGAGGGTGGCCATTTGAGCCACCACTCCAAAGGCTCGAGAACAGCTTGACGGGCGACGTGGCGAGGAACGAACGGGTCTTCTCCGCGCGATTAGACAGCTTCAACCCTCGTATCGTCTTGGTATAGTATGACACCATGGCTGGCGTCAGGTGCATGTTGGAAGTGTTGAACTGCGTGCTGAGCAGCTGGATGACTGCGTCGCAGGTCAGCAAAGGCCGAGAAGAGGGTCAAGCCTGTCAACTTACTTCGACGAGCCATCGTTGGCAGGACATCTTCCAGAGCAACGTCATCTTGGAACTGCTTCCCATTCAATCCAACCGAGAGTATCGACACCCGTTTCAGATTCTTGCTGGACACGTTGACCACAATCTCGACACCATAGTGCCCCACCGGCGCTCCCTTGGTACCTTTGTCGTGATCGACCACGATCCTGATAGGAGCGGGCTCTCCTCGCCCCTCGATGAGCTGGTGAGCTCCTTCTTGGAAAACGGCCACGTGCATTCCCAGGTTGCTATCATGCATGCGCACCGACCGAAGGGTCCAGCAGGGGTCTTCGCGCTCAGTCTCGGAGAATCGAGCTTCCACTCGAGCCTTGACAACATCTTCGGACCACTTGGCGGCCTTGCCTTCGAAAGTCTCCTGCAGGAAGAAGCAACGTGAGGTGGGCGACTTGCTGACCTTGTGCTCTCCCGTGTGCGCACCCTTCATGTCCTGCGTCGACGTCATCCAGACGAGTGAACCGTCCAGAGACTCTGTAAATCGCACGTCTGCAAGGCGATGCCAGCCCGTGAACGCAAATCCGTATTGTGATGGGCCTCCCGCCGCGTTCGTCATCGATATCAGCAGTTCAGCAGCAGACGGCTTGTCTATTTCCCTGAGCAGGTCTCGTCCGGTCATTGAGCTGCCAGTCTTCTTGAGCATTATAATGGAGTCAGAGAAGAGCAGAAACACGCCTGGGACATCCAGCTCGCTCGGCGCCGTCTGGAAAGGAGGAGCGAGCTCGACAAAGTCTGCGGCAAGAATCAGACGTCCTTGGGGTTCGAGGTCCACAGGCCAGGATTCAACCATGTTCCGAAGACGGTTGGCGACGTGGGGCTTGTCCGGCAGAGGGTCGTCCATGGAGCAGATGTTTGTAATAATATCCCGAGCCTTGAGCATGGGCTGCAGCGCAGGATGAGTCATGGGCAGCGAGCCAACGATTTGGTCAATCAGTAGGCTGTATCGAGGTAATCTCTGCACCGGCTCGATGAGAATGGACCGGATGGCCTGCTCGCCGGACTTGTGGACCCGTTGTTTGAAGCTCGATTGCTGGTCGAGGAATGAATTGAGCAGCGCGGGAAAGTGCTGGCTCGCCTTGATGTAGTCCTGGTAGCACTTTGTAAACTTGGGGAACCACTCCAGAAACAACCTCGCAATGGCCAAGGCGCCGCTTGGGTCCTTTGCGCGAGGCGAGTCTCCAAGTTTGGGACTCATGAGGTGGGTCGCCGTAGACTCCCCACCCCCGGCGGACTCCTCTTCCGCCTCATCCATGATCCGACGAAGCTGTTCCAGAAAGGAGGAGTTGACCTGGAGAATCTCGTCGGCCGAAGGGGGGAAGAGTCGCTCCAGCTCTTCCTCGGACGGGCTCAGGCTACCCGGCTGGCGCTTCTTTGCGGATTCGCGAAAGTCGTTGGCGACGTGATGAACCAGCTCGCCCAGCTTCACCACGTATCGCTCTTCCGTGTCGACCAGCTCCGACAGCTTCATCTTCAGCTCATATTTCTGGTCCTTGGAGAAGGATTTGCCTCTGTTCAGCGAAGTTGGCTTTGACGGCGCGCGCCGTAGTCTGCTCGTGGGCAGAAACACAGGCTCGCCAAACAGCTTGACCAGCGGAGTGTATCCTCCATACTGCCGCAGCGTCGGGTCGAGTATATCGTCTTCGTTGTCGGGTACGTCCTCGAGATCGGCCGGCTGGAGAGGCACTATGGCGCCGGGGGGGAGGACCAGATCGACGTCCACGTTGCTCACATGCTGCGTCTGCAACGCTTCTTGCAGTATCGCAATCACGTTTGTCGCATTCTCGCTCTTGACCATGGCCTTGGCCAGGTCCGCCGCATGCTGCTCCCCAAACGGCGCAGACGCGCTGTCGGGACGCTTCCCCCTCGTCGGATAGGCATTCCGCAAGTGCGCCTTGACGCCATCGGGCAGCTCGCTGAAGTACTTGAACAGGCCGTAGGCCAAGGCGCGGTAGACCTCGTCGCCCTGGAACTCGCGCGGCAGGTGATTGACGACGCTGTAGCTGGCGGAGCTCGGGGAGATGGTGATGCGCGGGAAGGACTGGAAGCCGGCGGGCGACAGGACGTGGATCTGGACGCGGGAGCTGTTGTGCGTGTAGTTGGCCGTGGTCGAGGGCCCGTGGAAGATGAGGACGGGGAGGTGGCCGAGCAGCGGGTCCGAGGCGTGGTAGAGGGCGACGCTCTCGGGCGAGAGCGCCAGGTCGTCGGTGACACGAACCATGGTCTCGTCAATGGGCCGCGCTCATAGTAGCCCCCTCTGGATCCTCGGGGGCGCGACGGGGTGCGTGGTGCTCAGGTCAGTGGCCGACGCGGTTGAGGCCCGTCTTGCTCCAGGCGGGGAGGGGAGGGGGGGGGGAGAATGGCGATCGGGTTTCCCAAGGACAACAAAGCATGGGGCGGGACGAGTGGGCCGCTCGCAGCTGCAGGATGTTGGTGCTGATGGTGTGCGCGGGTTGGTGGCGGCGGTTGTAAACATGTGCGACCTCGCGTATCCGCCTGCAGGTACAGGCAGCCCCCGGTCGCGCGCTGGAAAATCAACAGATGCAATTGGCGCCAAAAACGAGTACCGGCAAACAGAAACGATGCGCAATGTTGATGATGCTTGGAGGAGTGAAGACAGGAGGCTCGACAAGCGTCGCGCCAGGCTGCCCGGAGACGTAGCGGTCAAGGCATCGGAACATCGTGGGCCCCGGCGGGCGGGCGGGCGGCTTGGGACAGTCGGGACCCGACGCGTCGAACGCGTCTCGGCGATCGGGGAACAGTAGGGCTGGGCTCAGATTTCAGCTAAAAAAAGCAGTCCCGCCGTCCCCCCGCTGTAAACAATGAGGGGCAGCCCCGCTCTTTGTTATCGTGGCTTTTCGGAGACGACGACAGACGACGACGACGACGTACCAGAAAAGGGACGAAGTACCAAGTGCGAGTACGCGCAACGACCAGGTACTCCAAGATACCTTACTCGAGCTCCTCGTAAACCCACCTGCCGACTCGTAACCATCGAACCCTCTCGAGGTGATTCATTCCGCATCGTCGTCGTCCACCATGTCGAGCCAGCACCAGGGCATCCCCCTCCACCACCAGCCCCATGACGCGGGCTACCGCCTGATCGAGCTGCCCATGGAGGTGCAGTCCATGCTCGAGGCCGACTCGGCGCCAGTGTCAGTCCCTCCCTACCCCCATCTATCCACTCAGCTAGCCAGCCAGCCGGTCTTCATGTTCGCTGACACCTTTGCTACAGCCTTACCCTCGAAGAGTCCGACACGTCGGCCATCCTCCGCACGCCCGACAACTCATACCACCTGCGCCAGAAGAACACCTCAAACTCTCTCCTCCTCCTGGCTCCGCAAGTGTCCCCCTCGTCCCCCGAGCAGGGCCTCTCCGCCATAGCCACCATCCACGAGACGGTGGAGCTAGAGGCCATCCCCGACCAAACCTTGAACCGGGCTCCGCTAAAGGACACGGGGAGCAGAGGCAAGTGGCACGAGAGGTTTGGCAAAGGCCGGTAACCCTGGCACGGCCCCTCTTGCAGCCCGCACGTTCTCACGACCTAACGATTCTCATAACAAACATGACACTTTCCATTTCCATTGATTAAACTTGTTCGTTGCTAAGTCGCTTCCTGCACTGCCTCCTGGGCCTTGTATTATACTCATCCATGAACGCCTCGAGCGACCTCAAACGCGACGAATAGGCCCACGCTTAACCAGAATTATACTCAATGCCGGCCCCCGAAATTCCACCTACACAGCCCAGAAATATCGATCCAGCGCGCGAAAGAAAGCAGTCCGTAGACTTGAAGGACTATCGCTACCCCTCCACCCATCCCCCCCAAACCCGCCGGGTCTCATCCCCAGCCAACATGCCTCCATCCATCACACATTACCCCCCACATCCCCGCCAAATTGTCGCATATTTGCAGGCCCTCCTGGCCACACAGCGCCGTTGCCGTATATCATCGCTCCTGGCGGGTACTCTGCGAGGTTTCCCATCACGGGGTCCGCCACGCGGCCGTTGACCGGTCTCCGAGCCGGGAGGGGCCGAAAATCGTAGCCCGCGAGCCAGGCCGGATGGCCCGCATGGCCCGGCGCCGGAGGATTCTGCTGCCGAGGCCGTGGCTCTCGGAGGAGCATCTCGTTCCACCCCTGCTGCAAGGCCGGGGGGCGGCGGATCTCGGGAACGACGATCGGGGCCATGGGTGCTGCACCGTTGTCTACCACCGCCTGCGCCGCTATGGCTGCGCCTTGCTGGGCGGGAGCCTGTCCTCTCTGTACCGGGTGGGACCCCATGTCGAGGCGGTAATGACCACCTGCGGGTATCTCGAACTGCGATTGGAGAAATCCTACTGCAACATGGTTTGGTGCAGCGACCTGGTTGACTGCGACGCTTTGAATGCCTCCAGCGTCGTTGTGCTCCCGATGGGCACCGTTGAACAGACCATGCAAAGCCTGCCTGGCAACAGAAACAACACGCCGAGGCTGGCGATGCAGCTGGGGCGAAGGCGCACTGTCGGCGTGCTCAGCAGGGGCAACTCCGCCCAAGAGTGGGATATCCCTGGTCCATGGCCGGGCAGCGGCTTGTAGGCCGTCTTCAGGTGCATGCTGCACCAATTGCGGCTGTTGTGCGGCATGGGGCTGTCTGGGAGCAAACTGAGCATTCAAAGCTTGCATTCCCTGCTCCATCCTATGATTCACCACCCTAGCTCTCTGTTGTTGCAGCTGATGCACCGGCACGGCACGTTGCCTAAGATGATCAATCTCTGCAGGCTGAGGTGCTGCTGCAGGTGCTTGTGCTTGTGCTTGGGCTTGAGCATGTACAGGTGCTCGTGCTCGTGCTGCTGCCTGTCCTTCGGCTTGTCCGGGTAGTGCTGGTACCGCCTTCAACTTCTCCCTCTCTATGTGGCGCCGTTTAGCCTCGTCGTCCCGGCTCACATTGTCCGACATGCGATACCTGACGAGGTCGAGGTCAATTTTCGGGTTGAGGGCCGTCATATTCTTCAGCGTCTCCCGCTCGGCGTCATCGGCATCTCTGGTGTGTCGCAACTCCGCGTCGTCGAAGAGCGGGCAGTTGTCCTTCTGCCCTCCCCTGGCGATGTCATCGAAGTGCCCGTAGTCGCTGCAGTCCCTGGAGCAGACGTAGCACTGCAAGTTTTGGCATCCAGGGCGCGGGCATCTCATCTTGTTGCAGCCAAGTTCCTTGATGAACGGGGTGCCGCCTGTCAAGACGTCAGCGTTTAGGAAAGAACTGGTGTGGTCCGCGGTGGTCCAGGGCTCTGTAAACGTACATTTGTTGCATTTGCGGATCAAAGCTTCCGACCTGGCCTCTTCGACCCTGTGCTTTGCCGAAGACGTCTGACGCTCCCTCCTCGCCTCCTCGCAGGACCTCGGGATATGTGTCTCCGCCTGGCAAAGCCGGCAGCTGACCTTCTGGCACTCGGGTCGCATGCAGCGGAATTCTTTGTCCTCCGCCACGGGGCCGCACTCGGCTGCGAAGGGGCAGAATGGGCAGTGTACCAGGCCCTCAATGCCGGAGAGACGCAATACGGTTTCTTGCTCGATCTTGTCAAGTGCTTCGGTCAGTTTTTCGTCGAGGAACTTGCACCGCTCCGAGTGGGCGAAGCCGGCCTCGCAGCCATCCATTGACATGCAAGTCAACTCGTATCTCGTGAGACCGATCAGCTCCTTTGCTTGACTGCGGGCGCAGTTGTAACAAAACGACTGGACCAGGTTAGCAATCTAAATGAGCTGGTCGCAGCACTCTGGGCTACACACGTGAGCGGGTTCTCCGTTGCAATGAACCAGTCGATTGACAGGCCAGTCCATGAAGCAGCACTCGCACTCCTTGATAAGGCCTTTGGCCTGATGCTCTGCGAAATTTGCCTCCTCAGCCTTCTCGGTCTGAAGCTTCGTGCGTCGCTCACGTTCCATGATGGTGACCCTGCGTCTGGCTGCTTGAAACTCCGCCAGCAATTCGCGACCGGGCGGGCTAGCCTTGAGAAGAAGTTTGTTATCAATCGTCTGGGAGGCAAGCGGCTCAGTAGGCAAGAAGGCGGATGACTTCGCTGAATTGCCACCATGGTCCTTGCGTAACATTTCGTAGACTGCAATATATGCCGGGAAGAGAAGGTAATGAGATTTTGCCAGTGCGGCCGACATAATGTTGGCAGGGACACGTGGAAAGTCTATGTTGATGAGCTTGCGGCTGGAAACCTGTTAGCTTTGCTAGATGCTCTGCTAGCAAGACACGCTCGATTGGGACCCCAAAGCCTGTATCAGCCACCTTGCAAGGCAACAACTGCAAGCAGGAGGCTCATGGCGTGAAGATCATCGATCATAATTAGCAAAGAGAGAGCCCTTACATTTGGTCCACCTGTTGCTTGCCCTGCATGCGCTGTGCGCGGTCTGGGTGGAGGTAGGTGCGCTTGATACGATCTTCTTCATCGGCATTGATTTCTTCAATCGTTCGTTTTCTCTTGTGCTCCCCGGAAGCGCCCGCTCTCTGATAAGGTTTGCCTGCTTCCTCCTGGTCCATGAGGTGGTTGATGATGGCTTCGGGGTTGGGACGGCCGTCGAGATTGCGCATGACGTTTATGACATGGTGCAAGCTCACGTCCGGAAGAACGGCCATGACCCTGGTGATGCAGGCGTTCCTAACGACTCGGTCGTCGGGGGCTTGGTCGTCCATAGTGTCCAACAACCGGTCAAGAATCAAAGGTAGATGCGCTTCAGGGCTCGTGAACGGATGTGGCGATGATTCGACGTGACGACTTCAGCAAGTCCCTATCGTCAAAACAACAGGCGCTCGTCGGCCTTGTCTGCATCAGTGTTCTGGCCCGAGAGGTGGAGATGCAGGGAGTTGCGGCTTGGTCCTCGATGCGTCCCTCAGGGGTTCAGGGGTAGTAAGTATCTGGAAAGCTTGTACAAGTGAGCAAGGTGGAACGGGTGAATCGAGGAGTCGCGAAGGCATAGCGCAGGGCGCCGTGAAGGTTCATGAAGCAGTAAACAGAGAAATAGGCAGAGGGAAAACAACAGGCAGCCAGATTCTGAACCGAGGCGGGTGCGGCCCAGGTGCCAGCCAGAAGGCAGCTGGCGTTCAGCAGCGTCGTCTGAGGCAGCAGAAAGCAAACACGAGACCCGAAGTCGTCAAATACGAGGATTGAAAGGTATCAAGTACTCAAGGAGATGCTGCTCTGACGGGACTCACCAATATCGGAATATATGAGGTGTCTTGTGGCGTTTGTATGCTCGATACGAGGCGATATCACATGAGTCGATGGGAGCGCTTGGTGGGGAATTCACGGCAGGAGAAGGGCAAATTCTTGAAGAGTATGACAATATAATGTCCCTCGAAAGCTCGTGTTGCAAGATCGACGCGATGCGCGGGTTGGTGTTTGGCGTGAAGGTATGAACTCGTGGGCTGGGTTCGGTGGCAGCGCTGCAGGCGGGCAGGGTAGAGGCCGGGCGTGGCATCCAGACAGATGGACAATTGCCCGCAATCGTGGCCGCGGCGGGATTTAAAAGGATATATTGTTAAATAAATTTTATGCCACGCTCTCGCGAGAGACTGATGCATAAGGGAGCCGGCCCAGTGCGCGAACACCGTCGAGGCACGTCGCCTGTGAAGGAAGGCTGGCTGGCGTCCGCAGTCGGCTGTTTGCTCAGCGCGCCGTCGCCCATGAAGCGTTCCGAAACAGACGGGGAACAGCTGCGCCTAATGCAACCCAGGCGCGGCCGATGGAACAAGTAAGCGGCGGGGAGAGCTGTTGAATAAATATGAAGCCGTTCGAGGGCCGTGGAAACCGAGGGCACGCGCCTCCGTTTGTCGAGCGGCGGCGGAGGTGCGACCAACAGTGAGGGGGGCTGGCGGCTAACACGGGCGATGACTCTGCTTCTCGACCAACGAACGCTACATGCAGGTCCAGCGCGGGAGACCGAAAAAAATAAGCTCGTTATGATTACGCCTCTACGGAGTATACGAGAAAAGCACAAGCTAACGACGGTGGGGAGTTGGCAACTGTCCATGACGAAGGCGTATCCAGGCTCTGCGCACTCTACGGACGTACATCCAGTACGAAGCACGTACATGGTCGAAGTCGAGTGACGTCTGCGAGTGCTCCAACGCGCATGGCAGTACGGCGTACGGAGTACTTTGCCCACCTTGACGAGTTCAAGCGCAACATTCTACGAATCGAGCAAAATCTGACGGATTCAGGTAGTCCGAAGATCCACACCGCGGTCTAACAGCAGTCTATTCGTACGAGTCCACGAGACCACAAATAGGCTAAAGAGCTCTCCTGCCGCTCGTCTGGAAGCCTTTGGTGGCTGGGAGACGCGGTAGTAGAGTTGGCCATCCGGTGCGGTTCACCAGCCTCCGATGACCGGGAAGTGGATACATAGTCAGACGACAGACAGTGCCGTCGGAACCGGAGCCGAGATCTGCCACGGAGGAAGTGGTCGAAGCTAGCACACAGCTCTGGAATCGTCGAGTATGTCATTCTCTGACTTTGGAGACGAAGTCGGCGTACGAAGCTCCCGGCGGGAACAAAGGGACCCTTGCTGCTCGCACTGTCGTGTACGCGACCCGAGTGCGGAGTAGCATCGCCAAACACCCCCGCGCGGCGGCAACGACCTACCTTCGCCTGTACTCGTATGAAGACACGCGCGTAAATGGACGCACTGGTCCAGGACTATTAGCTTCCGGAAGCGTTACCCGCCTGCTTGGGCCAGGAATCTAATGTCCCTGTCCGCCGGGCGTGGTCAAGCGACTTACACCTCCCGTCCACATCAACGCTACTCGGCGGAAGTCCGCCGACAAGCGAAAGAAGCAGCCGGTGTCTGTTGCACGCCAGTGTGTGTTTATTCGCGAGCACCAGGCCGCAAAAGCCTCTTCATTAGGCAAAGGCAAGTCTATATCTCCGTAGAAATTAATACTACTCGTACTCGCGTATGATCGCGCGCACAGTGGAGGGCGGAGGCGGTGCATTTCCGCCGTTTCCCCAGGTACGATTGCCACGCGACTCTGTCCTGATGTGAACCCCGAGTCTCCCCCGAGTCTCGTGTCTGTAGGCACTCTTCTCAACTATAATTTACGGAGCATGGGCGCTAGTCAGCTCGTCTTGGCTCAGACCTTCGTCGACTGCGGATTGTGTGATGCGGCCTCTCAATATCCAGCACTTCTCCACGCAGTGCCAAGCGGCAAGCTAATCCCACCTGTCTTCGTTATTAGTGCTAGGTCTTCTTTCATTGAATGCTGAGCAACGTGTCGATTGGCTAGGTTGTAAAGAGTACATATGTCATTCAATCATCGTCGTCGTCAGGATTGACCCATTCGTCATCCTCCGTGTCATCGTCGTACTCCTCCTCACTCGAAATGACCTTCTTCCGTCGAGCCTTTGAGCGAGGTTTTGCAGGTGCTTTCCGCTTGGCCTTCGGCTGCCGCTTCTTCTTGCCTTCGTCATTGTCATCGAGTTCTTGGGCAATCACGGTCTCTTCCCCCGGTGGAGCGCGTCTGTGGTCCTCCATGATGAGCCCGTCGTCCACGGGATCTTGGCCGTCTTCGTCGCCGACTGGGAAGAAGTTGGACGTGTGGTGCGCCTCTTGATCTCCATCCTCCTCCTCTTCGAACCCTTCCGGTAGGAAACCGCCTGCCATGTCCTCGTCGTGTGCCTTGTGCGGCGCAGCATGATGGATGGCGACTTTGCTGTGCCCAAACACCGAAACACTGTCGTCAATCTCCCCGTAGTCCTGGCGGATCCTCTCCACGATCCGCAAGCCCATGATAAACTTGCGCCATCGACCCAACGTTGCCTTGCGTCGCTTCTCATCCTCCTTTCTCGTCCTCTCCGCCTCATCCTTCTGGAGCTCCACCATCACCTGGTTGTGGTACTCTTCCGCGATGACGACACCCTGAATAACGGGAACGGCCATTCGATGCCCAAACTCGAAGCCCACAACGGCTTCGGCGTAGTCGATTTGCAAGCGCTTGCAAACTCGAATCGCACCTCTGAATGGCACGTGCGCGGCGCCCCGGGGGCACATGTGCTCCGCGAACAAGTCGATATTCCTAATCATATCTGTTAGCAGGTTCCTCCGTATCGGTAGATTGTCAGGACTTGCCCGTATTCGTTCTTGGGGATGATGCCATTCTCGATGGGCGGCGGGATGATCCAATCTGTCTGTTCGAAACTGAACAGCCCCTGCAGCACCTTTTCTCCCGTCGCCGCCTCGGCCTCGAGAACTTCTCTTCGCCGGTTCAAGGTTGCAGCTCGATAAGGAACTCGCTTCAAGGGCTGCTCGCCTGGAAGCGGCGCTCTGCCTTGCTTATGCCAGGTTTCGGTACTCTTGACGTTTAGTACATCTGAACGGAGGTAGACATCTTCTTCTTCCGTCTTTCCGCCCTTGCCTTTATTCTTGAAGGTCTTGACTGGTTTGGCTCCGGGCTTGAGAGCTTCTTCGCGCTTGAAATGCCGCATCAGAACAAACTCCTTGGACTGCTTATAGTACTGCAGCGTTTCTTCGCCCTCCTTCACTTCCCTCTTCTCAGGCTTCGCCGGCTTGAGGTCTGTGGACTCTTCGTGCTCGTCTATTTCGGTGATGGGGTGGTCTTTGTCACCTCGTCTGTACCCAGACATGGCCGACTTGAACCAGTCGAACTGCTCGTAGCGCTTGACTTTCCCGTGGCGGTTGTATATCGGTATTTTCTCCGGTGGCATCCGCATGCCCTTTGTTCGACCCGGCAGCATCTGCTTCTTCAGGTATCTCACCGTAACATCTTTCGCCGTCCCATCCTGGGAATAGCCGATGATATACGCAGTCATCTGCCTTGCCTTGTCTGCCTTTGAGCCTCGAGGCTCGAATGATTCCACCAGTTCTCTATTTGTGGCGATGGTTCCCTTCACCGTCGGATCGACCGGCAGGTATTTGTTGGTGACGGGAGACAAAACTTCAGTCCAGTAATGAGGGAATTCGAGATCGACGTCAAACTTCTTGACGGGTGGCTTCGTCTTCTTGGGCGTGATGACCACCTCGACAACAGACTCATCGTCAGTATCCACGTACTCCAGCTGCAAGTCGTGCTTCTCATCGGCGGCCGTCTTGGTTCGGTCTGACGACCGAGTCTGCCGTGATGAATTCGAACCTTCAGTCTGAGCTCCTCTGCCCATTGGCTTGCCCAACTCCTTTTTCGCCGGCGAATCTTTCGCCGACGCCTCGGCTTTCGTCCGGCTGGCTTCTTGAGACTCTTCGTTCTCGAGCTCAGCATCCTCAAGTTTATTCCAGCCAAACCCCAGGCTCTGCAAGTTGGCTACCATTCGGGCTTCAATGCCAAGCCCCCGGAGCAAGGCCGTAAACAGCTGTGCGCCAACATCGCGGCTCCCCCGGCAAGTCTGGGCGCATTGGCGAAAGGCGTCTAGGTTCTCGATTTTCTCTCCAAATCTTGACGAATCCTCGGGTTCTGCTTCGTAGGCCTTTGTCAACTTATCCAGCCGCTCCAAGGCCATGTAACCCCATTTTCTCAACCCGGGGGCTGTGACTTGGAAGCGCTGCTTCCACCAAGACACCAGTGGCTGCATGAGGCGGAAGAGCGGGTCTCCATGGCTCATGTCAACAGCCCCTTCTTCCAACTTTGTCGCCGCAGATCCCCAGTCACGAGCTTCGTGTTCCGGGGACGCTTTTCCCTTCCCCTTGCCTTTGCCCTTGCCTTTGCCTCTCACGGGCTCTTTTGATTGGGCCTTGGTGGATGTCTTCGGCGGAGGAGGAGGCGCTTCGACGAGACCAGAGTTCCGCCTCCAGCGTTCTACATAATCCCATAGCCGGGGCGGAAGGTGTGAAATCATGATCGCCTGAACCTCGGGGTCGCAGAGCCAAGAATTCCTTACGGCATTGTGCCACAGGAGCGACATGACGTGCACGCAGTGTGTGGCGTTGCGAACCTGTCTCTCCCTCTTTGACCGGCCTTTCTTGTCACCGAACAAGTTTGTGAGCGATAACCGAGTCTCCTTGTGCAGCGTTAATTCGAGGTCGCCTGAAACTACAGGAGCTGCTGTTGAGGGGGCACTCGGCGTCGCTACGTCCTCGAACTCGACGTCGTCGTCGTCGTCACTCGACTCCTCGGCCTTCTCGACCTTTTGCCTCTTCGCAAGCGGTACATCCTCAAAATCACTATCCGACAGTGATGTCAGAGCACTCTCGCTGTCATCGTCGTCGAATCCAAGGGTGATCGAGCCCGATTGCTTCGAGGACAAAGGCGTCGCGGTGGCGTCCAGATCGTCATAGAGGGTCGCTCTCCGTCGATTCAAGCCATTCGCTGGAGCGGACACATTCAATCCTTTCTTGCTCGTCTCATCGGGCGTTGGTGACTCGCGCAATCGCTTGCGCGGTACGTGGGGAGGCATATCGGTGCGACGATGCCACGGAGCGCATCTTGAGGTGGTGGTGCGTGAACGAGGCCAGGACGAGACACGGTTGAACGTTCCGTCATCGATGCGCGCGAAGCTACACGAAAGCACGTGACTCAATTTAGCTACAGCCGCAACAGGCTCTCCTGCCACAGCAACACTACCCTAGAGTTCCCAGCTTCTGTTTGTGACGGATCACATGAGCAGTCACCTGACTGCGCCCTGGCCACAGGGCTTTTCAGGCAGAGACTGCCGCACAACGGCAGTCTTCTCTTTTTCCCTCTTTAGCTTGTTGTTTTCTATTAATTGCACCTAATTACAGCGCAACGCCCTATACCTAATTGAGTGCACCGTGACATTACAACAAGCTTATAATCACGACCCCATCCCCGATCGCTATATGCGATCCCCGCTATATGCGATCCCCGCTATGTACGACCAACGCTATATACGACCCGAGCCGAGTCATTTAGACCAAGCAGCTATATACGAAGACGCCTTGGCCTACTAAATAACACCTACACCTACCAATTTCGGAAAGACCGAAGCAACCATAGCGAGACAGGCCAGTGGCCTAGAGGGCTAGGGAGGAGACCAGGCCCCCTCTATTAGCCGCCGCGCCTCTATAGCGTCGATAACTAGTGCCGGTACGGAGGGAGGTAATAAGAACCAGCGAGTAGTAGTAGAGGAAGGACCGCTACGACTATACGAGTTCAACCTACGTAAGGGCAAGGGCCGCCGTAGTACCTTAGCCCTAGAGGACGAGCTACCGGATACTAAGACCCCTGTAGTTAGCACTAACGTCCCCTTAACCTAGGAGGAGCTGGAGGCCCTACTGCCCCCGGAATTGTTTGTTAATAAGGTAGTTTTTTAGGAGAACGTGTCCCGTCTTTTTCCCCTAATCTCAAACGTTAACGTCTACTACCGCTTCGCTAACGACCCTACTAAATACCACGTTACTAAGAACTAGATCGAGGAATTAGTCTAAGATAACCCCCGGAACGCCTACGATATAATAAAAAACTTAGTAGTATAGCGAGAAGTCTTTTATCTAGTGCTAGAGCAATACTAGAACTCTATTAATAACGTAGTAGAAGGTATTAAAGCCCTCGCTAAAGCCTAACGGGAACTGGTGAACGGACGCGGCGAAGATACCTAAGAGATCCTTAAGCTCCGATAAGACATTACTACCCTCTAAGAACAACTACGTTAAAATAGGAGTAGCAATACAGACTACGCTAACTATAATAAGCTGCTCTAGGACTATCAGGACGTAGCCTACCAGAACCAGGAGATATCCCGAGAGCTAGTCAAAGCACTAGGATAGAAGCAAACCGACCGGGAGGACACGCTAGCGTCTACTAGAGAAACCACCTCTACCCGATATACCCCGAAGTTCCCTAACCCTAAGTGTCTAGACGATAGGAAGGACCCTACCTACGAAGCCTAGCGTAGGGCTATCCGCGATAAGCTAGAGGCTAACTTAGATCATTACCCCTAGGGGAAGCAGCAGGTTGCCTATATCGCCAGCCGTACTAAGGGAGCGGCCCGACGCTATATCGACGCTATAAACGATAGCTAGGGCCGCCGTACTCTCCTTACTATAGAGGCGTTATTTACGCACCTCGACTCGATTTATATCGACCTAAATAAAGAGGCTAAGGCTAGAGATAAGTATCGTCGCCTTTATATAATAGGTAAGATGACTCTATAGGAGTTCCGAACCAGCTTCTACGAGTACGCCCAGGTTAGGCGAATACCCTGGGAGCTACTTAAAGAAGATTTCTACCAAAAACTGCCCGAACGTTTCCAAGTTTAGCTACTACGGGAAGCAGGTAACGATAGCAAGACACTAGAGGATCTAGTAAATACCGTATACTAGGTAGACTCCCTGTTCTGTCGTAACGATAGATAGAAGCAGTATACCCTCGGGGTAAGAACCGCTACCGGGAACAATAGCGCTAAAACTACTACGACCAATGCTAACGCGTAGGCCGGCCGCTAGTCATCACCCGCGCCTACTATAGGCACTACGGCCGCTATAGGAGGTAATAGCGGTAGAGGTATAGCCAAGACCCCCTTCGTTCCCCCGTCCTAGCGTAAATATTATAACTATAACGCTAAGGGATATATCGCTCGTAACTACCCGCTAGCCGCCCCGAAGGTATAAGTTACCGCAATAGAGGAGTCCTACGTTAAGGAACTTAAGGATAACGCCTCGGTAGAAAACTAGACGGCCTAGGGGACTAAGTCTCCCCTCTAGGTATAGTACGGGGGGTATTCTAAGCCTCCGTAGCGTTGATTGACCTAAGTAAACTACTAGGAGGTCCCTAGTTTTAGGTACCGTATATACTAGAGATTAATAGCACTGGCTTAGGTATAAAAGCCCTTATCGATACTAGAGTAGGTAGCTACGCCTTTATAAGCAACCGCCTAAGCAATCTATTAAAACAGTTCCTTAAAGCACTAGCTAAGGATCTCCCCCGCGAGGTCCTAGTCGTAGGTTACGACGGCTAGCAGAACTATATAGCTACTAAGCTATAGACCCTAAACCTACTTATTAATAGACACTACGAGACCAAGTGTCCTATAATCGAACTAGACCTAGGAGAGTACGACGTTATCCTAGGCCTTAAGTAGCTAGAATACTAGAAGGCTCTACTAGACCCCGCTATACGGAAGATCAAATAGTCACTACTATCTCCCTACGAGCCCCTAAAGCGAATACGTACTACCGCCCTAAAGGAACTAATTAAGACGCTAAAGCCCGCGCCGACGGAGGTACCCGCTGTAAAGATATATTTTATTAAGGCTACCCCGTTCTAATAGTATATTAAGAAGGACTATAAGGTCGGTAGTCTTACGATCCCCTAGCTAGATACAATAATTATAGCCCTAAAGGTTTAGGAAAGCGGTAAAGAAGAAGGCCTAGAAGAGGATAAAGAGGCGCTTAAGTAACTAGTTCGGGAAAAGCTACTACCCTAATATCAAGAATACGTAAATATATTCTCGAAGGTAGCCTTAGATAAGTTACCCCCGTATCGAAAGGGATTCGACTATAAGATTAAGCTTACAGGTCCTAATACCCTCCGGTATTCACCCCTCTACACCTACTCGTTAACAGAACTAGAAGCCATACGTAAGTACCTAGTCGAAAACCTAGGCAAGGACTTCATTGCCCCTAGTAGTGCCCCTTTCGCGGCCCCAGTATTATTCGTAAAGAAGGCTAACGGGAGCCTACGGTTCTATATAGACTACCGGGCCCTAAATGCTATTTCTAAGCGAGACTAATACCTACTCCCGCTAATCTCTAAGACGTTAACTCTATTGTTATAGGCGGTAATATTTACTAAGTTAGATATCTATTAGGCTTTTAATCGGATACGAGTTACTAAGGACTTGGAGGAGCTAACTACGTTCCGTACCTACTATAGTTCGTTTAAGTATAAGGTATTACCCTTTAGCCTTAGCGGAGGTCCTACCTCGTACTAACGATATATAAACTATATACTACAAGACCTCTTAGACGTTATCTATACTGCCTATATAGACGATATCCTAATCTTCTCGAACTCTATAGTAGAGCACGAGATATATATAAAGCAGGTCCTCTAACGACTACGCGATGTAGGACTCTAAGCGGATATTAAGAAGTACGAGTTCTCCGTTAAACGTACTAAGTTTTTAGGATTTATTATCTCTACCGATAGGATCTCGGTTAATTAGGATAAAATTAAGGTTATATATACCTAGTCTATCCCCCGGAAAGTATAGGAAGTATAGTCCTTTTTAAGATTCTATAATTTCTACTAGCGGTTTATACGAGAATACGGCTATATCGCTAGACCTCTCTATAACCTTTTAAGAAAGAACACTACTTAGAAATTCAACGAGAAATACAAGTAAGCATTTAACCGGCTTAAGCAGGCACTAGTTAACGCTCCGGTCCTAAAGCGCTACGACCTTAAGTTATCTACCCGCATAGAGACTAACGCCTCCGACGGAGTGGTAGTAAGGGTACTATCGTAGCTCTATAGAGAAGAATAGCACCCTATAGCGTTCTATTCGAGCACTATAAACTCCGCTAAAGGGAACTATAGTATCTACGATAAGGAAATACTAACGGTATTTAAGGCCTTTATAGAATAGAAGGGGGAGCTCCTCGGCGTTTACTAAAGACCTATTGCAGTGATTACCGACTACAAAGCACTCGAGTACTTTATAACTAAGAGAGCCCTAACGGCCCGATAAGCCCGCTAGAGCGACGAACTATCGCCATTCTACTTCTACATTCAGTACCGACCTAGGCGAGAGAATACAGCGGCTAACGCCTTAACGAGGTAGGGTAAACTCCTTAACTAGAAGCAGCGATAAAGGCTTTAGAGAGAATAGACGCTATTAATAGAAGACCGCCTAGCCCTAGAACTAAGAATAGAAGTAGGAATTACCCTAATAGCCGCCGAAGACCCTATGCTAGGTAGTACGGAGAACGCGCTAGTCGCGATAAACCCCGAACTAGCCGATGCCCCTCTACAAGGCACCTACCTAGTCAAAGAGATACTAGAGCGAAATGCCTAGAAGATAGGTAGCCTAGAAGCATGGTAGAAGAAAGTAGGGACCTTCGACTATAGCGAACTTAACGGCTAACTGTTTAAGGACGGGAAGCTAGTGGTGCTTGAGGAGAATTATCTCCGTACTCGGCTAATCGCTAAGGTATATACGTAGAAACTTATAGCGTATCCCGGGAAGAATAAAACGCAAAACCTTATCAAGGAGCAGTATTAGTAGCCTGGCCTAGTAGTAGATATAAACTAGTACGTTACTAACTACTTCCTCTACCGGTAGAGTATAGTACCTCGTAATAAGACTCCGGGACTACTAAGACCATTACCGGTACCCGATAGGCCGCAGCAGCACTTCACTATAGACTTTATATCGCTATTAAAAGATAAGCATAGATATAATATAGTCTATGTAATTATAGATCGACTATCTAAAAGATTATATTCCCTCGTATATTACAAGACTATTATAGCGGAATAGACCGCTAAGCTATTTATCTAGAGGGTACTGCCCTATACCGGGATCCCCGAGAGCATCACCTTAGACCGAGGACCCTAGTTTATCTCCGAATTATAGAAGGAATTCTATAGGATTCTAGGTATTAAGGTATAGTTATTAACGGCCCGATACCTAGAGACTAACGGCTAGACCGAAATTATAAATTAGTACCTTACCTAGCACCTACGACCGCTAGTAAACTACGCTATAAATAACTAGTTAGAGCTATTACTATTACTAGATCTAGTATAAGCATATCTCCTATAGGACTCGATAGGAATATCTCCCTTCGTAGTTAAGATAGGGTACGAACTATGAATATCTTAGGACTAGGCCTAGCGCACGACGTAGTAGGACGATAGATAGACTAAGCTTAACTACGAGACGGTATAGTATTTAGTCCACCGAATCTATAGGGTATAGGAAGCCGCTAGAGGGAATATAACAAGTACGCAAGACCGATAGAGCCGACAAGCTAACAAGAAAAGAAGAGCCCCCGATTTCGGAATTAGTAATTAGGTCTATATAAACAGAAGGGGTTAGAAGACTAATAGGCCTATAGCTAAGCTAGAATTCCCTATAGTAGGCCTATATAAGATTTTGTTAGAAGCAGGTAGCTTATTCAAGCTCGACCTTCCAATATCGTTTCTTATCTATAGGCGTTTCTATCCCTCTAAGCTACGCAAGGCAGCAGTTAACCCCCTCCCGGGACAAGAGAACCTAGAACCGACTATAGAAGCCGTACAGGATTACGCGCGAGAACTCGAGATAATTACGGTATCGAAAGTAGACGATAAGGGCGCCTTGCGGTACCGTGTCCGATGGTTAGGGTAAGGGAAGGACTCTAAGTAGCACCTAGCTCAAGACCTTAACGGATATCCCTACGATCTAAAGCAATTCTATCGACGCTACGCTCGCGCCGCAGGACTACCTAAGTATCTCAACGAATAGGTAAAGGTATAGGATACGGGTAAAGAACCGCCCGACTATCTAGACGTAAGTACCCTAGCTCCCTCATAAACCTACCGACACCGTCGGAGCCACGACTACGTCACCGGTCGCTCGAGGGCCATTTAAGTATTTCCGTATAATTCTTTACTATAGCAAAACAAAATAATCGACTCACGTAGGCAGGAAGGGAAATTACGGCTAGATCGAGGTGTTTAGGCGGGGTGACGATATTTGCGATACACAGCTTGAGGACAAGCTTTCTCGGAGGGGGCGGTGATGTGACGGATCACATGAGCAGTCACCTGACTGCGCCCTGGCCACAGGGCTTTTCAGGCAGAGACTGCCGCACAACGGCAGTCTTCTCTTTTTCCCTCTTTAGCTTGTTGTTTTCTATCAATTGCACCTAATTGCAGCGCAACGCCCTGCACCTAATTGAGTGCACCGTGACACTGTTGCTATAAAACGCCGTATATGTTTTCCGTCGAGTCGGCAGATTTCACATGCATGGCCGAGATTTCTTAATTCTAAGTTCGCATTTGCTGCTCTATCGTGTCGCTCTGCAAGCGCTAATGGATAACTTCGCTACTCTGGGTATCGCGCACCTGAACGCCCATCGTGAGAACCCCAGCCATCAAGGCTCTATCAACGCCGGCGGCGGCCCGACACCACGTAGCAGAATGACGGTATTCCCACTCTGCAAAGCCGCTCCAATCTTCTCTCCATACTCCAGCAGCCGCCCCCCTTCCACATGAAACACGCGCAGCTTGTCCCTCTCGTCAGAGCTCTGGTTGTTGATGTTCTGAACCTGGAGGTTCTGCGCGGCCTCGTCCAGCAGTCGCCCTATGACCCAGTCCTTGGAGTAGAAAAACTCTCCCTTGGGCAGTTTGGCCTTGGCCGTCTCCGCCTCCGCTTCGACGTAGAGATAGATCCGCTTTTCCTCGGCAATGTCCTTGCGACCCTTGGCTGTCTTCTTCAGCTTCCCGACGGCAACCATTCGAGCGGCCGTAGAGCTGGGCTTTGGCTTGGGCAACGCTCGCTCTGCCTGCTCCTTCTTGGCCGAGCCCCATGCCCTTAGCCTGTCGAGAGCAGACTTGGTCTTCTGGGCCACGTCGATTTGCGCTGGCCGTGCTCCGATCGGGATGAGATTCTTGCAATCGTGGTCCTCCTTCAAGCGGTGCTTCAGACAGTAATCCCGGTTGCACGTCTGGCAGTGAACGCCAGGCGTCAGAGACGTGCCCACCACGGTCTTGCAATCCGGGCTCGCGCATGGCTTCTGCAAGACCTTGTCCCGTAGGATCTTGCCTTGACCGATGGATGGCCTTGCGAGCTGAGCTTGCCGTTTACGCTCGGCCCAGGCCCCAGGGTTCGAGCATTTGTGTGATGACTCTGTCCTGTGGTCCAAGCAAAACGTTTGCGTGCAAGACTGGCACAGGAACGGGAGGAAGTCGAGTTGGTTGCAGTACTCGTATTGGCAGTGCTTGCCGACCAACGTCGCGTCGGTTTTATCTCGCATGACGTAGCTCGTATCCTGAGCGTCAGAATTCGATGAGGTCGCCATCCTGACTACCGGGGGTGCGTGAGCCGATTCTTTATTTCAGACGCGAGTCGTGAGTTGGTAGGCAGCATGGACTTCGTCAGTCCCTTCAGGCTGTGGCGGATGGCTGGCTGACTGAAGCGGCGAAGAAGCGTCTGGAATTGTCCGCCACCACTTCCGCACGCTTACGCAACGCTGCTTTCGTGCACAGAATATGCCCCGACACAGCCGGGAATCGAACGCTAGATCAACCGACCGCTGATGCACTGCTGCGAATAAATGGAAAATGAGTGTGCTGGTGAGACAAAATGAGGGAGTTACTTGAGGTTTCGGCTGAGCGTGAGATGCGCTCCGCGGGGCTCTTTTCCCCGCCCAGACGTTGGCTCTCTGCGCGGCAGAGCGACGTGAAACTCCACATTGGCTGCCAACAAGCTTGCCAAGCCAGGCTGATGGCAGCATTCAGCAGTTGCCAAAAGCGCAACGACACTCACGTTTTGCAATGTTTTCTTCTTTTTTATCCCACATGTTACAGAGTGTTTCATTAAAGTGTTTCATTATCGTAGATACAGTATCATAGAAGTTGAAGAGTTGAGCGCTCCATGCCGACCCAACCAAAACGCCGTGATGCTTTCACAATGATCCTAGCCCGTTATGTACCAGCTTTAGTCCTCCTTTGTCTTTGGCCGCTTGTTGAGCAACTCTTCTCGCCCTGTTACGGGCGCATCTCCCACGAAATTCTTCCCACCAAAGGTGGCAAAACCTTTGTGGAACGCCCACTCAACAGCCTCCTCAACTGGCTTGTCAAATATCGACGGCAAGAATGGAACCACGGCTAGACCAAGTCCGATGGGCGCCCACGTCCGAACAGCCACGTTCTTGACATTTTTCATGGCTCTTCCAGAGTAACGCACCACGCTATGGATGGTCAAGGCGGGCAGCCCCATGCTGGCCACGCTCTGGAAGATGCCTCGCTGCACCATCACGGTCCGCCAATCTTCCAGGGGCGAGACAACGCCCGGCTGCACGACTCGCGTCTCGTTGGCGGGCAGACCCGTTATCTTCTCTTGGTGCGGCGTGAGCTGCAACTGAGGGTTGAGAATTCGTTGGTTGTGCCAGTATGCCTTGTAGCCCTCGTACGAAACGTCGCCCAAGATGTACGCCCAGGATATGCCGTACGCAGTGCGGATGAGGTATGGGTGCGCAACTGGACGGAACGACTCGCCAATATCGGAGGTGTAGGCGACATAACGATGCGCGGAGAGGAGGACTGTCCGGAGTCTCGTGGCGTAGGCAGCGTAACGGACGTTGCTCTCGGTCGACGGACGAACGCTGGGCGGTACTGTTAGCGCTGTCGCGATTGATATGAGGAGCCGTCGCATCGACTTACTATCCCTCGCGCAAGTCGTCAAAGAAGCTATCGTCGTCCGCCTTATCCACGATCTTTTGCAGTTTCTTGGGAAGCTTTTCTCGGGATGGGAGCTTGTCCGGATCAAAGGATGAGCTTTGCGACGAGTTCTCCTGAGCCGGCTCCGGCTTGGGTTCTTTAGATTTTCCCCACCAAGGCATCGCGAGCTGGTGATTGCTGATATTTCTCGGGGGACAGAAGAGAAGGCTTTTTGACAAATTGACCGAACGTCTGTTGGCGATGTGACACGGAGCCTCCGTCCCTGCTCGAGCTGACGGCGGAGCAATCGGGAACAGCCGCGGGCAGTGACGTCTGTCTTGCCTACCCTGGACCGCGGCAAGTGGCTCACAGCGGCTCTGCCGAACAATATCCGCCACGGCCATGCACTTTTGGCCTGCAATTCCAGGCACGCCCTCGGAACGGAATTTGAGAAGAGAGCTGCTCGGCGCCATCGTCAACAGAGAACCACCTGCGTTGCACCGATTGACCTACGTCGACCTACTCCCTCCACTCCTCCCATCCGAAACTAAACAGTCCAAAATGGCTGGTGTCTCCTACTACAACATTGCTGGCCAGCGGGTCGGCGCCCACCACGTTCGTTCGCCCCGATGCGCCGGATTGATCATTGCGATGGCACCGCTAACCAGAAGCACAGATCGCCATGGCCTGGATGGCGACCCTCTTCGGCGGCACCTACTACGCTCTCTCGGGCCCCTCGAAGCCTGTTGCCAAGGCGACTCCCCCGATCAACGCCTCGAGCAGCGACGAGGCCGACTTCATCAAGTGCGTGATTTCAATGTTTGCCCGGAAAGACTTCAGCTGACAGCCCAACAGGAAGTTCATGGAGGAGCAGGAGAAGAAGCATTAAACGGATGTTCCGAATGCAGCGAAGGGCGAGCTGTACGACGCGATCGGTGTAAATATAGAAGCATATGGCGATATGATCGCTCAATACATTTGAACTGCGCGTTTCGATACCATCTACAATGCCCGGCATCCCATTCTTCGGCCACAAGGAGGACCTTTGGACGATCACTCTGCGTGGAAGCTGGCGTGTTTTCCCCAATTCAGGGGTTATCGACCACACAGTCAATGTCCGGCTGAACCCCTGACTGAGATTGATGGCGGCCCGGACATGGTCACACTCCAGCATGATATCGGTCGATTGTCACGATACGGCAAAGACTCACTGGTTGGCTTAATGGCGCTGCATAGTTGCGTTTGGCCAAAACTCCTAAAATGACTGCCTTCGGTCATTTGCCCGCTGCTCTTCACCCAACTTTCCTCCGGATTCTGCTGGGCACACCCGTGATGCGCTAACATTCAGTGCCCATTCCAAGCTTTCATATGTATGCGATTCGATTGCAATGGCTTGCCATGCTCAGCAAACATCTACGGTGGTGCCTGGAGAGAAAGCTTTACTGTAGAAGCCGTAGCTGTCAAATGCAAGTGCAAGACGAACTCAGTGGCTGAAACAGGCCTCAATCGCTGATCGGACTCAAGACGCTCTTTTTGAGAGCCAGACAGTTAACGCCAGCCAATGGTTCTCTGATCTATTAGCGAGTGCGATGTTACGGACGATGATTGCCTTCTTCGTATAAGGAAGTGTCCTATTTAATGCAAATGCGAGAGTTGCAATCCATTCGAACTTGGAGTTAATCCGGCCCCCATGCAGCTCATGTAACAGCCGGGTTTATGCTGTTTGCCAAACACGTTGACGGTCACGTGCGCGCGGTCTTCGCGCCGGAAGGGAAACCTTCTTCCCCGCCACCCTCGTTTTGGAAAGGCATCGTCCTCCTTAATCGAAACAATCCCACATCGGCCTTCGGATACAACGATTGCATCCGCTGGGGGACCCAAACCATCTCCTCTAACGAGATTCGGCGCGTACTCGCTGGGCATGACGGATGTCACTACCGACCCTGCGCTGGTGGCTGTCGCGGCCACCGACCTTGCGCAGCAACATCAACATCATGTCGGGACCGCGTCCCCCAAGGAGCGCCATTCCCTGACGCTCGACCAAAGGCGCGCGCTGCGCCGCTGGGCCAACAGCCAACCCATCAGGCCGTCTCACAAGGCTTGCATCGAGTGGTTCTTCTCCCAATACGGCCAGCAGATCAGCCAGTCGACTGTTTCGCACTCCCTCTCCCCCAAGTACTCGCGCCTCGACCACGACAACCCCCAGCTCTCGGGCTCGCGACTCCGCTTCGGCAACTGGCCCGATGTCGAGAAGCTTGTCCTTCTTTGGTACCAGCAGGTCCAAGCCTCAGGCCGCCAGCCCACCAATGAAGAGCTCGGTGAAAAGGCAAAGTCCATCTTCAACCAGCTGCCTCGCTACAAGGACGAGAACGCGCCCGAGTTCTCGCCTGGCTGGATTCATCGGTTCAAGAAGCGGTATGGCCTGCTTGTCCGGCGGCAACGGCGCCATGGCGACGGTGGCATGAATCCCGCAGAGGACATCGACTACCTGGCCGACTGCGTGCCCCGCGTCATGGCTGTTGCTGCCGACACGAGCCCCGCTGCGATCAAGGAGCAGGTCCTTCGCGTCGTCGGCGTCGAGGCGAGCCTGAACACCTGTGCGCTGGTTCGAGACGAGGTCCTCCGCCGGCTAAGCTCTCCCAACTGCCCACCCATTGCACATGTACCACCTCCCGACCCGCCAAGTCCCCCACCGCCGCCTCCGGAGCACATGTACGCCGACGATGACCCTGAGGTTGTTCTTCAGAATGCACTACGGCAGCTCCAGCAGGAAGAGCAGGCTGCTGAGGAACAGGCTGCCGCCGTACGAGAGGAACGTGAGCGGCAAGAGAGGGCGGGCATGCAGAATGCAAACATTATGTCGACACCAGGCGGACGAGCGTCATCGGACCCAAGATACGCAACACCGGCACAGGAGATGGCTCCCGACCTGACCCTGACCCCGATACACTCGGATGGGCCTGTTTCGTCGCACGAGAGGGCCCTGCGCTGCCCCTTTTGCGTGAATCAGCGAATGCTTCGCACCATTAAGGAAGCTGTCGAGCACATGTCTACCCATGTGGTCGTGTGAGAGACACAACTCAAGCGTTCGGCGGGACCGGGCGCCATGGCGAGGCGTACACGTACATGTTCAATTACTACTAATGGAGCATCTCAACGAGTGTGGTGCCATAATTGGGAGTTTCCGGCAAGGAGGTTGTTAACAGCAGTGGAGTTGGTGGGCTTTTCATGATATGCAATGGTCTTATCCCATTTTAGCAATGTCGATGCGTAATGATGCGATGGACGGGTCAGGCACCCTTTATACATTCAATGAAGAAGACGATGTTAAACTGCAACGTGGACCCGGTTGGCGTGTGTATGTGAGCAATGGAATACCCACGTCTGTCGACGTGTAAAAGGCATTTCAGCATCGAAGGATGTGCTATACAAAGTCTTTGCATCCATTTAGCATCTATATGAAGCCGCTTGCCTTGAGAGACCGAACGATCGCCTCTTCTGCCAACTGCGACTCGCTCTTGGGTGGCGGGATGTCCCCAGTGTCGATGTAGTTCTTCCAGAACTTCAAGCCCTCGAGGCCCTCCTCGCGACACAAGGCGCCGTGCTCTTCTGCCATGAGCAGCTCCTCCTCCGCGACGCCGATGCTCCAGCCGAAACGCTCGGCGGCCTCCTGAGCCGTGACGCCGCGACCGAACTCGCGCCAGTCCCATGCCACGTCTCTGTCGGGCGGGAACTCGTGCAGGTCCTGCAGCCAGGAGAGAAGAGTTTTGATGGTGGTTTCGTCGGTGCGGTCGCGGCCCTGGACGACCATGACGCCGCTGCGGAAGGTTCGTAGACGCACGGGGAGTTTGAGGCTTTCCCACAAGCGCGCGGCCTTCTCAAAGTCCATGGGGCTGACGAGTTCGACGCCACCCCTTGCTCTGTTGAACATGGCCCAGAGGTCGACCAAGGTCATGATCCCGCCTGCCTTCTTCAACACTCCTCTTGAATCATCAGCCAGGAACTCGGCCACGTTTCGAGATAATTCCGAGAGGTATAGCGACTCAGAGCTCCCGCCGCCAACAATGTCCTTCGTGGTCACTAGGCCCAGCTGGCTCGCCGATTCCGCCAGGATGGCATTCTCCTCAGCCGAGATACCACCGTTTGCGCCGCTATTTTGACGCGCAAAACGCTCTGCCAGAGCGATGACCTCTTTGGCAGACGACATCAAAGCTTCTAGATCCTCGAATGCGCTGCCAATTAGGAGCTCGTTGTTCTTGTGCATGTTCAGGCCGAGCTGTTCCAGCCCGGCGATGCCAGCAGTCTTCGTCCGGCTTCCTGACGAGCCTTCCGCTCCATTTGCACTGCCGTCATCCATCATCCGGCTGCTGTTTGGAGGCGGCGGCGCATTTTGAAGGAGCCACTTGCGCTGCGTCATTGCACCTTTCAATCTTTCATGAAAGATCTTCTCGCCTCCTCCGCGGAACGAGACCTTGACGCTGTCGGATATGTCGATACCACCTGACCCTGCCTTGCTGCTTTGGTCCAGGGTGGGACCGGGAGATTGCGTCCTGATCGCATCGGAGGTGCCTGGTGCTAGGGACGAAATGCTTTGCGATATCAGAGACGCACCGCACATCTCACATGCAAGGAGCGAAGGGTGGTTGGAGAAGGTGCATCGTGGACACGGAAAGGACGCGGTAGGGTCGGTTTTGGCGTCTGTTCCATCCTGTGACTGGATATGCTCGCCTGATCTTGACCCTGGAAATGCAGAGTCGAAATTTGTTGCCCGTGCCGCGAGAGACGGATGAGAAGCAACAGGCGCAGGAGAGGGACGATTGCTGGCGTTGCTGATTGCTGCCTTCAAGACGTGGGACAAGGTTGGCTTTATACCACATGCCAGACAAGGGGGGAGAGGTGTGTGCGCGTTCGCTGCCGCCGGGTCGAAGTTGATGGGAACAGGGTTTGAGAAGCTGCATATGGTGCAGATCCAGTGCGCAGTCGTGACCGACGGCGGCTCAGGCGGCGGTCTGAGACCCGGCGAGGCTGGATCAGCTCTAGAGGGCGATGCTGCTTGCGATAAGGCGCGGTTGCGGAGGGAAGACCGCTTCCTCGGCTTAGGAACAAGCGTGACCTTGGCCGAGGACTTCAAGAAGCCGGCATAGAACTCAAAGCGATCGACCTCTTTCAAGTCAAGCGCCACCGAGTGCGCGCGGGGCTCGTTCTTGTCGACGTAGCATATCCGATGCGAGGTCAGGTAGACCTGACCGTTCTGCTGGTTTGGTAGCTTGAACTTGCTGCAGGCGCTGTTAGCTGAGCTCGAAGAACAGCTCCGAGAGCGGGGGCCAACATACCCCTCGTAGAGGCCGACATTGTCCTGGACAAATAACAGCACCTCATCTGGCAAGTAGGAGGGCCGTAGTGCGCTGGTCAAGTCGATATGTTTGAGAAACATCCGTCATATCGGAGCGGCAGCGTGCCGGAAAGCAAAGGTCGAATCAACTGGCGACCTTGAGTTGCATTGAAACGAGCATGGATTGGGAGGGGCGAGCAGGTTGACCAGAGTATGGTGGGCTAGGAGGGGCGAGCAAATGATTTTCCTAGAAATAAACTGAGCCAGGCGAGACACCCGGCCACCACTGTAAGTTCGAATGGTAGAGAACGGTTTCTTATGTGGATGCGCGCGTGTGAGGTATCTTGCGGCGTTGCCAGCAGGTTGGGTTCAAGGTACGGAGCACGGAGTACGGAGCTCGCGCGTTGACGCACTCCCGCGGATGATGATGTGAGTGGGGCCCGGCTGCGTCTCTGTGGGGCCATCTCGTGGCAGCCCAAACCAATATCCGAAGCTTAGCCGCCGAAGGGTCACGAGACTTTGGCGCTGCCCTGCCCGTCGACAGCGCAGAACTTGACTCGTTTACCGCCCACCCGCTCACAACTTCGCCTCTCGTCACCGCCTCGACGTCCTCCCATCGCCTCCGACGTCTCTCCAACCCACATACGGACGATTCGGCAACGACAACTCGGTTCCTTCTCGTGAAACACTAACCTCGACGTCGCTAGCATCGCCGTCATGATGCCTGGGTGGCCAGCGGTTACCCAGCAGGCGCCAAGCGTGCCGCAACCGGCAACACCCGCCTCGTACGCGTATCCTGCCAGTAAGTTTGAGATCCCTCTGTGCCCTTTAATCCCTTCGGATCCGATTCTAACCAGGCCTCAAGATCCTGCTTTTGTCCCCGTCCAAGTGCGACAAGGCTTCGGCCAATATGTAAACCCTCCACCTCCACCCCCCTTGGGCTACGCGCCTCCTCCCATCGCCGTCGCAGCCCAAACTCCAGCTGCACCATCTGCCGCCGCAGAACCGTCCAAAGGAAAGACGGACTGGCCAGAGTCTGTCCGACAATACGTCCAGCGGTCCTTCCTCCCCCAGAACCAGGACCCGTCCGTCGCCCGTTCCGAAGTCGAGGCCAAGTTGAAGGAAACCATCGGCACAGCCAAGGAGAATGGCTCGCTGTATACGATCAACTGGGACACCGTGCCTTTGCCCCAGGCCCTCGTGAAAGCCGACCGGACTGCGCTCTACAAGAGCGGTGTTTCCCCGATGTCACCCACGTCAGACTTCAACTCGAAGAAGAGAAAGTCCTCCGAATTTGCCAACGGTGACGCGCCTCTGTCACCGTGGCGCTCTGCTAACTCCCGGCCTCTCGAGAACCGTATTTCATATCCATCCCCCGACAAGCGCCTTGCCACGGATGACTCGCCGATGAAGTCAAGTAAGTTCCAGAAGGAAGCCAGCAAGCGGAAGCGCCGATTCGAAAACGAATACAAGTCGGTCTATAGATCGCCCAGTCCGACGCCTCCATCTTCCGGACCGATTGTTGGAACGTCCCAAGTATTGGAGAAGAAGTACTTGCGCCTGACGGCCCCCCCAATCCCATCCAACGTGCGGCCCGAACCCATCCTCCGCCAAACTTTGGACCTGTTGAAGAAGAAGTGGCGTAAAGAGGGCAACTACTCGTACATCTGCGATCAGTTCAAATCCATGCGCCAGGACCTGACCGTGCAAAGAATCAAGAATGACTTCACTGTTTCCGTTTACGAGATCCATGCTCGGATTGCGTTGGAGAAGGGGGATATTGGTGAGTATAACCAGTGCCAAACACAGCTTCGATCCCTCTACGGCCTCGGCCTCAAGGGCAATGATGTCGAGTTCAAGGCCTATCGTATTTTGTATTTCATCCACACCGCCAACCGTACCGGGTTGAACGACACCCTGGCAGACTTAACAGCAGCAGAGAAGGAAAAACCGGCGATCAAGCACGCTTTACAGGTACGGTCAGCACTGGCCTTGAGCAATTACCACAAGTTCTTTCAGCTCTACCTGGACACACCCAACATGGGGGCATATCTCATGGATATGTTCGTTGTGAGGGAGCGTCTTGCAGCGCTGTGCAACATTTGCAAAGGGTAGGTTTCCCGCCACTCTACGGCATGATCATGAGTGCTGATTCCGTTGCAGATACAAACCCGAAGTGAAGCTTCGCTTCATTACGGAGGAGCTTGCATTTGAGTCCGATGCGGATGCTGCCCAGTTCATCATCGATCACCAAGGTCAGCATCTGCTCGAAGACCGGCAAGAACACATCGCCTTTTTAACTGGCAAAGCTGGCTCCCTCTTTGAGGCGGCCAGGTCTGTCGCCTTCCGGTCGGTCGACATCAAAGGGCAGATTTGATGTCGCGTCATGTTTTCCTTTTACCTCCCCTTTCTGCCCCTCATCCATCGCCCTTTTTCGGCGACTCATCACTTGCTCTCTAGAGCATCTGCAAGCGTCTGATCAATTTTGACGGCATGCATATTGATATCCGTGAACGACAGCAGTAAATTACGCCTCCTCGAGTAGCACCTCTGTGCGGCAGACGTCTGCAGCACTGAGCCTACCGCCTGGACGACTGGAAGTGACTTGAATTCCCTCCACATCGAGGTTCGACATTCATCGAACAAGCTCGGTTTCGCGCTTCGCATTTATGATTAAGCGAGCGTGGGCATTAATGACAGCAATAGAATTATCCAGATGGGTAATTCACGCATGGCGGCGTTTGGAGTATACTTTTTTCGGCTTGGTGCGGATTGTCACCGGCTGCCAGTGCGTTGCACTCCTGGACCTCGTCACGCTGGTAGCAGCTCACGAGGCTCCAGCAGGCTTGCAACAGCCGGGTGATTCCGCTAGGATGGACTGCTAAGATGGCTTGGACGATGCTTCCGCTGGATAGAGAAGCAACGCTGGGGACGGCGCTTCAAAAACCTTGTGAAATAGTTTCGCATAAGGCAGCCTTAGCAATTCAATCCACATTCAACCAGAGCCGCTCCCAGAGCAAGCCTCGGTAAAGCTGTAGGGTCCCGATAGGAAAATTATGGGTTAGTTCACGCACTGATGATAATTTCCAAGGCTATTCTTGTCATTTACCCATCACCTTGAACTCTGGATGACTTGTTTATTCCTTCTTTTACTCATGCGGTCTCTTTGCTTGCGTATCCTATATCCACCCGTCTAACATGTCCCCTCCGCCAGCAAATTGTTGGACTGCGCTGCGCTGCGCTGCGTCACCTTTGCTGCGGAATAGGACCTCTTCGCGATCATCGAACCTGAACGTCAGGACCCGTCCCGACTCACACCCGACGACAACGTGAGCCCCACTTACAGCGACGGGAATCGGCGCCTCTTTTGATTTAAACGCGGGCCTGTACTCGGATGGAAGCCACAGCAAGTTCTCGCCGTTCCTGGTGATCCACATATTGTCTTCGCTTATACTGAAGCCGTGACGCGCGATGCGACGAGGAGAGTCCGTAAAATTGTGGTCGCTACTAGGGGGAATGACAATGGTTCCGATGTGGCTGAACAAGAGGGAGTTGGCGTTGTCGAACGACATGCTGTGAAGTGCTGTCCCGACGTGGATTGCCTGGAGGCGTGACAGCTTCCTAGCGTCCCATATGGTGACTGTCTCCGAAGACGATGAAGCGATGAGGCTGTCATCCCACGAGAAGACGAGTGAAGTTGGAAATTGGCCAATCTCAGTCTCGGCAACGGAAACGCCCGCGTGCCATATAATCATCTTCATGCCCAAAGTCCCAGTGATCAGATACTTGCTGTTGTGTGAGAATGTCATGGGGAAAGGAGCTCGATGTTCCGTTTGGAGGGTCCGGCATTCCCCCGTAATTATATCCCATATCTTGACGGTCTCATCTGTTGAGGCTGACGCAAGAGACTTGCAGTCGTAGGAAAACACCGCCGAGTATATTGAACCCTGGTGGCCTCGCAGAACTTTTTGACACGTTTTGCCGGCCATCTCCCAGATTCGAAGCATCTGATCTGTTGAACCTGACACAAGGAGGCTGCTGTCGGGCGAGAACGACACCGCCGTTACCGCGCCGACGTGGCCCTCCAGTGACCACTTTTGCCCGCCGGCTATCTCATAAAGGCTAACGAGATCGCGGTCCGCTGGCATCGCCATGTACGCGCCATCTAGGGAGAAACATGCCTTCTGGGTGACGTTTCCCGTCACATGCATGGTCCCGAGACTCTCGCCGTCGGTTGTGTTCCAGAGCATAACGTCCTCTTGTGATGAAGATATCGCAGATGAGCAGCTTTGGGATAGGCTAACCTGCATAACTGACCTGCTGTGTCTATCGACCACCGCCCGGCGTTGTGATTGAGAGAGCACTTCCAATATCTTGATCTTGCCGTCGTCAAGCGAGGTGGCAATGAACTTGTTGTCGGGAGAAAACGCAATAGACTGCACCGCGCTCCCTAGGGATTTGTATTTGCAGATGCACCTACCGCTTATAGACCTCCAGATCTTGACTGTTCCAGTTCGGTCACCGGCTGCAATCATCTGGCTATCGTGCGAAAAGGCCATGGCAACGACTAAGCCGCCGTTAATTTCCAGCTTCCTCAGTATCTTACGCCGCCCCTGTTCCCAGAGCGATACGAGCGCAAGGGATCTGGATGCGACGAGTTTGTGGTCCGGGGAGGCGACTGCGGGCCCCAGAAGCTCGACGTCAGGCTCGCCATAGTCGAGCCGCCGCTGAAGTTGGCCAGTGGTATCCCATATCCGGCAGGTTCGGTCCATAGACGTGGATATAATGGATCGGCTATTCTTCGAAAAGGATACCCTGTAAATTCTGTCCTCGTGACCCCGGATTATCTGCTGGCATAAACCACTGGCTTGGACCCAAACTCGGATTGTTTGGTCGCCGGAACCAGATGCAATCAGTTCGTCGTTGTGAGAGAAGGCAACTGATGTAACAGGTCCAGTGTGCCCTTCCAGAGTTTGAATGCAATTGCCCTGGACCGTCTCCCATACCTTGACCGTCGAGTCCCTAGAGCCTGAGACCACAAGCTGACCATTGTGTGAGAAATTTACCGAGGTAACTAGCATTTGATGGCCGCTGAGGACAAGCAAGCATTTGCCAGTTGCATGCTCCCACACTCGGATCGAATTATCACTGGACGCAGCAGCAACGTATTTGCTGTTGTGGGAATACACAACATTGTACGACCTCGCTCCATGGGCTTCAATGGTGTGGTGGCCAATGTCCCACTGGTCGTCCATGTTCGGCTTGCCGAGCAGCCAGTCTGGCTCGTCTCTAGTAAAGACTGTCCTAGTTAAGCTTGCGCTTGGGCTGAAGACGAGGGCGGAAGCATATAGCTGGAGAGGCGCATTCTCGATAGCCCATTTGTTGTACAGAAGGAAGCGACTTGCATCTTGAAGCAAAGCAGCGAGCTGAGATTTTTCTACTCGCGACTAGAGCGAGCTTGTAAGTATAATTGGAGGACTGATAGAGATAAACCTTGATTGTCACGTACCTCGAGCAACGACGAAATCTTCGCCAAGGCAGAGATAGCATCGGGAAAGCTTCGAAGGAGACTGAGAGCCTCCAACCAATAGAGAAATTGGTTATGGAAAAACACACAGACGACACCGCCATCACGGAGTACATCCTGCGGCACTGTGCCATTCACCTGCGATGCTTCAAGATGCTCGGCCCAGTGAATGCTGGAATATCCTATTGCCCTCAGTGGATCGGGATCAGGTTTTTCAACCGCATCTATTGAGAACCCCGGTCGGCGCAAGTCATATATGTCTCTGTGCAACGTGTCTTGCATGGCCGTAATAGATTGAATGAATATGCTGAAGTGTACGTGCTCGATACCCGAGGCAAGTATGGCATTTGCTGCATGCTCAAGCAAGAAGTCCTTTGCCGTCTGATGCACGAAGTAGACAACTCCCCTGTTGACAGTCAAGAACGAGCCGCAGAGCTTGATGAGAGGGTCCAGGGCGACTGTGAAGTCCTCCTCCGGATCCGCCCATTCTGGCGTCGCAATGCAAGCTCCTAGTTCCTGCAGACTGACGGGCCGGAAGACGGCCGTCGCGCAAGCAAGTATTCGTTTGCAGTCGTCGGAGCTGGGAGATTGGAGCAGCTGCCGCATCATCCCTCGATATAAGGTATCAAGTCCCGGCGGGTAGGCCTTGAGCTTTGCAGGCGTCGTCATGAATCCGGGTAACTGTTCGAGGCTTCTGCACGCCAACGCCACCCAGAGAAAGGTGTCTTGCGCATTTGAGAGCAGGTGATTTTGCACGGATTCTCGAGTCTTGGGACTGTACCCCTTGAGCTGGGCTAAGAAATCCACCTTGTGTTGGATGTACACCTTCACCGCAGCCGAAACTGCGTCTGCTTTCAGCTCGAGAGATAGTGAGGTTGTATGTCCCACAGACTGCATGATCTCTTCAATTTGCTGCCAATTGCGGCTGGAGATGATCCATCTGACAGAAGAAGGCTTGGAAGACTGCTCAATAATGAGCCTAGCAAGTTGTTCTCGTCCGGTTGCGCATTCGTCCAAGGCATCGATGACCATGTATATTCCATCCAGACTGGGGTCTTGTAGCATGCTTGACAAGATACTTGAAAGAGCAGCCCAAGCGTTAGGATCTGTAAAGAGTGCTTTGCCGACAGGGTCGTACTCTTTTCGAATATGAGGAAGTAAGGCATGACGCTGCTGCGCCAGCATATGGATTAATCCTCGCAGTACGGCGGTACTGCAGTTTACCCGGGAATCGGCGGATTCGCAGAAGAAATATGCGATTGTCTCCTTTCCGGAGAATGAGCTTTCCAGCTCGTCGATGATGCCGCAGATCAACATGGTCTTGCCTTTGCCTGGGTCGCCCCTGACCCAAAGAAGTCTGTTCTCCTGTCCGCTGCGCCATCGTTGAAATTCGTTACTCTCAAGGACCCAGCGATACGCGTCAGTCACTAGACCGCCGCCACTCTCTTCGATGCGCATTTTGTCACGTTTCGGATCCGTCACCCATAGACTCCGCAGACATTCGTTGTTCTTTTCGTTTTGCTTTACCTGGACCTGTTTGTGAAGGAGAGATTGGACGTCTTTTAGAGTAATCTCTTGCTTCTGAGAACTGTCAATGAGCCTATCAAGGTTGCTCAGAGTTTGCGTGTCATTGTATGCGCCGAAATCATGTCGCAGAACATCCTCGGCTTTCTCAACTGTCGTTAGGGCGCCCGTCCAGTCGTTGAGTTTCAGACTGTCTCTGAGGAAGTTGACCAACTTGTTCTTGTGACAAACACAGACACTCTTCATCAAGTACGCGATTAGCTCCTTGTAGAGGGAAAACACCTGTTCTTCAAGTTGAGCGAAGAGTCCGGCAAATTGCTGTGCGTCGAGCCGGTTCTTTTTCAGGAGACTGATTTCAAGATCACAGTACCACTTCATGCGGTTGATAACGCGGGTAAGGCCGTCATGAAACTTCTTGCTTTCCTGCAGCGGATTCAAGACAAGCTTGGACGGTCAGCTGTTGGTGCGACCGACCAAGGGGCTATGGCATACTTGTAACGAAAGGCATACTCCTGCCCACGCCAGCGCGGCTTGAGGGACTTCCTGAAGTGCATCTTTGATGAAGCCACCGACAGCAAGCACGAATTGTATGACTTGTGAGGCTGTTTGCTTGGCCCGGTCTCTTTTGACGGCCTTGTCAAGCTCGGTTTGCGCAATGTGGGCCATCTGCGACGACCGCTTGGCGGTGTCTCTTCCTTCAATTGCATCTCCAAGGCTTTTCGCTAAAATGCTCTCGTAGGCATCGACTAACTTGGGCTCGCTGTCTTTGATGCTGTCGTATGCTTTGTCCCATATGCTTTGCGGAGGAGAGTCAGGCGAGTCGGTCGTAACAGTTTGTGCTGTGGAAAGGGTTCCTGAAGTCTGCGGGCCACCAAGTTCCGACAGAGCATGGCTCTCTGCTGGCGGTTGTGCGTTCTGTTGCGGTCCTTTGAGCAGCTTTCGCCGGAAGCGCTGCTTCTGCCTTGAGACCCATTCCGGTGGCATGCCTCATCGCTGATCAGGGATCTTTTGTAGAAACTGGCAGCAAGAGCTGGCGTCGACGATGGAAGGGGCAACACCCCTCGTCTCTCGAATTGTTGACTGCATCGCCTCGACATGGGGTCCATTTGCTCGTGCAGCTAACAGAGCCTCGTCTTCCAATAAGACGCCATTGTCATTTCGCCAGCAACCACTAGGGGCAGGGCATTAGGAAAGGCCGCGCCTTCAAGTAAGGGCCAGATGTCATAACAATCTGCCGACTGGGAGATGTAGAAGTCATGTCTATTCCTCGGTCAGTACGCTCGGGGAAAAAGAAGGGAAGAAATATTACTTGTTCGATCAAACAACAGTTTTGCTCGAGAAATTGGGCATAGGCGTCGGCTCGCAGCGCCTGAAGATCGCCTGGACAAGGGTATCAGCCGAGACAGCGAGCAGAGCTTCTAGGGCAAGCCCCACCAATGAATGTCCATTCAAGGTTGAGTCGAATCTCTGTAGGTAGGAATGTACGGCCCGGGGAGTAACTTACGAAGCACGAGTAGGCAAGAGTGAAGCACATAGCAGAGGCCCTTTCGATGCGCCAACCTCAGGCAGTGCACAGTCTTGGTGCTCCAGCGGTAGCAAGAATTTCGTCCAGTTCGCCGACATGACTGCGAAAGAGCTGTCAATCTGGATGATGTGGCACAAATCTTGTAACGAAACATGAACTGGGCGCAGGGCATTTGCAACGCAGTACCACAAAAGCAAGTCTACGAAACGCATATTTACTTATGAGAGAGCCGGGTCTACAAGGAAGGTAGCTCACAGGATTCGTCGCGACACTAGTGGCGAAGGTGCCGCATTCCCTACAAGCGCTGTAAAGCCCCTACATGTCACTTCAGACCATTGACGAGGAGGGCAAAGCAAGTGCAAGAGGACTATTACTCCGTACGCAAAGCAGAAGTTTGATGCGAGTGGCTCGGCCCGGCCTTGGCTCTGAGCATTGGCCGGGGCGACGGAAGCCGGAGGTCCGACCTCAACAAGAGGTCCGGGGGACGCATGATGTAGGAAGTATAAAGAATGGAGCAGCCTCGGCCCGGCGGCACACGGCATACGTGCCTTGCCTTCTGCGGGAGGCTTGCAAGTTGAAGACAGGACGAACATCGTGTCTACGAGTACTTTACCTGTAACCGTAGTTGTGAAGGTAGGACCCCCATATCTCGAGCCGGCATCTCTTGCGCCAGCGTTGCTTACGAGGCAACGAGGCATCGAGCAATGCGCCATGATCGCCGCTGGGGAGAAGCGGAGCAACTGATGAGGCTCCAGACCAGGGGCGAGAGTCCCTGCCTGGTGATGCGCAGGCAGGGCCAGTCGGCTTCGCTCGTTGACGTTTCAGAGAAGCCGTTCCAGGCACATCCGGTCGATGGGACAGGGGGAACGGGCGTGGGCGATGGGTGGCGCCGTCAGAGGGGAGGCCATGGAGGGGCACTGCTATCGCTGATAGGAGCTGGCAGGGAGGAATGGCGGGGTAAGAAAGTGATCTGAGCACGAGCTTAATGCGCATAGACGCGCGATCGCGAGCGCCCAGGCCGATTGGCAGCGCCTGGACTGGCAGCATACGTAGGTACTCTGTTCCGCATGGATGCCCTTCCTATAGCCGTGGCGGATGGAGATGCCGCCCGTAGGCATGATTCCCTCATCGTCCCTCGTCGTCTGCAACGGGTCAGAGCGCGAATTGAATTGGCTCGCCGTTGCTGCTTGACGACTCCGTCGGTTGCAAGCGGCACTCCAGGTACCTGGCTAGACCTAGCGTGGCGATGCGACGAGTGAGGTGCCCAGAGAGCGCGCGCCAGCAGTGCGCGATATTCCACAGCAATCGACCAACACCTGTAAATTTTTTTTTTTGTTTTCGTGGCCCGGTGCACACATCAAATCACATCCCCGTTTCATCGGAACTGGGCGCCCAAGACAGCGGACCCCTGTGCTGGCGCCGGGACAAACCCGCAGCAGACCTGCATCGGTATTCGTGCAACGTAAGGGGACCGACCTATCCAGGACCAGCCGCGACGGGCCATGGTGACAGCGTACGGGTACTTCGTACTTCGTAGAGGCGACGTGCCTGCGCGTGCGCGCGTGCGTGTGACGACGCTCGACATGTGCGGATAGGCCGGCCGGCCGGCGGCTGGGCGCAGTCTCGCGCTGGAGCCGAGATTGCAAATGAAGCTCAGGACGGAAGACTGCCTCCCCAGCCTTGGCGTGCGCCAAAGCCGTCACCTGTGCTCGTCGCCCGTGCTCGTAGACGCGACGCCGAACCGGCCAAGGCTGTGGACGTTGATGGATGCCCCCCCATCGCAGGACGCGCTCTCGCCAGAATGAATGAATGGATTGAATAAATGGAGGGAGGGCCCTCCTGGATGCCGCCCTACCGACACATCGACGCCTCCAAGCCTGCGATTGGCAGCTTTGGGTGTCCAGTCCGTGGGACCCAGACGAACGACCCCGGCTCGCCAGCTCCAGCTCCAGCGACCATCGACAACCGCGCCCCCCTTTTAAACGCCCGATTCTCACCCCCCTGGCCGCTCTAGCGCGCCGTCCGCAGGCCGCCCAGTCCATTCCATCCGTCAGGCCTTGGCTCCTGAGAACTTCCCCTCCTCGTCGTCCTCGTCCTCGTCATCCCGTCTCCGTCGACCGCTCCAGAGACTGTCGCCGCCTCCTTCTGTCCTCGCTTCGCTCGGCCGACGCCTCGTAGACAGACGGCGACTTTCACGGACGACTCGCCTCACCCCAGGCGCCCGACCTCGACCCCGTCCCACGACGCACAGGTCGAGTTGACCGTCGCCTTATCGACTCGTCTAAGACGCAAAGGGAGACGACCGACACCGTCGAAGCCGTCCCTGCGACCCAGACAGATTGCCGACAGAGATCTGGGCTGGAGCGAGACCTGGTTACACACCGAGTAGAGACGCCTCTTCCCCGCGAACTGCCGTCAGCCTCGAAAGCGCATTCGCTTGCGCCGATCCCGATCTTGTCGCGACCTCTCATCACCTGCTCGCCGTCGAACCAACTTCCTCCGTGCCGCCGTCGCCCCTTGCTCTATCACGACCTCGTCGATACACGACCCTGACTCCGCTGTGCTGCGCGCTGAGCTGGGAACTCTGCGGCTCTTTCGTCTGATATTCTACCAACCTCTGCATCGCCTCCGCCCCCACCTGCGTCAGCACCAGACTCGCGACCGCGCGGGACATTAACACAAAATGAAGGTTCGTCATGGTGCTCGAGCTCGAACTCGTTTCTTCCCTTCAGATTTGTCCATTTTTGCGCCGCCCCTCCATGCGCTGTTGCTGCGCCCTTTATGCGCGCTGGCGCTTGCGCATGCGGCCTCGGCTGCGCCTGTGCCCTTCCCGAGCTCTGCGTCCTCTCGGCGCTCTTTCCAGCTTCGCACCCCCGCATTCCCATCTTATGTCGCCAGCCTGATGCACAATCCCCACGCTTCGCCCGCCCGTTATTTCATTCGAAGCCAAGCTAACCACCATGGACCTTGTGAAGGCCCTTCGCCGGTCTATGAAGGGCGATAAACACAAGGCGCAGAGCCCGTCCATCAGCTCAAAGTCCGCCGTTGCCATCGTGCCCCCCAAAAAGGTTCGTTCCTCTATTCCCATCTCCCGGCCACTTCCAGAGCCTGCGCCACGATGCTGTAGCACCGTGCAGTCTTGCGCCATGCGACGCAGTGCGAGGCGTCGCACCTCAGGGACAAAAGAGGAGCTGCTGACGGCCGCCTTTTTGTAGGTCATCCGAGCCAACGACGACTATCGTCCCGATGATGCCTTGATCCAGAGCTTCGCCAAAGCTGGCGTCCAGGTGTTGAGTTTCTCCAAAGGCGACTTCTTCCATGTCATCGGCCGCGAAGACGACCCCAACTGGTATGAGGCGTGCAACCCTGCCTTGCCCGACGCGCGGGGCCTGGTCCCCGTCGCGTATTTCCAGGTATTGGGGCGCACTGAGCGGGACAGCGCCCAGTCGGACGGCGGTCGACAGCCCTTTGCAAAGACCCCAGATCACGACTCGGGGTATGGCGAAACTGCCATACAAGGCTCCGCAGCTGCGCCTCAGCGTGTCTCCAAGCCCATGAAGACTGGGGGCATCCTCCACGCTACAGTCAAATACCCATTCACCGCCGACAATGGACGGCCGGATGAGCTGTCAGCTGATAAAGATGAACCGCTCATCATCATTGCGCAATCCAACCGCGAATGGGTGGTTGCAAAGCCCATCAAGAGACTGGGCGGGCCTGGGCTTATCCCCATCGGCTTCATCGACATATACGACCAGGATTCCTACAAGTCAGATCCTCCGACCCCGGTCGCGGACGCTGACGCCTTGGAAGCTCTCAGGAAGGCGGGAGTTCCGACTGTCGAAGAATGGAAGAGGATGGCTGCGCAGTATAAGAACAGCAGCATAACTCTGGGCAAATTCGACGGTGCCAGGGGGCCCACGTCGCAGGAGCCCGGCCTTGAACAGGGGATGGAGCGCATGAGCCTTCAGCAGCAAAACATGAGGCAGAGCCACTTGAACGGCGCCCAGGTAAGTCCGAGAAGCATCAGTTCGACCCTACACGGCACATCTCCCGCCGTTGATGTCCTCGCCACTGACAGCTTAAGCAGCAACAGGGAGGTTACGGTCAGTCTGCAGCGGGCCAACAGTCGATCCCCCCTGACCAGTATGTTCCCGAGTCGGCATCCCAACTGTACGCACCCGTGTGGGCGCGCATACCGCGGTACTGCTTCGCGGAGGACAAGTATTGGTTTGTCATCGAGGCCGAGCTGGAGGATGGGCGTTGCTGGGAGCTGTCGCGGTATTATCAGGACTTTTACGACTTCCAGATCGCGCTGCTGGCCGAATTCCCCGCAGAGGCCGGCAACACGGGCTCCCAGAAGCGGAGTCTTCCGTACATGCCCGGCCCCGTCAGCTACGTCACCGACGCCATCACCGAAGGCCGGCTCTACAACCTGGACGCCTACGTCAAGAACCTGCTGAGCCAACCGCCGTCGATTTCCCGATGTGACCTCGTCAAATTGTTCTTTGCGCCTCGGGAGGGAGACTACGAGATCGATGCTATTGCAAACGGAGACGAAGAGTATCGACTTTCCCAGGGCTCGCACCAATCGTCTGTCGAATCACCCGCCAACGCCGCCTCGAGGCAGTCATCTCGCAACAACCTGAACGGCTACGGCTACTCGGGGCTCTCTGCCACGCCTCGACAGGGCAGCACTTCGAATCAAGGTAAGGCAGCACCGCGGACATTATCCCTCATCCTCTCGAATCTAACCCGTGTGCAGGTGGCGCTCAGCCTCAGCAGCCAGGTGCACCGGCGATGAAAATCAAGGTCAAGTTCAAGGAGGACGTATTTGCCATGAGAGTCCCGACCGACATCCAGTTCCAGGAACTGCACGACAAGATCCGCGATAGGGTAAAAGCCGTCTCAGGAGAGCAGGTGCAACTCTTCTACCAGGACGACCCGTCGGGAAGCCAGCAGAACTTGATGAGCAACAGCGATCTCGACTATGCCTTGCAACGGAACGAGAAGCTCACGGTCTATGTCGAAGTCATCTAAGGGACTGTCTCGACCTTGGTGGCGGAAGACCTTCGATATTCACAACGTCGATAATGCGTGTTACGTTTACACTCCCTTCCCTTTGAAAGCGGAGATTTCTTCATTATATTTCTATATTGCGAGCTTGAAAGGACGGCTCGGAGTCTTTTCCCAAGCCTGTTCAGACATTTTGGCTCGCTTTCTTTCGAGAACGACTCATGCAGGCCTCTGGCTTCATTTGCCTCATCCAACGAATCTCACCTAACCTCAGGGTGGGTGCGTTGTTGCTTGAAAGCATGAAGAGGCATTGACATCATGGCGTCGCCCTTTCTTTGCATAATCTGCTGCTACACGATCTGCGACATTACCAAGTTGTGGATTCAGAGCTCGAGATGTGTTTGGACGCGGTCGCTATGTGACCTGATCACTTGTGGATGAACACATCTGTCTTGTGTTGGCCTACATTGCGTTGCCAGGGTAATGATCGAGTACTTCTCCTCTTACTTCATTTGTACATCTTTTTCCAGCAAGAGACCGACCGGTCACCTTGTTGTCGACATTACACAGGATGGCTCCGGCCTAGGAAAGGCGTTTCGGAAGCTGGGTTGTCAACGTGTTTTTCTCTCATGAGTCATGGGGCGGCGACTTGATACCTTTTTTGGGGGGTGGAATGGGTGGAATGTGTGGAAAGCATGAGTGATGGGACAAGGCTGAAGCGATGACGGATACGGGCAGGTGGGTTGGAGGTGGTGTTTGCCTGCGAAGCATGATGGGGTTGTGGGATTAGTTGTGGTGAGATGTTTGTGTGGATGAAGGATTGATGACTTGGCATGGTTTAAGATGACGAAAGTCGTTGGCATTCCGTACTGTCGACGGACGATGAGGGGGTGAGCTGCAAAGAAGACGTTTCGGATGTGGTCGAAGCATTCTCGCTGTATTTGTTCATGTGCTGTCTATTTAGTGAAGATGCAGTGACATGAGGCAGTAGAGTTCCCCATGCTGCACTGTGATGGTTCTCTGCGGAATATGCAAGATGCAATCTATATCTAAGTGGCCCGTATGAGGCAAAGCAAAACGCCAAAAACGCCTTGGGATGCGACTTTGCGCGGGTCATGGTACGACGCGTAACTATTCTCTAAGGCTCACTCCAGTCTCTGCATCAAGCTGCGTCGAGCCTTGAAGTTGACGACGCCGCCGACGCCAAAGGCTGGGACGATGCGACATATCCTGGCGGCGGAGCTGACGAGCCAGTTGGAGCGGACAATGCGCCAGCGATCGCGCCAGGACACAAGCGGCGGGCGGCCGGGGCGGTTGTACAGATCGAGGCCGAGGAGGTGCAGCGGCGTGGATACGAACTGCACGGCGGCGGGTGCGAGGAATTGGGCCGCCGTCTGGCCAGAGAGGCGGCGCTTGATGTCTTCGGCGAGGCGGGCGTCGAGCCAGGGAGCCAGCAGGGGCGGGACGTTGAAGGAGGCGAAGATGGTGATGCAGTCGCGCAGGGTGAAGAGGGCGTAGCAAGGCAAGGGGACGGGACGGGGCACGGCGCCCGAGGGCCCGCCGAACATGCGGACGAAGGCGCGGTCCTTGTACATGCAGAGGCCGACGTTGGCGGCCGACGAGGCGGCGAACTTGCCGGCGCCGGCGGAGACGGCCTCGGCGGGCAGCTCGGGGTGCAGGACGGTCGAGGAGAAGGTGTCGAGGGCGTTGGCGGTGAAGTAGGTGCCGGCGTAGAGCAGCAGGATGAGGGCCGTGGGGCGGGAGAGCAGCGCCGAGGAGCGCGGCGTGGTGAGCATGGCGCGGACGGAGGAGCGGATGGAGGCGGCGACGGAGGAGCGGCCCGCGGCGTTTTCCATGATGGAGCTGGAAGAGGGGGGGGATCATGTCAGTCTCGTCTTGCGCCTTGCGGAGTTTGGACGGGTTTGTGCGTGTATGTACCGGTCAATGATGGAGATGACGGGCGCGATGAGGGCGCCGGCGGCGGTTGCGCTGGCGAGGTCGGCCGCGAGGCGCCATTGGAGGTTCTTGGTGTTCCATTGGGGCCGCGTTTGCAGCGGCTGCTTCAGCGTCGCGGCGCTCGCGGGCGATGATGCCGTCGCGAGAGAGGGCCCGTCGGGAGGTCTTGACATGGTGCGATGAGGCGCGCGGAGCGGGGGGGAGCTCGGCGACGTCGATTCTACAGCCTTGGCTGAGGCTGCTGGTTCTTGGCTCTTCTTGCGCCCGATCGAGGCATCTCTCTCGCTATCTCTTCGCAGGTTGGACTTGTGCAATCGGCAGCAGGGAGCTTGGGGCGGCGAATGATGCGACGTGGATGGGTAAGCAATGCGAGCTTCTGCAGGATGGAAGCCCGTGATGGCCCGAGATCGGAGAAAGCAACGGCGAGGTCTCCCGATGGGTGGATCCACTTCGGCGACGGGAGACGGGCCGGGGGGGTGGTGGCGCGGGTGTCAGTACGTACCTGCTGTGCGTCAGGGGCTGTCGTGGAGTTGGCACTCGCTCGTAGGGCTGGCTGCAGCTTCTACGGCTGCCACCAGAGGTGTGCCTGGCCGCGACTCGACGTACGCGGCGGACCGCGCCCGGTGCAACCATCGCCAACGACAGTCAGAGCCAACGCACGCATACGCAGTCCTTTTTTGCAGCTATTTTGAAATTGCCCATGTACAGTTACACGTTGATGAGAGACAATGTCCGTTTAACACGCGCTTGGCGGTTACTTCTACATACCTTGGACGTTCACCGGAGATGCTCAAACAATAGTACTGTGATGTTGTCGATTTCAACATGCCGTGCCGCTGGGCAATCGAGGAGTCTTCGAGTACACCTACCACTTTGATCTCAATGCTGGGGGTGACAAGAGCCTGGAGGCTGCTGGGCTTAGTCTCGATCGACCAACGCGCATATACCATCCTTGAACGTGCGTCATCACTTACGTCTGCGTACCTGCATCGATTTTATAAATGCTCCTTCGTCCGGCTTCAAGTGCCATGAGAATCTCAATTTATTCTTCTCATAGCTGTCAATTAGAGCCTAAGAAAGCAAATTGTCGTTTACACACCCTCATACACGCGCTCAGAGAAAGCATATCGTCCAAGCCCTATTAAACCTTTACACCTCGATTCAACTTGCCGCCGCAGTCGCCATCATGGTTTCTAGCCAGAAGCTCACAGCAGAAACGTTGCTCGGCGCACCCCGGCGAGGCGTCGCCGTTCCTAACCACAACGGCAAGCTCGCCTTGTACAATGTCGGCACGCACACCTTTGGCGACAAGACGGTCAAGGAGCTGCGCGTCATGGACCTCGACAAAGGCACCTCGTCACAGCTCACAGATGACGACAAGGTTCACGACGCGCTCTGGATCCCCGGCACTAGCGACGTCATCTACCTCAAGTCCGGCGACAAGGGCAAGACGCAGGTGCTCGTCGCCTCTGGCGAGGACGTCGCCCGAGAGCCGTACCAGGCGGCCGAGCTCGATGCCCCCATATCGGACCTGAAACTCAAGAGGCTGGAAGACGGGGGAATTGCGTTTGTGGTGACGGGGTTGCTTGGCGACGATGGGCTGCTGTTCAACGAGGAGGTGGCCAACGAGAAGAAGAAGTCGACGGCTCGGGTATTTGATACCGGCCGTATCCGCCTGGTGAGTCGCAGCCAACAATATATCATCATCGCTTACTAAAACGTGACCTAGTGGAATGAGATGTACAAGGCACAGCGGTATAGTCTCTGGTATAACAAGCTCGAGCTCCACGACGGGAAGTGGAAAATTGGTGGCCAGCTCATCAATCTCGTCAACGATCCCACGCTCGAGGTCCCATTCGGAATGTACGATATCGGATCTCCGGAAACTAGCTTCGACGTCTCGGACCAGGGTATCGTCTTCCTCAGCGTTGACCTCACAAAGCGAACGCATGACCAATACGTCTCGCTGCCCTACTTTGTCGCCCTCGAGTCCTTCACGCTCCCGCCCCCATCTGGGCCGATGCCGATATCTCTGCCTTCGGGGCTCGAGCCCTTTGTCGGATCCAACATTCGATTCTCGCCGGACGCGTCCAACGTGGCGTTCCTTTACTTGCAGCCGGGCGACTTGTACTCGAGCCGCCTGTGCATGACGTCCATGACCGAGCTCCACGCGTTTGAAGTCTTCAGCTCGGCGACGGGGTGGTGCGACGAGCAGGAGCACGACCCGCCCGGCGCGTTCGAGTTCGCCGGCAGCTCCGACACGGTCATTCTCCAGAGCGAGAAGTGCGGCCGTACCGTTCTATCCACCCTCAAGCTGCAGGACGGCGCGAAGCCGAGCGTCTTCTTCAAGGAGGGCTCCGCGCACGGCTTCTACCCGCTCGAAGAGGGCCGCTGGGACCGGCTGCTCGTCTCGAGCTCCAGCTTCATCGACAGCAGCCTGTGGCAGGTCATTGGCGTGGAGGAGGCAGCCGTGCTGCGGACCGTCTCCTCGGCGACGAAGAACGGCGCTAAGTTTGGGCTGTCGAACAAGATGGTGACGGAATTCTGGTACGAGGGCGCCGAGGACGTGTGCATCCACTCGTTCATGGTGCGCCCGAGCGATTTTGACGAGACAAAGAAGTACCCGTGGGTCCTGATGCCGCACGGCGGGCCAGTGTCGTCGACAACCGATGCCTGGAGCACCAGAGTTCGTCCCTCTTGACCTTTAGCACAGATCATGGGATAGAGGAGTACTGATTTTTGTGACAGTGGAACGAGGCTTCGTGGGCGGAGCAAGGGTATGTCATCATCTGTCCCAACATCACCGGCAGTACAGGTTACGGTACGAAGCTAGCTCGGGGTAAGTAGTATCGTCGCGCAGATGAAAGAGGTTTGCTTTTTACACTTGCTAGGAATCAACGGACAATGGGCCGGTCGACCGTACCAGGATCTGGTCAACCTCATCGCCTACCTCGAGAAGCTGCCGTATCTCGACCAGGACAAGGCTGTCATCGCGGGCGCCAGCTACGGCGCCTACATGATCAGCTGGATGTTCGGCCACGACATCATCAAAAAGGCACGTCCACCTCCTTCGATTCTGGTCCCCCCTGAACGCGCGCTAACTTCGGTGCTCAGTTCTGCTGCGCCATCTGGCACGACGGCATATACAACCTCTCGTCCTTCTACCACCAGAAAGACTGCCTCATCTACGACGGCTCCTTCAACGGCGCCGCCTACTACTGGCAGGACCCAGAGGCGTTTGATCGGTACAACCCGGGGCGGCCGGAGCTGCTGCGCAAGTGGCGGAACGCGCCGCCGACGCTCGTCGTTCACAGCGAGAAGGACTACCGGTGCCCCATCACGGAGGGCCTCGCGGTGGTGAACATCCTGCAGTCGAAGGGCGTGCCGACGCGGTTCCTGACGTTTGCGGACGAGGGCCACCACGTCATGGGGCCGGAGAACGCCAAGGTGTGGCACGACGAGGTTTGGGGGTGGATGAGGAGGTGTGTTGATGGGGAGGTTAAGAGGGGGGATACGCAGTGGTAGTTGCGGGTGAGTGCCGGGAGCATATGAGGGTCTGGATACTTTGACGGTCTGGCTTCATGTTGGATGATGAAATGCAAGCAAAGCGCTGGCGCTTGAGCGAATAGTTTGAGTTGAATTCATAATTTTTGTTTCTTTGCAGCCTTCTAGAGTTGTCGATTTGCTTCTTGAAAATGCCATTCAAGTATCGGAGATCAATCCAGCGACAAGTTGAGGCGGCGCAGGCTTGTGAGAGACGGCCTCTTTGGAGTAACTCGGACTTCAATCCGCTCTCTGCGCAAGATGACTGTCGCAAGCTGGCTGTTGCCTCCTTTGCAATCATTAATTCACCTCGTCCATTCGGACTTCGGACTTGATCGTTCTCCATTCTGCAAATAAATTTGGGGAGCCTTGGCGTTGTAGTCGTGCGAGAGTCATGACGCCTTGGTCAGCGTGGTGGATTTCTAAGCTCGCGTCGCGAAGTCGCGAGCAGTCAGGTTCCACAGTTAACGCCGCGAAGTACCCACGATGAATGCCTTTGGGGCCATGTTGAGCAACATAAAAGTTGATCGTCTCGCGATGAAAAGTCGATTTAATTCATCATAATCATTAGTCCCATCAACTCACATAAACTCATTCTGTCCTCATCTCAACTATTGCAAAGTCGAAGCCAGCCTATTAGCAAGCAACAAACAATCACCAACACCATGACCACCATCCACATCGCCTCCACCGCCCCCATCAACCCCCCGGGTGCCACCCCGGTCCTCACAGTGCCCCAAGTCTGGGCCGGCCTGCAGCGCAAGATCCGCCATGCCGACGAGTTCGTCCCCGTCATCACCTCCTGCAGGGTCGTCGAGGAGCAAGGCAGCGTCATCACCCGTCGCGTCGCCTTTGGGGGCGCCGATGAGATCACCGAGGTGTGCACCGAGTACGAGCCCTCGCGTGTGCACTTTCGGCAAGAGAGCGGCTCCGAGGTCCAGAACATCATCAGCAAGGGGCCTGGCGGCGGCGACGATGAGCTCTTCATGACGTATGCCTTTGCGTGGAAGCTGCCTGGCGTGGAGCCGGGGAGCGAGCACATGAAAGCCGAGGAGGCCAGGCAACAAAAAGTAAGTTGCGAATCGAGGATCACCATTAAGGTATCGTGCGCTAATCTTTTGGTATCAACAGTTGGCAGCCATGGCTGTTGCGAAGAGCATCGAGGCAATGAGGGCCATGGTCGAGGATGGAAGGATAAAGGTGTAATCGAACAAGAGTTATAAGGACAAACAATAATCATAGTAATTATGCATTGACTGAGAAACGGCCAGCAGCTTGGCACTCGTTTCTTAATTTCATGGCCCCGCTACTAGAAGAGCCTGAAACAGAGGTTCTTGCTGGCTGACAGATGCTCGTCCGATGTCGAAATCACAACCTCCCCAGGCTGGATGCGCATGAATTCTTTCCCATCAATCCACCGGCCAGCCTCACCCCCACATTCATGAATCACTCGAGCGGGAAAAGCCATTCGACTAGTCGGTTGTTCTCCGTCTTGTGACGTGGGGCTTGCACCAAGTTCAGTCTTTAGCTCAGTCTCCCCCGGCTGTAAAGATGCAACCACAAGCTCCTTCAGCGAGGTAAAGAGCCATTTGCCAGTGTTTTCCGGGAATTGAAAGCAAATCGCCAACTTCATTTCCGGATCAGACTCCATGAAAAGCGATAGAATCTTGAAGCGTGTTCGGAGCCTCAGCGTCTCTAAAGTCGGTTCCTGATGAGCATCGCGACCCTTGCATTTAAGCATGTAGTCTACTAGCTGGGCGGCAAATAGCACCCGGACTGAGTGCAGCTTGTCCGAGACGAGGCTGGTGTTTGACGACATTCTCTTGCGTAAGCGGACCTTGGCGACGGTTTTCAACCCTCGCGAGAGGAGCGCTGACACCAGGCGGGGATTGGGGTTCCGCCCGCAAGCAGCGGAGAGGAGGATGTTCAGAAACTCATCATCATCTTTTGAACCATTTGCAATCTCAGCAAGGACGTAGTCGGCATGTCCATGGAATGCGGCAAAGTGGAGGAATGACATGGGAAACTTGAAGTACGGCAAGTACCCAGGAAGCCGATACTGGTACATCCAGAACCACGACATGTACACGGTTTCCGGGCGTATGACGTTGCGTAGCGCGTAGACAGCAGAGGTAGTTGGTTGGCTCAGCTCCCTGCTGTTCTTCTGATGAACCAGAAATATACTTTCCGCATAATGAAACAATCGCGCCGTGTTATCAAGCCCCTCCAGCGAGCTTCTGCTGATCGCACCAAGCTCGGCGACGCGTAACCGGGCGAATGTGTCTCGCCATTCCACATTGCTTGCGTCAAGATGTGCTCTGGACTTGAGATAATCGGGAACGGTTCGGTGAAAGAACTGTACTCTTTGGGAAAGTATCCACGGTTTCTTGAAGTGCACCTCGCTATACGACGTCCGTAACTCGAGGAGGCCCTTGGTGAGAGAACTCAATTGTCGCTTGACTGTCTCATATCTTTCATCAAGCTCGCTTTCCAAGCCTATACGCACCGCTTCTGCCGATGGAAAAGAAGGATCGTCCAACTCGTCGATCCAACTAAAGGCTAGGGCGCTCAATGGATACTGTGTTGGCTTCAATCGGGTGTTTTCTAGAGCGAGTGACAGCATTGCGTCCGTTCGACGGCGATCGGAGGGTTCAAGGCCTTCCAATATACGATCGTACAAGCGTGCTATATCCCTCGGTAGGACCTCGAGCTGCGTGTAGAGTATCCTTTCCGAGTCGCGTCGTCCAATGGAGTTGAGCAGAATTCGAACAACGAGACTAGCCCACAGAAAAACGCCGTCTGACCTCTCGACAATGCGTGATACCAACTCTCTGTAGCGTCCTGCGACTCTTCTAAAGTTCCTATTATCCTCAAATGCGTGACAGGCGAAGGTGTAGATATCATATTTGTTGAGAGCGTGCAAGTCCAGGCGATGGGACTCAGAGAAGGTGTCTAGGAACTCTGTGTACGGCCGAGAAGTCACGCAGCACTTGACATTCTCGGCTTCGGACCACTGCAAGAAGCTCTCAGCAAGCTTCCAGTGGTCGATGCTGTCGCCTTGATACTCATCCAGGCCGTCGACAAAGAAGCAGAAACAGTACCTCCTGTCAACCTTCTGGGAGACGAGCATTTCGAAGGCAGCCTCAATTTTGGATGGCCGGAACATGGACGACGCAAGATTAATTCCTTCTTGCTCGAAAGCTCCTGGTGATTGCTTCTTGAAACTTTCCCATTGCTCCGGAAAGACTTTTGGGATCAGCTCAGGGCAAGCTTTCAAAACTTGGAAGAGGATCGACCGATACAGGCCGCTCAGGGACATTTGCAGCGAAGACCCTGAGTTCCAGAAGAAGAAATGAGCCGAAATTAGCACCCTACGTCCCGCCCACTCCTTCAGTTCTTCGTTGGTCCTGGGATGCTGAGATATGAGCTTCATGGCTGTCGACTTTCCAGAGCCTGGATTTCCGCACACGTTAAAAACGCCACTTCCCTCGCGGAGCCACTCGGTGAGCCTACTGGTCGCTTCGTGTCTTGCACGGACCTGATCCCTCTCAAAGATTTCGGTGCTGGCGTCGTGGCCGAAATAGTCATCGACGGCATAAGCTCCCTCAAGAAGCCACGTAAAGGTCCCCCTTTCGGCGTCTTGAATGGCCTCCTCACGATCGTACATGGACTCAAACGCAACATGTCTTAGAATACGACTTTCGATATCAACCTTCCATATCAGGTCACGGATGCCTCTGAAGGAGTCTTGGATCTCCTGCAGTGCGTTAAGTTGTTTGAGCAGAATGTCGCCATTGTCGCTCTGCGAAACGCTCATCCTTTCCTGTAGGGTCGAGTGTTTTTCAAGAAACGAGGCCAATGTGTCTTTCATGGATTCTAGATCTCGGTGTCTTGCCGTACGGTTGTCCTCGGACTCCTGCAGCCGATCCAGCTGAGACGCGATGGCAGATTGTTGAGAACTGCGGTACCGTCTGTCAGGAATACCGTGGATTGGAGTACCGGAATGGGTGGAACAAACAGAAGCATAGCGTTCAAATGAAGCATGATTTGCGACCTGTATTCCTCAAGGGTTGCGCGCATGGACATGACTTCGTCTTTCTTGCGGATGCTGTCCCACTTGACCTTGAGAGGGCTCCATCGGGAGTTCTTGTTCGACAGCTTCAGCTTCTGGAGAACTGCAAGCAGCTCGTCCGACAGCTCTCTGCAGCCTGCAGCCAATTTCGTAAGTGCCTTCTCATGGCTCGACCTGCCCACGAAGTCGGTGTCTAGGCCGTTTGTCAAATTCCTAAGATCCTCGATGACGGTGCCGATGTGAGCGTTCTCTGCCGTGGTGCCGGTCGCTGACTTGTAAAGCTCATTGGCTCCAGTGACAAGCTTCCATGAAAAGTCAACAAAGGTAATCAGGCTTGATGCGAGACCAATTGCCGAGACTGGATCCATCTTGGGTCCAAGATGGGTGCATGGGGTTGGGTTCAATTCAGGTTAGGAGACACAGATGCGAGGGGCCTGCAAGGCCGTGCTGCACGGAGATGTTTTCAATGTACTCCGTACACCTGGCAAGTTTCTTAGGTGTTAGAGGTTACACAGCTTAAAGCCCGGAGGAACTACGTACATATAAGCGCTGACAAGGTCTACCTCCATGACCGGCTAATGAACTGCAAAAGCTGGAGCCTGAAGGCATCCATTATTGATCCCTGCACCAACCCAGTGGCACGTGCGCCCGCATCCCGTCAAAGCTGCTACAGCATCAGACGTCGTCATCTCATGGATGGCTCAATCGTGTAATCGACAGTGCAGCCAGCACGACAACTCTGTGTGTCACCTACAGACCGTTGTTGAAATCAAACCCGCCGGCTTCGATTAAACAACTATGCGGAACGAGCGAGTGCGAGCGCCCGCCACTCACGCTCAGCAGGGTGAAGCGCCTCTAGAATCACTGCCATCAGATGTGCGGCATCATCTGCTTGCGTCGTTGGACGTCCAGCAATGTCGTAACCTTGTTTGCGCCTCGCCTGTCTATCACCAGCAGTTCCGCTCGGCACGAAAGCTACTGCTCTGCACGATCCTGGAGAACACGCTCGGCGTTGTTGCCCTAGAGGCATGGGCGGCATATCGCGCTGGTTCTGCCCAAGTCTCAGCGAGTCTGACACACCTCGGGCCTTTGGGGTGTCTCGAAGGATATCAGCAACGCCGCTTATCCCACAAGAACTTTTCGCTTCGAGACGAGGGTCTCGACGAGGAGGATCTCGCTTGCATGTTCAGGTTTCATCATCTCATCGTGGTACCTCTCGTCCAAAGCTTTACCCACTGGGCGCTGTCAGATCAGGACGCCTGGATCGCAAAGGAGCTCAAACTCGATGACATGGAGGGTCATGCGAAAAATATCTCGCAAACGGAAATGATACGGATACAACGAGCAATATACCGCTTTCAGTCATACTGCAGAGTATTTGAAGGTAGCCGCCTGGGCAGGAGAGTCGTCCCTCACGAATTGGTGCGCGAGGCTGCAATGCAATTCTTTGAGCTACTCGAGCCGTGGGAGACAGAAGAAGTACTATGTTTTCATGAATTTGCAACGCGTACATTGGAAAAGAATAGGTGCGAAGACACCTTTCAAGTTTTTAGGGAGGATTTGATCCCCACGAGCCGATCCAATAATCAGCCGATGCCCCCTTCCTCTACCGGGGCATTTAAATTTGAGCAAGAAGGTGACCGACCACATTCTCCCTCAGTCTCCAGTCTTGAACTCAGAGACGAATCGGCGTCTATAGCCTTGTCAGGGCCATACAAGTTTCCACGAAGCCTTGAGCTCCTGAACGCCGTATTGAATTTCGAAAGGGGCGAACGGATCCTGGGAACAACGCAAGTACTGCCCGTTTCAGTATTGGGCAAGTACCTCGATATTTTCGGTAAAGTCTGGGCCGGTACTCAATCACTCTTGAGCAGCGCATTGAGCTGGGTATTGAGCTGGGTATGGGATGTCAGAAAGCGCAAACAGGCCGTGGAAAGAACGCGGGCACAGCCCATTTCAGTATCGGGCAATGGTTACTTTGACGATTTTCGCAGCTTTTGGATCAAAACCCAGTCGTTCCTACGGATACAATACTACTCGGGATGGGAAACGAAGGCGCAGCAATACGACCCAGAGTCATTCCAGGGCGACCATATCCTGCGCCCCCCTTTGGGCTGGACGATATATTGCGGAAGATGGAATCATCTCTTGCTAAATTTTGTCCCAAACTGTTTTCGTCGAATTGGTTGGGTGTTCTGGGATAAGCCTCGCATGGAGAGCACGGGAGCTCGCCTTTTCGTCTACAACGAACTCGAAATACTGGCCAAGTTTGAAGCAGTATAGCAAAACATCCCAAATCACCTGCCGTGGATTTGATTTTTGGGACAAGCGATCATGGACGGTGTGGAGGCTCAGGCTGTCTTGATCCCTGTACTCATCTCAGAACAAACAATGCCACATGCCGGAGCTAAATGACAATCAAAAACCTGGCAATTGGTCGCCAAGCTCCCTGAGGTACGAGTATTAGATAGATTGCTATTAACCTATTGCGTCCACCTGCTTAGTCGCATTGTACTTTTGTATGCAGTTGTTACCGTCTATCCATTATGCAAAGATACGGCAATGACTGGAGCATGGTGGCATTGCAATAGTTAGAACTTTGCACCAGTATACCAATCGTGTAGTAGAGCAACTCTGAGATCAAGGACTGAATGTAAATGTTTTATTAACTCCTCCTTTAATCCTCGTCCCTGGGCTATCGCATCTTCACTTTGTGTATATTTCACACATGTAATTCAATGACTAAGATGAACTACCTGTTCCATTAGCCCGTTCTCCTAGAGGGAGATGCAGATGCCGTGGATGAGCTGTTTGCTGTGGACGTAGACCGAGACGTGGAACTCCTCCCAGCATTCGACCCTGACGATGGGGGATTTCCCACAGCGGATGAACTCGCCGCCGGCACCCCCCGTGCAGAAGGCTGTGCGGAAGGCTGTGCGGAGGGTGCGCTACTAGCAGGCTGGGAAGGCTCTAGTACCGGGAAAGATTTGGTTCTGACAATGCACTGTTCGATTGCCTTGGCTCTGACGGTGCTGGTCGATACGAAGGTGGTGACCTTTATGGGGACGAACTCGCGGGTGTTGGTGACATTTACGTCAACCATGACGATGAGGGGAGCCTCGTCGTATATAGTGGTGGTTTGGCGACATTGACCTGGACGTCAGTTAGCGTTGTTCAAGTCTGGGCTCGTTCGTGTCGCGGTGTATCTACCCTCGGTTTCAGTGGTGACTGTTTCCAGTTTGATTTGCGTGACGGTGACGTATTCGGGCTCGAGTGTCTGGTCTCTGCGTGAGTCTGTGTGTCTGTGAAGTGCTTGTGCTACCGTCGCGAAAAACATACCGTCACGTCCTCAAACGTCCTCGTGGAGGTTTTGTAGATGGTGGACTTGTGGGCGTGAATAATTTTAACGTTGGCCGTCTTCCCGCACACAGAAATGGAGTCGTCGCAAAGACCCATCGTCTTCCCTTCCACAATTTCCAACACGGGTGCGGACACGAGAGGCTGCTGTACAACTGACGGATCTGTTGTATACAAACTTAGTAAACCAATGTTTTCAGGTATCGCCGCACTTGGGTGTGGACGTGGAGAACAAGGAAACCGACCAGCTGCAGCGACCAGGCTTGCTGGCCATAGCGTCGTGATAACAGCTGCTCGCAAGAGAAGAGTGCCCAACATTTCGAAAATAATTATCCAGGAACCAATAAAAGAGGTTGGCAGATCAGCTAGAAGAAAACGAGACAAAGCTGGCTGTGGGCTTGTCAATGTTCGCAACCTTTAGAGTTGGCAATCTGTAGTATCAACTGTGTTCGGTTCGCGAAGCATCGGAGAAGAAACGATGGGGGAGGGCGGTACGGGGTATATGAGGAAACATCAGCGCAGAAGCAAACTAGGATCGTCGAGCCATGGAACAGAATGGTAGGCTGCCTCACTTGCTGCTATCTGCTCCTGGTCCAAAAACCGTTGGCTCCCATTGCCGTGTCTCGCCACCTCCGCCTTGCATTTTCAGCTACGACCAGGCTCTTGGAACAGGGCAGAGGACGCTATTTGTTCGGACGGAAAGAACGGATGAGACCGTCCGGGTCTAGTCAAAAACAATGGATCTACATAGACAGTGGCGTTGAGACGACAAACTACGAGGAGAACGAACAATGTGATGTTTCAGTCAACAACAAGGGTTGATACGTATGACAAGGGTCTTGCCGCCAGGGTCGGCACATTCAGTGCAGTATTGCGGGTCCTTCCCGCACAAGCTGATGCGGCTGAAGAAACTAGTAAACCATCAAAACGGGATCAGCACCATTCTAGGTAATTATATGTTCGATATGTTCAAACTATCTCTCATGTAGCTGGTCGACACCAATCGTGGCTGGCGGTATGGTACGTGGCTGGCTGGATCGCACGCGGGAGCACCGTTTTGGCGCACCGTTTTTGGTCCAGGGTCACGGATTACGCGGGATGTGCTCCGTAAAATATTGTTCAACTGACCTCTTCCAAGCCTCATTGGTGGCTGTCTGAATGCGCAGCCTTGCTTATGTATGAGAATTCCCCTGCGTCTGATCAACCAAGGGCTCAACGCCTCAACGCCTCAGCGCCTCAAGGGCCCAGACCATCAAAGCCACAGAGGTGATAGCTCACCTTGGTGCCGAGGCAAGTTTGGTTTACACGTCAATTGGCTGTGGTGTTTCTTTAAACGGCGTGAATGCTCCGCGAACCGCCATATTCCTGGTAGAGCGCTAGGTCCGGCATCGGCTCCGTACGCACAAGTCATCTTTGATACCTTGTCGACAAGCAGCCATGAAGAGGAGGGCTCCGATGAATTTCGAAACGACTCTGCCTGACGGGACACGTATAAAGCTCGACGTTTCTCTCGACTCGGAATCGAAATCTCTCACAACAACAATCACCGACACTTCCTTCTTCCTTGAAATTACCGACTCGCAGCCTTCTCATCGCGCTACTCCGACCAGCAGCCTTCCTCCTGATCAACCTCTAGAAACCGCCAGCATGTCTCATTCTGTAAGACATACATCTACCACATGTTGCCGATCATTCCTGACACTGCCTCGCAGCTTCCTGACGATATCGTTGCCGTCGACTGCGGTGACAGGAGCTACATGTTCTACGTCAACGCGGACAACAAGCTCAGCTACCTTCTCTCGCCCAGCGCAAAGGGGACCGGAAACTTCACCTCGGAGGTGGTTGAAATCAAGAAGCGCGATGTCTTCGTCAATAAGAAGACCCGCCAGGTTGCAGCCATCACTTGGGACGACACCAACGGAGTGAAGCAGGTAAGCTGATAAGCCAACAACCAGTATTAAAGTGGTATTAATGCCAGTTTGAAAGATCCGTGTCTACTACGTCAATGTTGAAGGCAATCTTAGCGAGGTCTGCCACAGCAGCAACAACGCCGGGGTGTGGTACCAGGGTTCCCTCGGTGAGAAGGGCTCGCAGCTGCACGAGATTGCCGAAGGCTCGTCCATCTCAGCCACGGTCCACAAGTATCCCACCATGTGGAGCCTCAGGGTCTTTGCATCGGGTAAGGGCCAGAAGAACAAGTATGGCAACCCCAACATTAGCGTTTACATGTTCGACTACGATGAGGCTGGTGCGAATGACAACAGCTGGGCCGGCCACCCGATTACCAACGAGGTTGAGACTTGGTAAGCTTAGTCAAGAATAGGCAAAGATGGAGGTGTACTTGGAATTGTATGTGGATGAGAAGCAACGGCCGGAAACAGGCTTCTCAATTACCCGGTAACCAATCCGAGCCCTGTTGCCAGTCGTACCATATTAGTGGAATGGCTAGTTTCTGTCGCTATCGAATGTATTGCAGGCTTGTGAATTCTAGTTGCTCGAATGCCTGAGTTAGCGACGTGATCTAAACTGTTAATTTCCATTTATCCTTTGGGCCGTCTCTGAGGCGATCCCAAGAGTGAAATATGTGAAAGGGGATGCGAAATCACAACGACAATCCCTGAGGTCATTCCAAGGCGACAATAACCTGCATGCCCCTCTGGTCTGAATGGTATTCTATGGCAAATGCGTATGACGTTCTTATCGTGTTTTGTCCCAGGCTCCTTGAACCACATGGGTCATGTTTTGTGGGATAAGCTTGACGGAGATCACGGAAGCTCTAGGCATTGTTCTATAGTCAAGGAATAGTGCATTACAGATCTTGCAAAGCCAATCAAAGAGCGAGCGAGCTGGCCATTGGAAGCCAAGCTCTAGGCATCGCGACTACGGAGTAAAGCAGGGGTAACTTGCTGATGATTGATCAATTATGTCATTTGTGGCAGCCTCGGCCTCGCCCGTCCGGGAGCATGACGCAACTGCATGACGAGTTTCAACACCACGATGTGCAAAAGGCCCTCGAGTCCAGACCGCAACGGCACGGTTCTGAAGACCGCAACGGGCGACATCCGAGCCTGATTGCCTGCCTGTTCTGCACCCACGCCGCAGGATGGGTGGATGTCGCGTGGGCTGGCTTCACCCACGCCGCACGACGACTGGGTAATATCGCGTGGGGCCCCACAATCATGAGCCGTGGGCCGGCTAAATTTAGGTTGTAGACGGGCCTCGACATCCCTCCCGACATGGATGCCACCCCTGCATCCCATCCCGGTTGCATGGGCGCACGTCGATTTGATCATTAGCGCACTAGTCCTGACGGAAACCTGTGCCTCCATCGTCAATGCGCAGGATGGGCACAGATGTGCTGTCAAAAAAAAATCAAAGCCGTTGACGTGTGCCACATGGCGCAATGGCTCTGTTCATGTTGAGACTCCGGCTCCAGTCGGCGCCACGCGGAAGGCCGGCGACCCACCGACTGCGGTCCATCGGGGACAGAGTTCCAGTTGGTGCCACCCTTTTGGGTAGCCTCCGGCCGTCGAGCTATTAGCTTCAAGCCCACGTCAGGATGAGCCATTGACGACGGCACAGCTGTAGACGCGTGGCCAGCAGCCTTTGTGGCCCATCTCCAAGGCTTCCGAATGCCAATTCAGGCTGTTGCAATGTCGTTGCCCTCGGCTCCGCCACAAACTTGGCGTTGCGATACTTTGTTGTCGCAAAGTTCATCAACGGCACGCCTCTTCCGATGGGAGCATTTAATGTACGGCTTCGCCGGGACGAGGTGAAGGCTTGGGATGAAACTCATCAAGCTGGATTCCTCTGCCTCCCGTCTTCTTGTTCTTTTCCATAGGCACCGGATCTTTCGGCAATGTTGCGGCAAGCCTCCCTGGTGCTCGCCCTCGCGCGGCTCTCCCATCAACTAGTTGTGCCTCGTGCGGACAACAACGAGACTCTGGCTCCGCTGCAGTTCAACAAGAGCGGGAACTTTCAGATTGCCGTCTTCTCGGACATGCACTTTGGCGAATGTTTGTCTCCACCCTCCCGTTGAGCCGTGCAGATCATGTTCGCTGAAATATAACAGATGAGGATAGCACCGGCCCACAACAAGACAACAACACGGTCCGGGTCATCGGTGACGTCCTTGACTTTGAACCGCCGGACCTGGTGGTGCTCAACGGTGACCTTGTCGACGGGCAGAGCTTGTATCGCGACAACGCCACCCACTACATTGACCAGATCGTCGCCCCCATAGTCAAGCGCAACCTGACGTGGGCATCTACATACGGGAACCACGACCACAGGTACAACGTAAATGTTGATGAGCTTTTTGAGCGCGAACACATGTGGCCTGGTGCCCGAACTCAGAGGATGGTTACCACGCCCCTTGTTGGCGTCACCAACTACTACCTCCCCGTCTACCCAGCGGGTTGCTCCGAAAACACCTGCCACCCTGAGCTGCTCCTTTGGTTCTTCGACAGTCGCGGTGGAAGTTATTTTCAGGGCAATTACCAGCCCAGCTGGGTCAACGAGACTGTCGCGACGTGGTTTACCGAGACGAACGATGCGCTGGTCAAGAAGCACGGCAAGGTCATCCCTTCGCTGGCCTTTGTCCACATCCCCATCAAAGCGACCCTGGCGCTACAGGCGTCCAAGGATGGCGTGCAGCCGCACAAGCAACCGGGTATAAATGATGACTTTGCAGATGAGCACCAGGGCGGTGGCTGGTGCGCGAACAACTCTGTCGACTCTACGTGCTCCTACGGCGGCCAAGACGTGCCCTTCATGAAAGCGCTGGTCTCGGTCAAAGGCCTCATGGGCCTCTTTTACGGGCACGACCACGGCAACTCCTGGTGCTACAAGTGGGACGGGAAGCTTGAAGACATGACGGTCGCCGGCGACGGCCTCAACCTGTGCTACGGGCAGCACACGGGCTACGGCGGCTACGGGGACTGGATCCGCGGCGGGCGCCAGATTATCGTCTCGCAAGAGCAGCTCAAGGACTTTGCCGTCTCAACGCACATCCGCCTCGAGTCGGGCAGCATCGTCGGGGCCGTCACGCTGAACTCGACGTTCAACAAGGACCAGTATCCCGCGACGCCGAACCAGAAGACATACATGGGCGACACGGAGAATGGCAAGATTAAAGTCTACGGCAAAAGTGCGGAGACGGATACGACGTCGTCGGCCATGCGCCACGGTATGCGAACCGGTCTCCCTTTTGGTGGGCTACGAGCCGTCGTCGCCTGGGTCTTTGTTGAACTTGGGCTGCTGGTGCTTCGAGAAGTCATTTGATGGTATGAACGTTGAAGCAAGTTCCGTCCTCTAATCAATGATACCCCAAGCTGTTCCTCACCCTGGGGCAGCGCAGCTTATTTCCTAGATGTCACATGTAACGAGTCACGTACCCATTGGCAGTTCCGCGTTGGCGTGGGTTGTTGAAATTAATTATTACATCTGTATCAAGTATCGTACATTGCCTCATCATTCGTGGACCGATCCTGTCGCATGTCTTAGCGCACCCATAGCCAACCGCACAAGATCGGCACGAGAGCCAGCAAAAGCCACCACAGCTCAATCGTAAACTCGGCTTTCAGACCTGACCGCCAGCGGCTCGGCCTCTTCGCGCGATGCGAGCACATGTCCGTCCCGTATACGAGGCATCCGAGTCCTGGGCGAGACTCGCACTCGACGTGCTCCCGACGCCGCTGCATCAGCAACCTGCCAGGGTCAGCATAACCATGACCAATGAGATGAGGTCGGGGTAGGACTTACGGCACGCTACCCCGGCAGAATCGAAGATCGCTCCCCAGGTCACAGCGCCGGTCATTGGGGCATTCCAGGTGCAGCCGGCGCCGCTCCATCAGCCAGTCGATTTTCAGCTCAATACCTGTGTCGACAAGGCTGTAAAAGTGCCTGCTGGTGTGCTTCAAGGACAGGGCGTCGGGATAGATGAGGTACTCTGCGATGGCGAGGTGAATCTCGGGCGGTAGCGATGAGATGCTCTGCTTCGGTACGATTACATCTTCATCTTTGGCTGGCAGTTCTGTATTTTCGAGCTTTGGGGCCTGTTCAGGGACGGCGCGCCTTGGTCTATGCCGTTGCGTGGAAGCCATCGTCCTGGCCATGCTTGGACGGATTAAGCGAAACAATCAGAGATGGGCACCTCGCCAACTCTGCGGGCCGTCCGAAGTTAAATAGTCTGCTGCTGCCTTCGCGACGGGACCTGGTCGCGAGCGCCAGGGCGTCCAGCTGAGGAGCAGGCAGCTCGTGTCGAGCAGCTCAGGCACCAGGTGTCAGCGGTGGACCCATCCATATGGCTGCGTGCAGCTCGTCAACCTTAAAACAGACACGACCCGCGGCGTGATTGGTTCCCCCTGGGACGGCGAGAGCTGTAGAGTTGAGCACTTGGAGCAACGACATGATCAGGCGTTGCCGCGTTTGGGGAGAGGCTGAACTCTCAACGGAGCTGCGGGCTTGCAGGTGGTGATACGAAGCCATGGATGGCCGTCACACTGAGCGCGCCAAAGGAAGCCCCGGCAGTCGCTGTACGGCGCAGGGCGCCGACATGTTTCAGGCGGGCTGGATGCTCGGGCCTCTAGGCATTCTTGTTGGTCGTAGCGTTCGATCGACGAGGCTGCTAAGCCAGGGGGGGCGACGTGGCAGTGCCAAAGAGCGGCCCGGGATGCCGGGGTGTGATGTGTAGGACTGCCTCCAGGTAGATTGACGATTCGTCGGCGGCCGGGTCCCGTTTCCCCTCAGGTACGGAGTACGGTAATAGCGCTCTGGCCAGAAGGCATCCGCCACTGAAAGAGGGAGCCTGTCGGCGGGGTAAATGGTTGAGTGGCTGCCTAGCAGGCTCGCCACGTGACCCCGTGCCACTGTCGCGCAGCGCTTACAACCTGCCGCGAATGTTAAACGCTGCTCGTTCACGCGCGACATGTCGCCACTCACTCATCGTCCAGCGCCATGAGCTGTTGTCGCGGCAGACATGGCTGCCTCGCATACGCTGGACAGCGACGGCGATAGCGACTATGGTTACGACTTTACGTCTGAGGACGAGCTCCAACTGATCCAACTTGCTGCCGACGCCAGCGCGGGCCTGTCTCTGGCTTCTCAACCGCCGTCATTCAGGCGGGAGACGAGTGTGACTGTCGCTATAGACTCGATACCGGAGCGGCCCGACGACGTCGTTGGCGATGGCGTCGCTTTGTGTGCCCGCTGTGCAGGGGCGCATGGCTTGGAAAATCGTGAGCCAGCCGCTGCTTCACACGCCTACCAGCCCAGTCAGAATACGACGGGCACGCCACACGCTGGGCTGTCATCACCAGTGCCGCTCCCGCTCCCTGCGGACGTCAGCTATCCCGATCGTGCGTTGATTTCCTGCAACGTCGATGGCCGAAGACTGGCTGACTGACTCGCAGCGTTTAGTGAGTCGCGCATTGTCCAATTTCGACGATGAGGCACCTGCACAGGCGCAAACCACCGCCGATACCGACTCTGACGCCATGCAAGACGATCGCTCGCCTTTGCAGAGGTTTCGAACATATCCCCGCAAACCGCTGTCAGTGAGCGATCTGACTTCGGGCTCCTGGTGCGAGCTGCAGTACTGGTACACGCTCACCAGGCTGCCTGGTGGACGACGAACAAGGACAGCCGCAATGAAGGAGGGTTCCAAGGTCCACCAGAAACTGGAAGACGAAGTCCACTCGACAGTGAAGATCGACGTCATGACCAAGGAGGATGGCTTTGCTCTGAGGCTGTGGAATCTAATCCAGGGCCTGAGGACGTTGCGAGAGACCGGACTGACGCGCGAGCTAGAGGTGTGGGGCATCGTGGACGGCAACTTGGTCAACGGAATCATCGACGGCGTCAGCTACGACAATCCGAACCCGGAATTTGAGCAAGAGCTCTCTAGCCAGGAGTCGCAGCAAGACTTGAAACAGTCGGCGCTCACGGATTACTTTCCGCCCAAGAACGGAACCCATGGCGGGCCGTCGTTACCAAAGATCTACTTGACCGACGTCAAGACTCGGGGAAGCTCGGCACCCGTATCGAAGAGCCTGCTCCGGCCGGCAAAGATACAATTGTTGTTATACCATAGCTTTCTCTCGGACATGGCCGCCGGAAAGCTCGATTTCTTCAAAGTCATCCGACGCTATGGGCTGGACGCTGATGATCAGTTTTCCGACGACTTCCTCGCTCAAATCGCCGGCTTGCATGAGGAAATGTTTTTTGATGCGCCATCGATACCGACGGAGATGGATGATGACCCTCCCACGGCCAACGTAAGCAACAGCTCCAGGGATACTGATTTACTTGCGGGAGACGACCTGGTGAGATACCAGACTCTCCGGGAGCTCGTTCCCCTAGTCCGCAAGGAGATCAAGCTCACGTTTCCGGAAGGCAAGGACTCGATGGGGCATATGCTTCGGGTGCAATACGTACACCGCGAAGATGGCCGGGAGCTGGACGTGCATGACTTTCCCGTCTCCAGGCAGGCGCTCGAGGCCTACCTGAGGAGATACATGAGCTGGTGGCGCGGCGAGCGAGAAGCTCGGGGTGTGGACATTGAGGAGGCCTTCAAATGCCGCAGCTGCGAGTTTGCTCCCGACTGTTCTTGGCGACAGTCCATGGATGAGGAGCGACTACAAAGGGTGCGGGCGAAGATGTCGGCGGCAAGACAGGCGAGCAGGGCCTGATGAGTCTTTTTGCCGGACGGAAAGTAGAGCGTCTTGCTTGGTGCGTTGCTCGATGGATGCCTTGCAGTTGGGATGTTTCGCGGCAGCGTAAGCCACATTTGCAAGATGAGAACGTACCTCCCCCGGCCATGAAATAGCTACCTTATGCATAGAGCGAGACGAGGGTGTATGGATGGGCAATGCTTTTGTCGCTCCTTCATGCGCATATTCATTGTATCACAAGGCAGACAACGCAGTCAGTCAGTCAGTCAGTCGGCTGGCCAGCAGCATCTGATCTAAAATAGAACGAGTACGTAGCAGCAACTGCACGGACCAAAATCCTGCCTGGCCTCAACTGCCACTGTGCTTGTGTCCTAGAGCCACAAGATGCAGGTCCTAGATGCAGGTCCTCGTCGAGCCCGTAAAAGCGGAACCAATTGTGGAAAGGGCGCGCAGGCTGCGATTCTAGAGGCTTCCCCACCGCCGTGCCCTGGGCGCCCGGTTGGTGCTGCGCTGCGCTGTTGCCCCTCCACCCCTCCATCATCCATGGATCCTCGCCCCGCTCTCGTCACCGTGACTCTTGGGCCACCTCTTACCCACATTACCTCATCAACAACAGTGCACTGAGGTGAGGTGGCTTCCGAAACGACGATTACCCAGCTCACTCTTCCCTCTGCTTCCCACGACCACCTTCTGCTCTACACGGCTGGCCTGCATCTCGCGCATCGCAACTGCAGGGCCTCAACGCGCTCCGATACATCGTCTTCCAGAGTCGTCGTCAGCGACACGCTCTCGTCCTCCCGCAACGAAACACATACCTCGGGTGTCGCATCTCGGTGGGGGCTGAGCTCGACCTTGGTGCTGGATCTTCGTCAAGATTTCGTCCACGGCAGAGACCAGAACGCAGGGGAAGCGAAAGTTCTCCGACGGAGAGCCCCAGACGTCTAACAAACGGACCATGGCGGTAAGCCTTCCCCTATCCTCTCTTCTCCTCCCCTCCCCCGCAGCTGTCATCGCCGCGCTGGTTTGACCGTGTTTGACCGTATCGACTCCCTACCTGAACCTCCCTATCTTCTGCCTTGACGCCCCGGCTGACAAATGTCGTCTTCGTCTGCGCTTGCAGGACCACAAGCTACCCGAGGTCGACCTCGCGACCCGAATGCAGGTCGACGACTCCGTAGTCGGGACCGGCGACATTGATGAGTCTCTCTACAGCCGACAGCTCTATGTCCTGGGCCACGAGGCCATGAAGCGCATGGGCGCCTCCAACGTCCTCATCGTTGGCCTCAAGGGCCTCGGTGTCGAGGTGGCAAAGAACATCGCCCTGGCCGGTGTCAAGAGCTTGACGCTCCATGACCCGGCCCCGGTGCAGCTCGCCGACCTCTCTTCCCAGTTCTTCCTCACTGAGGCCGACGTCGGCAAGCCTCGGGACGAGGTCACGGCTCCTCGAGTTGCTGAGCTCAACGCATATACCCCCGTCAAGATTCACCAGTCTTCTGGGTATGCCCAGCTCCTCCAACACAGTTCAACGGTCCATATCATGCTAACAATTCGCGAAGCCTCGAAGAGAATCTCTCCCAGTTCGACAAATATCAGGTTGTTGTCTTGACCAGCACTCCCATTTCTACCCAGAAAGCCATCGCAGACTACTGCCACTCCAAGGGCATCTACGTCGTCGTCGTCAACACCTTCGGATTGTTCGGCTCCATCTTCTGCGATTTCGGCAACAAGTTTACCGTCATCGACCCCACAGGCGAGACCCCGCTGAGCGGCATCGTTGCCGGAGTTGACGAGGAGGGGCTTGTCTCTGCGCTGGATGAGACCCGACACGGCTTGGAAGATGGCGACTACGTTACTTTCTCGGAAGTCGAGGGCATGGAGGCGTTGAACGGCTGCGAGCCTCGAAAGATTACCGTCAAGGGCCCGTACACATTTTCCATCGGCGACGTCACTGGCCTTGGCCAGTACAAGCGCGGCGGAATGTACCAGCAGGTCAAGATGCCCAAGATTGTCAACTTCAAGAACTTCACATCGTCCTTGAAGGAGCCGGAGTTTGTTATGTCGGACTTTGCCAAGTTTGACCGGCCGCAGCAGCTCCACCTCGGCTTCCAAGCTCTTGAGGCGTTCCAGTTGGCCAACGGCCGCCTACCGAAGCCTATGGATGAACAGGATGCCGCCGTGGTCCTGGGCGCTGCCAAGAAGTTCGCTGAGGAGGAGAAGCTGGATATCGAGCTGGATGAGAAGCTTCTCAAGGAGCTCAGCTACCAGGCCATGGGTGATCTGTGCCCGATGGCTGCCTTCTTCGGTGGCATCACTGCGCAAGAGGTCCTCAAGGCCGTGTCTGGAAAGTTCCAGCCTATCCAGCAGTGGATGTACTTCGACTCGCTCGAATCGATCCCCACATCCACGAAGCGAAGCCCCGAGCTTTGCAAGCCCGTCGGGAGTCGCTACGATGGCCAGATTGCCGTTTTTGGTACCGAATACCAGGACAAGATTGCGAACCTGAAGCAATTCCTGGTCGGTGCTGGCGCTATCGGATGCGAAATGCTCAAGAACTGGGCCATGATGGGTCTCGGAACTGGCCCCCAGGGCAAGATCTTTGTGACGGACATGGACTCTATTGAAAAGAGCAACCTGAACCGGCAGTTCTTGTTCCGTGCCGCAGACGTCGGTAGCATGAAGAGCGACTGTGCCGCCAGGGCTGTGCAGCGGATGAACCCGCAGCTCGACGGCAAAGTCGAGACCATGAAGGACAGAGTCAGCTCTGACACGGAGCACATTTTCCACGAGGAGTTTTGGCGCAGCCTGGACGGCGTGACCAACGCGCTGGACAACGTCGAGGCGAGAACATACGTCGACAGACGGTGCGTCTTCTTCCGCAAGCCTCTCCTCGAGAGCGGAACACTGGGCACCAAGGGCAACACCCAGGTTGTCCTGCCGCACTTGACCGAATCCTACTCGTCGTCTCAGGATCCTCCCGAAAAGGAATTCCCCATGTGCACCATCCGAAGCTTTCCCAACAAAATCGAGCACACGATCGCGTGGGCCAAGGCCATGTTCGAGAAATGCTTTATCAAGGGCCCGCAGACCGTCAATCTGTACCTGACGCAGCCCAATTTCTTGGAATCTACGCTGGCGCAAGGCAACCAGAAGGAGACGTTGGAGACTATTCGCAATTCCCTGACGACCGAGCGACCTCGCACATTCGAGGACTGCATTGCCTGGGCTCGGATGCTGTTCGAGACCGAGTACGCCAACAAGATCCAGCAGCTGCTGTACAACTTCCCGAAGGACTCGGAGACTTCGAGCGGCACGCCCTTCTGGTCGGGCCCGAAGCGCGCCCCTGACGCTCTGAAGTTTGACCCCAACAACCCCACTCACTTTGGCTTCATCGTCGCCGCGGCGAACCTGCATGCCTTCAACTTCAACATCAAGTCGCCTGGCACCGACAAGTCCATCTACCTGCGAGAGCTGGAGAATGTCATTGTGCCAGACTTCTCCCCTGATGCCAACGTCAAGATTCAGGCGGATGACAAGGAACCTGTAGGCTGCAACCCCCATCCCAAAGTAGGTGTGTAAAGATGATATAATGATGCTAACCACGCTGCCAGGACCCCAACGCCAACACCAACTTTGATGACGACGAGCTGGACAAGATCATTGCCGGCATCCCGTCGCCAAACACGCTTTCTGGCTTCCAGCTGCAGCCGGTAGAGTTTGAGAAGGACGATGACACGAACCACCACATCGACTTCATCACGGCCTGCAGCAACCTGCGCGCCGAGAACTACAACATCGAGCCCGCGGACCGCCACAAGACCAAGTTCATTGCCGGCAAGATCATCCCGGCCATTGCCACGACGACGGCTCTGGTCACCGGACTGGTGAACCTTGAGCTCTACAAGGTCATTGACGGCAAGTCGGACCTCGAGCAGTACAAGAACGGCTTCATCAACCTGGCGTTGCCGTTCTTCGGGTTCAGCGAGCCCATCGCCAGCCCCAAGGTCGAGTACAAGGGTCCTGATGGCAAGGTTACGCTGGACAAGATTTGGGACAGGTTCGAGGTGGACGACATCACGCTGCAGGAGCTCCTGGACTACTTCAAGGCCAAGGGTCTCAGCGTCAGCATGCTCAGCTCGGGCGTCAGCCTGCTGTACGCCAGCTTCTTCCCGCCCGCCAAGCTGGCCGATCGGTACGCCATGAAGCTCAGTAAGCTGGTCGAGTTCATCTCGAAGACGCCCATCCCGCCGCACCAGAAGGAGGTCATCTTTGAGATTGTCGCCGAGGACATGGATGAGGAGGACGTCGAGGTGCCCTACATCAAGGTTAGAGTTCAGTGAGCGTGTGAGATTAGACAGAATGGATTACGAGTCTACGACTGGCGCTTTGTGTGCGGAGACGATACACAAAAGCAAATGGAGGACATTCACTTGGCCAAAGATGCAATGCATGTAGATGAAGCAGTCTTTTGGGCCAGGCAGGCCCAACCAACCCTCGTCGTACAGAGCAAATGAGTGATGTGGACGAGCCGCAGGAGGTAAAGTCGCGAGCAGGTCAACGGAGGTCGGGCACTCGGTAGAGGGACTAAGCGCTTGAAGCATGCTTGAAGAGTTTCGTTGCATAACAAAAAACAAGTCTTAACTCTACCGTCTACAAGTATGCGCAAACATGTGATGGGGTATCATGACGAGTAAGCGAAACCGTGAAGCAGAATGACGAGCCTGAAGATACTCGTAGTAGAGCCGGCGTGTCTAGGCTAAGCCTATTGGGGCGCCGACGGGAATCTATGGAGCTTTGCACTTTACGTCACGATTAGCAAGCCGCCCGCCCCCGCTTGTGACCAGCAGCGGGAGTCGATGAGCGGGAGATGCGCGAGCTCCAAATGATTAAGTCAGGTTCTTGTAACCCGGGAGATCGGTAAGCGGAATGCAGCAGCGGTGGAGGTCAGCCTCAGGGAGCTAAGAGTATATCTACCGCCATAGCTCCGCCTGGCTGCAGCAGGATGCTTGCATTTAGGAGCTCATCAATGAGCCTGCAACGAGTGAGCAGATACGCCTTGAGACGCATTCGCAGCTTGCCCAATACCTCGCAACACAGCTCTCTGCTTTATACTTGGGCGACCGTGCATCACCGTCCAACTGTTGCTACAGATCTGCGCATTCCCATCAACCTTCATATCAGAATGGTGAGAGCGACACTGCCCCCTCACCTCACGGCCTCGAGCGGGGCTTGCTAACAGCAGATCAGGCGAGCTCGGGAAAGGTCACCGACTGGGTCAAGCCCGGCGACAAGTCTGGCGAGTTCAAGCGCCAGGTCAGCTCGTTCCGGGACGCCATCTCGCGCGAGAGCGGCGCCAAATATCCGCCCGAGAAGGGACGCTACCACCTCTACGTCAGCTATGCCTGTCCATGGGTAAGCCCGCCCGTATCCTCGCCGCGTGAGGAGCAGGATGAGTGAGGCGTGACGACTGACGAGTGAGCAGGCCCATCGGACCCTGATCACCAGGAAGCTCAAGGGACTCGAAGACTTCATCTCGTACTCCGTCGTTCACTGGCACCTCGCCGAGGGCGGCTGGCGCTTCGTGACCAAGGACGAGAAGCTGCCGGGCGACAACGTCGTCCCGGACCCGGTGGAAGGCCACGAGGGCTTCACGCACCTCCGCCACGTGTACTTTGAGTCGGAAAAGGACTACGAGGGCCGCTTTACCGTGCCGGTTCTGTATGACAAGAAGACCAAGCACATTGTGAGCAACGAGAGCAGCGAGATCATTCGTATGCTTGGAACCGAGGTCAGCTTTGTTCAACGCGCTGTGAGATTGGGAAGTGTGTTGACGGTGTTTTGCAGTTTGACGACTTGATCGACGCCAAGTACCGCGACGTGGTGCTGTATCCGGAGAACTTGCGCAGCAAGATTGATGAAACCAACGGTTGGACGTACGATCTCATCAACAACGGCGTCTACAAGTCGGGGTTCGCCACAACCGCCGAGGCGTACGAGCGCAACGTCGTCGCCCTGTTCGAGGCGCTCGACAAGGCCGAGAAGCACTTGGCCGCGCAAAAGGACGGGCCCTACTACTTTGGCAAGGCCATCACCGAGGCTGACATTCGCCTGTAAGATCCCCCTCCCACCTCCTACGCCCGCCCCTCGAGGATTTAACCAGGTAGCTGACCGAGCTCGCTTATTAGGTATGTGACGCTCGTGCGCTTCGACCCCGTGTACGTGCAGCACTTCAAGTGCAACATCCGCGACATCCGCTCGGGCTACCCGGCGCTGCACCGCTGGCTGCGGCACCTGTACTGGAACCACGCGGCGTTCAAGGAGACGACGCAGTTCGAGCACATCAAGTGGCACTACACACGGAGCCACACGCAGATCAACCCGCTGTCGATTACGCCCCTCGGGCCCCTGCCGCATATCCTGCCGATGGACGACGAGGTGGCTGTTGCGAGGGCGGCCGCGGGGAAGCTGTGAGGCGACGGGGCGGAGGACGGGTTGTTGAAAGAATGGGCATGCGTAGCTTGTTTCGAGGAAGTGAGCAATGTTGAAGCTTGACAATTGAGTTGATTTCTAGCACGCGCGACGTTCCATCCACGGGTGTGAGGCGGTAATTTTAGTGGCCTGACAATTTGGCAGTAATCGGTAGTATTTAAAAGTTCATCGTGGTCAAGGTTTTCATTTCGTAACATACGCGCTCAAGTCGTCGTGATTGGAAATGGGGACGCAGAGGACAAGCCATCATAATGACCTACGGAGTACGTGCAAAACAAAACGCATTCACACATACCAAACCAGGCAAAAATATTCCGAGTCCTTAAGTGGCGTGCCGGATAAAATCGGAATGGAAAGTCAAATCTGGGGACATCAGCATATATGTAAAATAACGTCGTGCGCAAATTAGTACGAAATAATTACGAAAATCTGATGTTTTCGAGCTGCTATGGAATGTGAAAAGCAACTAAATCCACATGTATAAACAGGCTCAGGTTCTGAAACCTTTATTCCAGGGAACAGGTGTATGAAGATGCTCGTAGCTCATTTTTCCCTCGTTTAACATCTGGCTACACTTTCGAATTTTACCTTGTTCAGGGCTTTAGGATGCACTTTCATCCTCAATACAAGTTTACACGTGGTGTGGCTGGCCCAACCCGGCGCCAACTTGATCGCGGAGGTCAACTTCGGACTTACTGCCAGAACAGCCGCGGCCCAATCTCGGTCAACCTTATATGGGAACACAAACGGCGTACCGGCACTAAGACGACTAGGCATTGGAAAACATCAACCGTGCCTCAATCAGTTGCCGCCTTGGGGAATTTGCTACAGCCTGCGCCCGGAGATGACTTTTTAGCTCTCGTCAGGGTCCAGCCAGAAAACGCTGCGCTGGTCTTTGCACGAGAAAGGTCTACCAAGAGCCTCAGATTGAGCGATCTTGCCGATGATGACCGTACTGGCAGGCTATTAAATTCTTGGGCCAAACGATTTGCGAACGAGCGAATAGAAGGAGGCCGCGAACGCGAAGCCTGTTTGAACGCAGGGATGGAATGTTTTGCGGCTTATCTCACTCATTACAACTTCGGCAGGATTGATTCCGCAGCAATCGATCAGTTTCTTAGGGACATACGGAGCTCGCTACCACCGCCACCAGATGAAGACGACATGGCAGACGAGGCATTGGAAGGCGAACAAAAGATGAAAGCACAGAAGGCGCAACAAAAAGAAATAAAGGAGAAATTGAGTCATGAGACGGATCAACTTCGTCAGCGGCGCCCCGAGATTCGACCGGTGACGGCTTTGCTTGAGAATGTTTTGAAACCGTCCTCAGAGCATGGTGCAGGAGACCGCAACGAACCATTTGACTATCTGCCAAGAAAAAGGGAATCAGTCGAGTACAGTGCTGCCATTCTTGCTATGGTGGCTACTGGTACGGTTCGGTACTGCAGAGAGAAAGAGCATAATGCGGAAGAGAGGGCAAAGTACGCTACCCTCATTCTTGGCTTGGCTGGTAGTATTCTAGCCATCTTCCCTCCTGCCGCTGGCCCAGCTGGGCTTGTTGTTACCATAAGCAGCGCCATCATTTCCATAGTTTCGGATCATGCGATTGAAAAACACCAGGAAGTGGAGCGAGCTGTTCGCCGTTTCGCAAATTCAATGATCCTGGACAGATTGAACGACACAACGGATTTTGGAACTATTATTTTGACAGCATTCAATGTCTTTTTTTAATTTTTATCGCCTTATTCACGGATAATTATTCACGTATAGTTATATAGGACAATAGGAAAGCGACTATACTGCATGGTTGATTTACTGGTTACTAACTCGTACCCTTGATTCGAAGTAATACACGCCTCACAGCAACGGACACCAGCCTTCAGGAGCCAGGCTCTTGGCTTCTCAGCCATGTCCCCACACCCCTGGTCCGGCATACGCCCACCGTCACACCGTCAATATTGACTGAATTGTGCAGAGTTACACAGTCTGCAGGAAGCTTACCGCACGTATAGCTGACATAGCGCCCATAGGCGACATGTGCAAACGCGGACTCATCCGCGCCAACGACAAGCCATTCGCCGCCGTCAACGCCACGGCGTGATCTATCGCCGAGGGTGTTGGATGTCAAGGGAGTTGCGGCCTGCATCGATTGGAGCACGCAGGAGCGTGCCGTGGATAGTGAGGTCGGGGAGCGGATGGCAAGAAGGACAAGGTATGGATGGCTGACCCGCTTTGCGCCAACGAAATGAGTTATATCGGACAACATTTATTGTTCCTCTGTGTGCGTGACTAAAGCGAAGCATCCTGCTTCAAGTTCCTTCGATAGTCCGCAACGAGTAATCTCTTCCTCGTGGAAGAATGTTCCCCTTTTGGATATCGCCGAGCCCCTGGCAGGCAAGGGCACGGCAGTGGGACTATATCCGGAGGGCAGCGGATTTAGACTTGCCCATGCCTGGCAAGACTTCCACTTCCGGAAGGTTAATGAGAAGAATATTTTGTGAATAGAATGAGTCCTATTTCTCACCGATGGCCAAGATAGCCGAGGTGCAAGTCGGCCGCCATACAGCTCATGTCCTCTTATGTTGAGCGAGACCTCGAGTATATATACCGCATCAACCTGCTGTTTTGAAATCGATCGCTCCGAGACACTCCGGTCATCAACACCATTCTTTCCTTCACAAGACACACTGGTTTTCAACGTCTTGTTACAAAGAATCACAATGCGGCCAAACCATCTCCTCAGCCTGGCGTCCGCCGCCATGGGCGTGTCTGCTCTCGCGCACGCAGTCAAACGTCTCGACAACAACATGACCCCAGACGAGGCCATTGCATCCATCAACATGAACCTTGAGGCGGACACCGACGTCACGATACGGTCAGGCTGCACGCAAGGCCATTGCCCAGACTACGATGCGCCTCTCGATCTATGGAGCCCAGGTCTGAACAAGTATTGGATTCGAGTGAATGACTGCAACGAATGCACGGAATGGCAAGCAACCGGAGGTGGGTGTGCCGATGTCAAGACATGCGGCAGGGAGCAAAGCATCTGCGTCGATAAAGGAAATCGGCGCATGCACAGGATATACAAGGACAATGGTCACAAGGACTGTTTCCACGTGATTCCGCACGAGGACCATTTGTATTGTGGCACTATGCCCGGTGGATTCCCGAGCAGTGTTTCGTTTTGGGCTCAGGGGGCCAGGACCGACTGCAACTGGTAGTGCCGAGCTGCGTGGCGGCGGGGGTTGGGCTTTGTATGCGTGGGACTTTTATTAGATTCACCTGCAGCCAGTCTTACATTTAGCCTCATTACACCTCTATCCTAGAGCGTGATGAGGGCGAAGTACTTTCCTTTTGCTCTCCTCTGGCTCCACAGGGACAAGCGCTTTGTCGTTGGAATATGCTTGGTTCATAACGCTGGCTTCACTGTCTTTGAACTCATGTATTGGTGATGTTATACCCTTAACATCTACATTCTTTGTTTATGTCCTTTGCCAAGACTTCAAGCAAAAACTCCAGAATACTCGAAGTTTCATGTGTCGCTTTCTTGTCGACGAGCTCACACAATCCTCAAGCATCTCGAGAGGAGACTGATAAAAGCCTCAGTCCCCATGACGAGAGGCTCGCAGATGCATGCATCAATGCCATCGCGGGTCTAACACGCGGCAGAACCCAGCTCAGCCGCGGAGCAAGCCATCCGGACCGTCGCGCGAGTTAGATGCGATGACCCGGCCCGCCCCGGGTGGGAACGTGCGGGGATTCCACGGGCTACGTCGTGCCGTAGCTGTGAATATTTCAGCAGTGTACGGTATTATTGTCATCCCAAGCTGGCTGCGCTGCATATCGCCCGCTTCGTATGATGCCGGACCAACATGTCCCTCACTGGTTTCACGCTTGCTACCCAATAAACCGACTCGCCGAGGAGCTTACTCGTAGCATCGGTAGGAGCCACATCCTTGCAGAAAGCTAATAAGTACTCCGTATGGAGTACAGACTTGGAGGCAATAGCAAATCGGCAACTTCCCATGGGAACCGCTCATGTTCGAAGGATCCTTTTCGCCACAAAACTGCGCATGAATTGAGCATTTATTGGACCGCCATAGGACTCGGCCCCCAATGCGACGAGAATGCATTACACCGCCTTAAAAGGTGGCCACTAAGTTATGCATAAATATGCCAACATCCGCCGAATATCCTCTCATGAAGACACCACGAAGACATACAAATGAAGGCTCGCGACAATACAATGGGGCAGTTTCATGCGGTACCTCTTGGCCACGCCAACACCAAAAAGTACATCACTGAAGTCTTGACAGTGTCTAGGCCTGTCTGGAGGACGATGTGAAATCTTTGGTGTTGCATCACTTGATGTCACGGGAGCCGCATCGTTTCCAATCTCCTCCAGCTAGCACCTCGGTCACGCTGAGCCCAGAATGAACCGGTTTAGCTTTCCTGCCGACATCTGGTCGAGCACCCATTCAAGACTCGGCAACCCTCAGAACGGGGGCCCAGTCGCCTGCATCGAGCCCAACGTTGACTCCTTTACCTGCCGCTGTCAGATTACACTTTGCACGATGCAGGCATGACCCAAGTCAAATTTTCGGCCGCCCAGAGGATGCAAATATGCCTCTGAACTGGCCAAATGCGAAGTCTATTTGGCATTGGTCCACAGCAGAAGCACGGACTGGGTCGGGCACATAGAGCTGCGATTCTTGACTGGGTTCCACGAGCTAGAGCTGTATGTAAGACAGAGGTGTCAGAAATGGCATCCGAATCACTGGGTCGAGCAGCGCCTAGTCCAGCTTGCCCAAATTTGCCAACCAGAGCGTGCAAAAGACGAGGTAGAGGCGGAGGTGGCGAGCTTCTTAAGCTGGGGAAGACGATATCATCAGTTCATGTCCGAGCTCTCTACAGCCGCAGTCGCCCGTCTGCGTCCTAATAATAGGACCGAGTAAGCCTCGTATACTGGTCTTCTCCCGAGGCTTCATGGGGAGCTAACGTGACTCTAGCTACGAAAAGAATGTACCCTTGCATGGCTACCGGCGCGTACTCTACATCAATCAACTCAGAAGGCTCAATATTGCGAAAACGGACGAAATCGACACCGCCGCTGAGGGCGTCCGTCGTTTGATACGCGCCCAGTTCTTGTCTTGGTACGAGACTAGCTGCTTGGACGCATCTGAGCTTGGCTTCAAACAACCAGCCAAGATCAGCTCTTCAATTACTCAAGTTCTCTCGATCGACTGCTCTATTTCGCCACCAGATACCAAGCCACTACCGGCGGGCATGCTTAGTACGCCTGTAACGGAGGCCTTTGGGACTGCATCGTCAGCTAATGAAACCCACAGCGAAGCGTTGCTGGGTGCAGATTCAGCTACCAAGGAACGTGAGCTTGGTGCAATGTCTGACAGTGTGCCTTCCGATGATCATGAGGCACAACAGTCATTGAGTGCACCGGCACAATGCGTCGACGAGGACAGCTTCTTAACTCCGGTTGCAGAGTATGTGAATGTGAATGCCAGCCTCGACATTATGGATCCAGCGATCTGGTCACTTCTCAGAATGAGTATGGGCCCGGGGGATATGAGTAATGTGACAAGCAACTTATAACGGGAATATGTCAACCCAAAAAGTGAACTCCCGTGACCATCTGATCATCCGGTTCTTGACCTCCCTTGTATGTCTTTCGATTTCCCGGGTCCATTGTAATTCTCCGTGTGTTGGTGCACGGTGATGGCCATAGCTGATTCGGCGGGCCTGGCAGCGCTGTATATCATAAATTTTGATTAATTCACTTGGTCACTTGCACGTATATCGAAACATTTCCTTTGTGTGAGTTCGGCTAAGCAGAGTATTGACACACCGCCTTTGTGCTTGTCATACCTCAACATGAACAAGAATGGGTTCTTATTAGCGACCAATGAGGTTGCTGGGCTTGCTTGTCTAATATCTACTCTACCATGAGATTCTGAGAAAGATTGTACTAACAATCATCCAGCAATTTCGTCCATCAAATGTACACCACATCCGACCGACGAGACCCCTGAAACACAAAACCCATTCAGGTCTTCTTGCTGGCCTTCTTCTCCAGCGCTTCAACCCGTTCGTCGATCTTCTTATAAGATACGCTCTGGTACGCAGGAGGGAAAAGGAATGGGCGCAGATCGAAACGGTGGTCATCGGGAGAGTATGATTCGCCTGTGATGCCAGTTAGAAGAATTCAACTTCCGTAAACCTCCAAATTGGCTATCGGCCCACAAATCCAGATCTATTTTGGCAGGGAAAGTTCGTTGAACAGTGGCTTTTGGAGGCCAATGTTGATCCAGATCCCGTCTTTAGACAGCTAGTAACTGGGTCCTTATGCGCTTGCCTCGGAAAAGCCCCTTTTTCCTCGAACTTCGCCTGCCAGAATAGATTGGTGGGGCGCCGGCCAATTTTGTGAGGTTTACGGTATCCAACTATTGAGTCAGGCGTTCTTACAGTGGTACGCTGGCGTGGCGATTGTTTGCTTGTGTCTGTTGATCTGTAAAGGGCTGGTTAGCTCTCCGAGTCTAGGGGGATGGTAGGATCATGGGTTGGCCCTGTACCTGAAAATAGTGGTAGAACCTCTTCACCTGTTTCAGTGTTAGCAGTGCCTGTTAGTGAACAAGGCTAGCCGCTCACCTTGTCTGCAATCTCACGCAGTGTAGTGCCTTCACCCTTCCATTCACTCTGCAGGCGGAGAAAGCAAGCGTAAGGGCCAAGTTTGTTGACCTTTCGAAGGACACCAAATTTGGACAACTCCTTGTAGGTGAAGCCCATGTCCGCCTCATCTGATTGAACCTGCTTATAGCGTGAGTTTCTAATTCAAATTACAGTGAATGCCGGTCGGAAAACTAACGTAGTCTGATGTGATTGGCTCGAGCTCAGCTGTAGGGACAGCGTGAATGAAATCCTCGAGAACGGGCATGTCAAAGTTCTTGACAGACCAGGTAATAAACCTTACGAGGTCGACCTTACTAATCGAGCCGATTGGATTAATATCGGCAGAAGAGCCTGAAGCAATTAGCTTGACCCATGGCTGCCACATATGTTCCGGGTTACGGGGGCGGAGAGTGCAAGTATTTCTTGGACATACAATCATATTTCGTAAGATCTAGGTGGGATGTCAGCGCAATATCTAATACGTTTTAGGATCTTACTCACACCCGCGCAGGCATTCATCCACGTTTGAGCTTCCAAGGACGAGCAATGAACCGCCGCCTGGCCGCTTCCTGACCTCGCACATTTGTTGAGCGAACAAGTAGGTGAGTACCTGTCATTGCTTCATGTAAGCAAAGGCGCATTGGAGAGCGATGCTCAGCCGCTTGCTGGGGAAGGCGTACCATTCGTGATCTGGCTTGGATGTTTTGCAGAGCCAAATTCTGCGTATTTGAACCACCGTGAACTATAGACAATAGTAGTCAGCATATCAGCTCGGGTTATAAATATCGCTGCCGTTGAGCGACATAAATGCCTATACTGACCTTTGAATTCAGGGGTGAATCCTGTGGCTTGTGTAAAAACGTCCTTGGCTGCGTGGAACATGGGGTCAATATTCACATCCTCGTGGTACGCCCCAATGCGTGCAGCCAGATCCTTAGCCCTCTGTCGAGTTTCCTTACTGCTCTGGGCTTCCATTCCCAGGTATACCGTGTGTAGGATCTGGTTGCAAAGCGCCTCCGCCGTGTCAGGCAACTCGGCTGAGTATACAGCGATGCGCTTCATATCAGCAATAACCTGCTGGTTACCTTCCTTCGCAGCGGCAACGGCCAACCTGCACATGGAGTATACGATTGTTGCGGTAGCGCAGCTATCAATGCCACCGCTTAATGGTATCTGGAAACCTGCTGCCCCGGACCTGCGGAGGAAGTCCCACAACCAACAAGCTGGACCCAGTGCGATCTCTTCCTCAGGAACATGATACCGTGGCGGGCGTGAAGGTGTCGGCGAGGGTAGTAGGTTATCATCGCTGATACTCAAGCAGAAATCAAGCTCGATGCGTTGGTATTCTTGCGTTTGTACCGCTTGTTGGCCGCGTGAAGGGGCGCATCGATAAGCTCTGACTTCTTCAAGGTCCACCGTAGCCACGATGACTTCAACTTCATTCAGTCTGCAAAAGCTTAGCCCAAAATGCATATGCTTGAGCTGCATGTGATCTTACGAAAATTGAGACGACTGTCCAACAAGCTCCCCGTTGACAAAGATCATGGCGCAGCCATCATAGTAAAGTCTGTCACCGTCGCACTGGGGACTCGAAGTCAGCACTTGCCACGAAATTGGACAGGTTTCATCCCGGAGGTAGGCCCAGTTGTGGCCAGGATAACAAGGAACGTACGCCTATCTGGTTGGCGTAAAGGTACACCCCTCCGTTTTTACGAGTAGCTTCCGAAATAAGGGCAATGCGCTGGTCCAACTTGCGAAGTGAGTGGTGGCTGCCACTGCTGTTTGTAAAGATCTCGACGCCGTTGAGCCCCCTGGAGCTGGGTCAGCTACAGTGTTGCAAGTATAGGCTGGCACTTCAACGTACATCTCGATATGGGGGCTATTTGGCGTAAAGAGCTCCTCGCAAGTCTCCGCAGCTAGGCAAGTATCAATGGTGGAGAGGACGACATCGCCAATAGGAACCTGGCGACAGCCCTGGTGCTCCTGGATCCGAGGCGGGAGAAAGTACTGCTCGACGTGTCGAGGTCCCTTCCACGGCGTGAAGAAGCGCATCTCGCGGAAGTTCCCTTCGTTGGCAAGGTAAAGCTTTGGCCGAAAGCACATGATCTTACCGTTCAGGATAATAGCGCGCGCATTATACCTACAGTTACGGTGAAGAAGAGGGAGGCCAACATCAATAATAATGCCGTGCAAAGACTCGTCGGTTAGGATAGAGTAGAGCGAGTCCCACGAGTTTTCGTAAACCTCATTCTCGAGGAAGTGATCCAAACATCCGTAACCTGTAATCTCGAGCTCGGGCCCGACACGCAAAGTCGCGCCCGCATCCTTGGCTTCGTGGATGCTCTGCTTGATCCTCCGAAGATTATTCTCATAGTCCAGAGACCACTGGTTGAGCGCACACGTTGCAACTCGGACGAGATGCGCCATATTTGCGTGATAGCAACGAGCGAAGTAGAGCGAAGGTGGAAGAGAGAGTCGCGGGACGCTCACTGCATCTAGGTGTGACAGAGATGCAGATGCTGTACTACCTAGGTGGTGTGGCTAGCGTAATAATTCCATAGCAGCGACTATGTGATCATGTGACCGTAGTGGTGATAGCAGCCGCTAATCGGCACCGCCTCGTAAGCAGGACTTAGAATGAGTGACAGGACGAATGCAATGCCTAACAGCGCCACGATCTGGAATTGTAAGATGAAACCCAAGATGGATATCAACTGCTGGCTCGACTTCTTCCACTATCCCATCCAGAATTTGCGAGATGAGGGCTGCTCGCGAGTCGCAACGGCGCCAACTTTTGTATCACTCACTAAGTCATTGAGTCACTGCTTTGAACCGGCCAAGTAGCAAAAACCTCAAACGGTCTATGTAATCTGCCGCCAGACACCTTGATTAGTTCGCTCGATCATTTGCACATATAGTTGAACGTGCTATTGCGGGACCGAATGAGGAACTGGAAGAGGCGCGCATAGCAATTAGCCATCGAAAGGTGGACTTTTTGCGACTCTCCCTTGGGACCTGAGAACGCCGGTTGATCGAATCTATGATAAATCTCCGACGAATTCTCTTCTTGGGTGATGGAGTTGCAGAATGCGGCCATGGATTAGGTCATCGATGCCCAATGGCCTGTTGTAAACTGGAGCTTGGGAGGCGCACCTGTGTATGAGTTATCCATGTCATCGAGGCCCTTATTAGCTGCTGTTCCAGTTGCTACCTCACCTAGTGATAAGGCGCGCCAGGCGCCTGTCATCCATTGTTCATATGCTACCTACCTACCTACTGTACTCCCTACTGTCGCTTTCAAAATTTCAGACCTTAATGCTGGAAGATACTACCAAGCCGCTCCGCAAGTTCAGTATGGAACCGTGTACCAGACTATTTAACTGTTCCTTTGCTTGCCTTACACGTGTCGCCAGGGCGGTTGGTGACAACTGCTCGCTACTTCGTACTGACTCGTTCCGTGACTCAGGGACGGCCATACTCGTAGATCCCACTTCACCACCTAAATTGGGTCACCTGACTGCTGCCCGAGGGGCCAGGCTGCGCTAGGACCGATCAGTCAAAGCATCCACTGATCCACTGGAACCTCGCGGAACTGGCCCCAGCGCCTTGTACTGGCTACCGCTGCCAGGACGCACGCCCGCGCTATGCTGCGCCTCCGGCGTCCAGCCCACAGGTCTCCGCTACCTGCCCTGGCTCTCCGACTGGCGGCCGGCCCAGCAACCCTCGTCAGGTTCATCGCCAGCCGGGCCCAGGCCAGCAATCACACTTCTCCCACCGACCGCATCTCATCCCAACTCATCATCCAAACCCCCCCAACATCGCAGTGCATATTCTTCTGCCGACCTCATCCTCCGCTCGCCCATTGCCGCCCGCATACCCGCCGCAGACTTTGAGCTGCCTCTCTCCCTCGTGCCTCTGAAAAGGCGTCTTCCTCCTCCCTCGCCCCTCTGTGGCCCTGTGCGACGACGACTGCTCTGCCCCGACCACGCCATTGAACCGTTTCCACCCTGAAGTCTCCTGCTTGTGCAGATCCAGTTCCTCGCAAGATCCATACATCTCGCTTTTCGACCATTTGCGCCGTCCGGCCACCTGGCACGAGGCCATAGTCAATCTGTGCCTCGATAACCGATCTCGGACGCTCACTCGCTCTCCACCGCACTGAACCTCCCTCCTTGGGGCGAACGGCGGCCGTTTCGACAGATGGGCATCGCAGCCGCGCCGCCCTGATATGGCCCTTCGATACTCAGCAGATTTTCTGCTGCACCTCCGGGAGTCGCCGCTGTGCACCCGACCAGATGGCCTCCCCCCCGCCGAGGAGTGGATGGGGTGAGTTGGCCCCCCTGACAGCTGGCGGCCGCCTGAAACCCATTGATCTAACATCTACTTCAGCGCGACGCCCGAGCAGCTCCGGCTGCAAAGCAAATCCACTGCTGACAACCGGCGCGGCACCAACGACAACCTCCCTCTCATCGACCAGACCAATCGGCGGTCAGGCTCCGAACGCCATGCGCCCTCGCGTAACAGCGCAAGTTCGTTTCCCTCCGGATTCCACTCCCTCGGATTAGCAGCAAGCTGACTGTGCGTCCTTGGTTGATTTAGATCCCGACGATATAGTTTTTGGCCCCCCTCGCATGGCCTTTGCGTCCGCCAGAGGTAACAAGAATCTGGATAACGAAAAGGGCCTTAGGGACGCCGATGCGCAAGGTCGAACCAACCTCCGAGCCCGAGGCGGGGAGTCTGACGTCGACCGGCTGCGTGACGGCCGCAACGCGAATTTCCGACGTGGCGATGCCGACCAGGATAGCGATGGCTGGAGCACGGTGAAGCCGCGCAAAAGCTTCGGAGCCGACGGCGCTGAGCGCTTTCACGGCAAAATGGGTGGCAATTTTCGAGACGAGAGGCGGCCGACGAGGGAGCGCGACGATCGAGACGCACTACGTGATCGCCAACCCAGGTCATTTGACAACTTTGTTCGAGGCGGGGATGCCGCGGCTGACGGAAGTGAGGGTCGGCCGCGAAATGGATTAGCCAGGAACAAGCTCGACACTTGGCGGGCAAGCGATACCGCCAAAGACACTCCCCCTCCCACCCACACGGAGAAGCGCGACCGCGATCGGACGAAGAGCTGGCGGGACCGAGACAGCAGAGAGCCAGAGCCGGCAGCGGATGACCGTGCCAGTGGCCGGGCTTCTGACCGACGCTGGGGGCGGGACCGTGACCAGAGAGTCGAGCGAGAGCCTGAATGGCTTGACGAGCCGCATCTCGAACAGAAGGAAGCCCATACGCAGCAGGATTTCCAGAAGTGGATGGAGCACATGAAGGCTGCTAAGAGCGGCGCAGCCCCTGCCGGCAAGCCTGCTGCCGCCGGCCCGGCCGAGGTAGCTGTTGAAGCGTCCAAGCCCGCAGCGCCGTCGCCTGCGGTGGAGGTGGGCCCGGACAAGTTCTTCATGGCGTTCGGTTCCAACTCCAATGCCGATGCCGCCGCCCCGACTGAACAGAAAGAGGCGGCCAATAAGGCCAAGTCTGCGGCGAAATCCTCGAGGTTCACATCATTCTTCAATTCTCAACCTCAGCAAGATGGGCCACTGAAAATCCAGCCCTCGTCGCCCCCCACCGGACCTCCTCCTGTCGAGGCTCTCATGTCCGCCTTGGGAGCTGGAGCGCGAGCAGGTCACGATGCGGGTGCGGGGCCGCCCCCTGAGGAGGAGCGTCAGGCGTTTCAACAGCTTCTTGCCAAGCTTCAGAAGCAGAGCATGAGTGCCACTCCTCCAGGGCCGTCTCCCTTCCCAGCTCCACACCAGGGCAACCCCTTGGATGCGGGCAAGAGGAACGCCATTACTTCCCCCGATTCATTTCAGCATTACGGTGGGGATCGACGTGACGGTCCTATGGGACGGCCTCCGTCCCAACAGCCACACGAGATCCTCGCTCCTCGCCCGCAGCAACAGTCTGCGCGCCCAGACCAGCTTCTCCAGGACCTGGTTGGCCACCACCAGCGACTTTCCAGCCAAGGGTCCGGACGGGCCGAGCCAAATGCGGCTCGCAACAATAGCAACACCGAGTTCCTGATGAACCTGATGAGGGCCGCGCCCGAAACGCAGCGTCCAGAGCAGCAGGCCCGCATGCCGCAGCAGCAACCTCAGCACCAGCACCACAAGTCGGGGCAAATGACTCCCTATAGCGAACGCGAACCCGATTTTCCAGGACGAGAGAGCCGCGGCGGCCAGCGCCAGATGCGCCCTCAACCTCCTCCCGGCTTTCCCATGGACGAGTCCTTCCACAGCCCGGAGCAGGATCAACGCCAGAGCCAGCCTACCCAGATCTTGCAGCGACCGCCTCCTCCTCCGGGCCTGGATCAGATGCCACCTGATTGGATGGCTAGGGGAGGGCAGATGCCGCCGCCGCCGCCGCCGCCCCAACAGCGAGGTCCCATGATCCCGCCTCCCGGACTGGCCGGTGGACCGAACCGCAACATGCCCATGCCGCACATGTTCCCGCCCAACTTCCCTCCCGGGGCTATGCCTCCGCCGCCTGAGGCAATGGGCGGAATGCACCCACGCAACATGCCCATGCCACCGCCCGGCTTTTTTGCCAGCCCGCCGCCCCAGGGCTTCCTGCCTCCCGGGCTGGGCGGCTTCAACGGACCTCCGGGCCCTGAAGCTCATGCCTTTGGCGGTTCCCCGTACGAGGGACGCATGCCTCCGACTGCTGGCCGTGGTGCCAACTACGGCCGTCCATAGGGTGGCGACGCCTCCGTCCCTAGGCAGCCCGGTTAAGCATAAGTTGGACGGCAAGCGGGAACGTTCGAGCAGGAAATCAGACTTGCAAGAGGCCTTGCAGCTCCTTGAGAGTAGAGCTTCATTGCTTGTGGCATTATGAGGGAGACTAGTCAGAAATGTCACACTGCCGCCGCCAACGGCGGTAGATTTTTGGAGGGCTGCTTTGGAGGCATCAAACCATGTATCATCTCACCCGCAGACGAGGTCCTGGTGCCGTGCAATCAAGAAATTGAGCTGTGTGTACAGATTTTAAATTGCCACCCTGTGATGGTTGTGATGATGTTTGCTTCTGCCGCCTGATATCGTGATGCTAAATGTCCTCCTTCTCATCCACAGGCCAACATGCGCCACATGGACTGGCAAGGGAAGTTTTGACACTTTGAACGGCAGTCATGTATTGTTCACCTGGCCTATGCACCACACATCCAGACAGCCTCTGAGCACCTCGTCTTCAGCATCTTCCGTCTCGCCAACGGAGGCACCAAACCAATCCCTCAACGCCACGCTCCAGAGGGAGAAAATGATATCAATGAGTTACCCAACCTCGCGGAAGCCAGAAATGCAGTCTCTCTTCAGCGCATCGCAACTCGTGTCCCCTCCGCGGCAGGGACGTCGGCTTGCGCGAGAGACTTGGCCCTTGAGGAACGTCGGTGGAGAGAGCCCTACTTCTTCATACCCAAAAAGTTCCTCCGCTTCTTCTCCTTGTGGATCTTTCCGTCGTGGGGCGGTTCGGGACCGCTGCCGGGCGGGGGCCTGGGAGCCGGGTTGAGGCTCATGCTGCCCATGGCCTGCGTCGGCGGCGCAGCTGGAGGTGGCACGGGTCGACCGGGGAGGCCACCTGGGCTCGGCCGGCCGCCGGGTGCAGGGCCGCCTCCCATGCGTGGCGGCAGACCTTGCCCGGGAGGAGGCTGTCGGCCAGGAGGTGGCGCGGGACGCTCGAACAGATGGGCCGGGGCACGAGGCTTGGGCCGCTCCATGGGGAGGTCGAGTTGCCGCTTGTCGCGGCCCAGGTCGCCGACCTGGCGGATGAAGAGCTGGGGCGTGAGCATGTGCGAGGTGGCGAGGATGATGTCGCGGCTGCGCTCCCTGCCGACTTCGTAGCACGCCCGGCTCTCGCTGTACGTCGCTCCTCCGGCCATGAAGACGATGATTCTTTGGCGGTTCTCTGGCGGACGCCGGCCAGCAGCGGCCCAGTTTGGTCGCCCCGCGCGCAACGACCCGCCTTGAGCTGCCAGCAAGTCCTCGTTAGGGTCCATGGGCGGCTTCACATAAGGGAATACCGTTTGGTCAAGGCCACCCCTGGCCAGGGCATCAACCATCGCCTTCATGACAGGCTCGAAGCGCGACAAGCTGTACTCCTCGCTCGGCTGGGCGCTCTTTGGGTCCCTGGGGAACAGCGGCGGCGGCACGTTTCGAGGCTCTTTCAGGGTATGTGACGTCTTTCCGCCGAGCAGCTCCATGTTTGCCACCACTTCCGCATCCTGGGGCGGCAGGGAAGCGTGTGTCAGCAGTCTTTTGATATCCTCCATGATGACGCCACCGCGGTAGAGCACGTAGATGATGATGAGGCGCAGACGATCCGGGGGCGTGATGGCTTCGTCGTCCAGGAGGCGCACCGTCGATTCGAGGACGTTCTTTGGTTTCCTAAAGTCCTCATCCAGGCCTGTCGACAGCGTCTGCTCAACGGACGCAATGTCGGGAAGCTTGTTGTGCTGGAACATGTTCATGCACTCCTGCGCCATGGTGAGATGCAGAGAATACGCCTCCTTCATTTCCTGGAACTGCGGGAGACCTGCCAGCATGTCCCGGATGGCATTCAGGTTCGTCGCGTCGGCGTTTTCGTTTGTAAAGTGTGGGTTCTCGTCGAGAAACCTTTGGAAGTCGCCCATCAACTTGTCGATGGTGTCCTTCATGTGGCTATGTCGGTTGTCGACCCAAATCTTGTCCTTTTCGCCCAGCTCCATATCCTTTTCCTGCGCATCCGGTGATCCCTGATTTATCACCGTGTGGAATGTGACCTTTTCGGCGTCCTTGATTGGAAGAAGATCATGCGCCATGGCCTGGTAGGTGAACTCGTGCACCAGAGGGGCCATCAAGTCCATCGATCGGTCGGTGATGACTAGATTCGCCTGCGGCCTGTTGGACGGCGGGGGAAAGTTGGGGTCCCAGTGCGCATACGCGTCCAGCTCTTCTTGCACGAATCTCGCCAGGTGCGAGCAGAGCACACCGGCTTCGTGCAAGGGATTCTTGGGTCTGTAGTATCGGACTTTGGGGTACTCCCCTAATGTTATGCAAATACCTGCAATCTGTACGGTGGCATGTGTAAGCAATGTACGCTCATGTCTTTTGCCGTATCTCAAACACAAGCACGTACTTTTTGCGCGAGATTCTGCATATGCTTGGGCACGAGATTGTTGCAAGCTGGGTGGTACAGCATGGGAAAGCTCCAAGGGTCTCGAAAGGTGATCAGATGCGACTCTCGTGGGTAGAAGTCGATGAACAACGTCTTGGAGCTAACGCGTAGTTGCCGGATGCCGGGGAAGTCGTCGATGCGCCTGCGCAGGGAAGGGTCTACGAGATTGGTCCAGACGAGGTAGGCTCTGCGGTATCGCCGGCGCTCGAAATCGGCCAAGAGGCAGTCGACGATGTGCGGTTCGGGGACGAGCAGATATATGGCGTCCATCTCAGGGTTCGGCTGGCGGCGATCCTCGATGCGCTCGATCGCTGTCGACGTGGTTAGCCTTGAGGGTGTTGTGCGTATTGGACAGCGGGAGGTTCAGGCGGGACACGAACTGGCAATGTTGTTGTTGAGGATGTCATCTTCCTTGACGACATTGTCGAGGATCTTCTTGGATGTCTCGTCTACTATCAGGCACTTCCACTGTTGGTAGACTTCGTGTCAGCGGTGTCGAGGTGCGGGAGAGCTCGGGGGAACATAAGGGCTTCGTACGTCGCCCTGCGTGATGCTCTTGATCTCCTGGATGATGGCTATAATCGTGATGTCAGCTACCTCTCCTCGACCAGGAGCGCCAGCGCAACCACGTCATACCATCATGCTGCTCCTGGATCACCGACAGACCCATGATGGGTGGCTGGCGAAGCTAGCTGTCTGAGCCCCGGGCGCGTAAGGAACCCCTCCGAACAGGGGCAGGCTGTGCGATGGCGGCGAGGGCAATAGATGATAGGAATCGCCGGGACTGTATTCCGCCAGCAGCAAGATGCACGGCCGGGCGCTGCAGGTCCAACGATGCCGACGAAGCGAGCTGTTGGGTTGACGGTGCAAGGAGGGAGGTTTGGCGGGGTTGCGCCGAGCAGCAACAGCTAGGGGGCCTGATGGGCTGAGACGAGGCTATGTTTGGCGCTGGTGGAGACCTCGAGCTGGGTTGCGGGTTGCGATGGGAGAGCGCGCTACCGGTGGAAATTCCCGAACGCTTCAGCGTGGGAGCTCGATGAGGTCATCGGCCGCGCATAAGCTTAAGTCCCCCCGACATTATGCGCCGGTCCAACCCGGGTGATTGAACGGACGTTGCCATCCCGGTCCTGGGTACGTGGCTGAGTCTCTCTCCAAGTGAACTGATTTGTTGTAAGAAACGCATCTCGAAACCATGTCGTTCGCCGCTCGCAGGCATATCCGTAGATCTAGCAGAATACAACATGCATGTAATACTCCGTAAGCATTCTCGAGGCTACAGAGTAACGTATCCAGTAACTTCAAGTAGGCCTGGCCATCCGCTTCAACTCTTGGGTATCATAAAACTCTTTATAAATCTCCGTCACACCTCCCATCACAGCTCGTTGTCGGCCCCGTTGCCCCTGAGATAACGCTCCACGTCGACGCTGCCATACATCTCCGCCTGCAGGCGCGCCGACCTCTGCCGTTCCGTCGCAGCCAGGGCCTTCCTTTCCTTGGCTGTCAGTTGCCGTGGCTTCTCCGCTTCCTCCTTCTTCTTAGGCCGCTCTTCCGCGGTCGCTCCGATCCCCAGGTTGTCTTCCTTGGTGTTCGCCTTGACGGGGTAGCGAACGCCCCCGCCGTCCAGGCCCAGGCCGCGGCGTGCGTCCGGGTCCCATCCTTGCGACTGCAGCGTGCGGAGGCCCATGCGCGATCGGTCGAGGGCCGAGGGCGGGTGTGAGTGCTCCAGGCTGACTTGATGCGCCAAGGACGCCTCGTGCTTCTGGATAGACGTGGTGATGGGGAGCGAGCAGACGGAGCAGATGACTTGCTCGGGCTTGGGCTCGTCCTCTGCGCTTGGCGCTGGGGACTCGGTCCTGGATGCGGAGCCCGACCGTGACGCGCCCAAGACGACGCTGGCGTACAGGTCACTGGCCTGAAGCCCCTTCTCTGCCGAATGCTCGGGAGTCAGGAACCTGTCATCGACGTCCGTCGCACGAACGAACTCGACCCTCTTCCGCTTCAGGCCAGCGCCAAACGGCTTCTTGTGGTGCAGCGGAACATCATCTTCGTCTGCTTCGTCTCTCAGGCGCCGCATTGCAAACGGCACTGGCGGGGGAGCGCAGACGCGCAATGCGCTGATGAATGGTGACGGACGATGTGAAGATGGCAGTGGTGAGTGAAGCCAGTCGCCAGGCATCTATCTGCCTTGGGGTCCTTCAAATGCGGGTCACCAAGGCACACCAAAATGTGCCCTAGCCGCGACCTACCCTGTACTGCATCATCGCCATTTATGTTTGGAAAGAGCACCGCGCAAAGAGAACTCATTTGGCTAAATGAAATGAAGTCCCCAGAACAACATAATCACTTACAAAAATGCTATTTAATATAAAGAAAACAGAAGCGATGGGACATTGGTCCTGCGTTATGTTGAGGAGACGATCAAAGGAGTTTTGCATTGGACTTGGCTGTTCAAGGACCGCCTATAAAAACCTGCTAAGACTCATTCAATAAACATGCAGGGCGAATCTCGACATAGCACCCGCCTGTGCTTAGTGACATGTTTGTGTTTGTGCCGGCAGTTATTCCTGGACCTGTCGCGGTGTTGTCGACCAGGATTAATTACATTGTCATATTCTCACGATGAGCTCTAACGAGCTTAACAAGGCAGCCGGTATCACAGGCAACAAAGGTACAACATACAGGATCCTTCTTAGTACAATCTGCGCTGCACAAGACGAATGTTGCTAGTGCCACCTTGGGTTTTATTAATTTAAAGCACTAATGCTTGTTCTGCTCACTGGGATCTGGATCTTGGGGGCTTGGGGGCGGGGGGCCGACGATTGAGACCGGCAACGCGATGGCGTGCGGCAGTACGTTGCCACGCGCTTAAAATAAAATTTGGCTGGCTGCGGCAGCTCTCCCTGCTCTGCGGACTATGAACGGAACGCCCATGGAAGAAGCAGGCCACGAAGCGTTTAAATCGAAGACGGGCATCTTTCGGCTCTCTGATTGATGAGCTGGACTGCGCATGGAATGTAAATGGGAAGCCACACGCCACGACACGTCTAAATCGAAGGTGGGCTAGCATTTTTCAGCTCTATGATTGACGAGCTGGACTGCGGGCGAGTTATGAAAGTCAAATTCCGCACACCCACGGACATTGTCCCCCTCACTTGAGATTTTCTTGGATGTATTAAATATTCACCTTCAGTAGCGTCTTTCGGACTCAGCTTCCTCTTTACATCGCATTTGGTGGGTATTTACACCTATTCTCGCCTTTTCACCGAGAAATTATTCAGCCCTGAGCCAACCTAGACTGATCATACCCCAAGTCGACTTTTCTTTGCTCCTACGACCAGGGAAATTATACATCACAAAATATGGAACAACAGTTGAAGGCAGCAGTTGCGGATAATGTAAATGGATATAGAGCTACGGCTAGTCTTTTGAGAGGTGGAGGTGCGGTCAACATCTCCACCGAGGTCCTCGCAGCTGCAGCAGCCAACGAAAGTAGAGGGAAGGAAATTCTAGGTCTTCTCCTCCACAACGTCAAGATGCGAGGCCAAAAAGTCAAGATCACCAATCGCGTCGTCAAGGCTGCAGCAGCAAACAAAAGGAGCGGACCGAAAGTCTCATCCCTCCTCCTTAAGTCCCGGGGTAGTGAGACCAAGATCACAGAAGAGGTTCTTAAAGCTACGGTAGCGAACGAACGCAGCGCAAAAGAAGTCTTAGCTCTATTACTCAAGGAGCGCGGAGATGAGATTAAGGTCACCGACAAGGTCCTCAAGGCTGCAGTAGCAAACGAAAAAAGCGGACTAGACGTCCTAGGTCTCATTTTTCAGGAGCGAGGAGAGGAGATTAAGATAACGGAAGATATCCTCATGGCCGCCAAAGCGAATAAAACATTTGGGATAACGGACGATATCCTCAGGGCCACGAAAGATGATGAAAGGAGTCGACATAGACTCTTGGCTCAAATTCTGAATGAGCGAGGCAAGGAGGCTCAGACCACAGAAAACAGCATCCAGGCAGCAATAAACGATCTGATTGCGGTTTCACAGGATCTTCCCCCCTCGCTGCAGGAGGCTCTCGCTCCATACTTGCAGGATAAAGCATTTCAAAAGCAAGTTCAACAACAATTTAGCGAGCTCGGAAGCAATATAAAGCTTCGACAAGAGACTGCGATAGATCTCCTACATATGCTGGGGTCAGTAGAGGAAACAGACGAGGAGAGCGATGAAACCGCTCCAAGCACCAAATCCCAAGTCGGCGCTGGCACTCTCGGACTACCTCTACAAGAAGATGAATCATCCGAAGACGAATCATCTGAAGATGGATCATCTGAAGATGGATCATCTGAAGATGGATCGTCTGAGGATGACTTAAAACTCGACGCAAGAGCTAAACCAGATCCCGCATATTTTCAAGAAAAGTTTTTTGACTGGTTGCCTTTCGATTGTTGTAAACTGAAGCCAGAGGCGGATATCATGGAAGAAAGACACCAATTAATTTTGGCAATCTATAAAGCATTTAAGTTCAAGATTGGAGCCCATGGTGCCGATATTGGTATGGAAGGATTGGCTTTACTCATTCGTCACTGGCTACACAAGAAGGATTATGTGGCATTCTTCCGCTCCATCGAGCGCCAAATTCTCCTCCCTCCGGGAGTTTCAAACGAAACCAACCAGCGCCCTAGAGATTATGAAACGGCTCTATACGACACTACTAAATTTTGCGGATTCGGCACAAATTTGACTTGTGTGACGTATGATCAGAGTAAGTATGGCACTATAACACTCTTTTCCGTTAGCATAACCCAAAAAAGCGAACTGCCATTCAAAGTCAGGCCGGTTGCAGCTATTATAGGAGTCCCTAAGGCCGTGGTGCAAAAAATCGGAAAGGGTCACAGGCGGTGGAGAAAAACGAAGCTTTCAATGCCGCAAGATGAGATATGGACGGCCACGACGCAATGGAGGATCAGGCGGCTGCCGTGGTGCCTGCACAAAACACGACCGAATCTTATACGTCAGGAAACTTCTGTTTCCACAAATGCAATCATCTTGAGAGCTAGTCTCAGCATGGGTAACGTCTCTTTCGATCGTCTCGAGGCTACGTTGCCGCAGATGATTACAATGCTACACCACAAAAGGCCAGTGATAGAAGAGATCGAGTCATCACAGTTATATTCCGATGGTGACAGGCACGGGGTGCTAATGTGTCGATACCCCGATAGATCGGGGTATAGCAGCGGCATGCCAAGAATTATCGTGTTAGCACCAGCCAAAGGGAATTGGGTGGACAGAAGATTGTCTTGGACGTAAAAGCAAGCTTGTTAACAGCTTCTTATGACGGCCTCTCACGCAAGGTGTTATCGTTTTTTGCAGCTTGATGCCTGCGTTTTTGCCACCGAATGATAAGAGCGGAGGCACGAGAAAAAGGGCTTACATGAAACTGGAAGACCACATGAACCGATAAAAAATTCGATTGATGGCAAGCCGCTTTAATAGAGTGAAAATTTCGGTTTGAAATTGATGCGGTCACTACGCTACAGTCAATATTCTTCATATCAAGCTCGAGGCCTGATATGCTTGAAACTAAGATCGTACGGTAAAGCGAGTATATGGTGAAATGGAACGTCCCACCAGGAGTAAGAAATTCTGGCGGTATTGAGTGACCAGCGCTCAATAACTGCGACCTATGCCTCCACAGTGTGTCTATAGATGCATGATGTCGGTAAGGGATCAGAGCAGTCGAGTCACAAGGCTGGCTGAGGACGTCAGTGTATTTTGACGTCTCGGCCACATTCAACTGAGGACCTGTCACCGTAAGGTAGCCACTTGCCACACCCGCGGCCGAGAGGCCAAAGTACCTATTCCAGGTTAGTCCACACACAATACGGACACTCAATTCGGACCCCATTAATGCCCACATCAATGTCCCAAATTTAAAATGTCAGCTCGTCCTTTCCTCGCGGGATGAATGCTTTTCTGTTGCAGCCTCCGCTGAGTCCCTTCTAGACGCTGCAATGGCTCATCCATCATCACATTGACTCATAGTGGAGACCTTCCATGCGTACCCGCCAGCCAGCCCCTCATCCGACCCTCTAGCGCGACAGATTGGCGGCGATGGCCGAAGCGCTACCGCGGTGCCGGGGTCCAAATGCCGAGTCAGGTCGACGAAGTCCTTTACGAGTAAAGTCGAGATTCAGATGCCATTGTATTTAAACCGAACCTCTTCAGCCAGTTGGGAGAAGTGGCTCGACCATATTCCCAAGCATCTCGCCTTTTCGCACTCTTTCCGACTCTTACCCCTCTTTCAGTCGAAGTTTCATGTTCTCGTCCGTCGTTTCTGCAAGCTCACCGACACACAATATGGACTCGTACACATATCCCGTCCCCGAGGGAGTAGACGTTATCCCTCCCGAGCAACTAGATCTCCGGCCAGACGCAGAGGTCGACCATGATCTCCTCCATCCCAAGCCCGTCTCCGGCGAGAAGAACATTTTCTTCTTCTGGCACAGAGGCTTCGCCCACATGCACCCCTACACCCAGCGGACAGTCCGCACCTGGCATCGTCGCTTCTCCAAGCAGGGCTGGGTCGTGCGGGTGCTGGACCGCGAACCCAATTCGCCCCTGAACGTGGCCAACTATCTCGACATCCACGACCCCGAGACCTTTCCCCAGGCGTTTGTCGATGGCGCCATCGGCGGCGACTACGCGCCCCAGCACACGTCCGACCTGGTGCGGTGGCCGCTGCTGCTCAAGTACGGCGGCGTGTACGCAGACGTGGGCATGATCCAGATTGGCGACCTGGACCGCGTGTGGAACGCGACGATTGGAGACCCTAAGTCGCCTTATGAGGTTCTCTCGTACAACATGGGAGGTGCCGAGGCTCGCGGGCTGACAAACTACTTTCTTGCCTCTGGGCGCAACAATCCGCTCTTCCTGAGGTGTCACAAGTTGCTACTGGAACTATGGGCTGCCGACGGTGGCAGAAAGGACACGGATGGAATGCACGCCAGTCCCCTGCTCAAAGGCCTGCCACTCATGGGCACCAACCTCTCGTTTGAGGAGAACGGCCGGACCTTTGGACCCGATGAAGTCAGCAGGATGCTGACGGATTACATCATCCAGGGCCAGGTCTTGACGATGGTCATGGGCCTCATCGACGAGGAGGACGGCTGGAATGGACCGAAGTATGTCGCGGAGCACCTCTACGCGATCAACTACATGGTCGGATCGCAGCTCATCAACGAGATGACGGCGTGGAACGGACCCAGGCAGTTCGAGCTCATGTCACTGCCGCTCCCCAAGAACGGCGAGAAGGAGTCCGACGACCAGCGGCTCGCGCGCGAGATTGTCGAGGCCTGCCTGCGAAAGAGCTTCGGCTTCAAGCTGGCGCACGGCCTGATCCTGCGAGTCATGGGCGACACGCTGGGGTCGCTGTGGAGGAAGCACACGGGCGCCGACGACGTTCCTGGCACGTACGGCCACTGGTTCCGGTACGGCACGCAGCACTGGTGCCAGAAGGAGATTCCCGCGGGGCTGGAGTTTAAGGAGATTGCGCCTATCAAGATCGGGGCATTGCTAAGAGAAGGAGAGGTTGGGCCTGGTGCTCAAGGCAGCGCGCCGCCGATCGATGTACAGATTAACAAGTAATTAAAATAGAGATGATACTCGGCATTCCGGTCTTTGGATTGACGAGCGACGCGCCCTTGTACAGTCTGCGTTGAGAAGCGGCTGACGTTTGATCTACAGCTGGTTTGTTGTCATCATAACGCCGTATCATAACGCCGCGCATCAAATCGAAATCCCCCCACCTGCAACTCGCCCACATCAATCCAGCGGGGCCTATATAAGCATAGATGTGGCAATAAAGTATGTGAGGGGTTGCGTGACGGTCTTGTAAGCACAAGGGCGCAGATGGTGAGCCGAACTAATCCGCGGGCTTGGCTTACTGCTTACGCCGAAAGGAGTAGTCCGTACGTAAAGTGGCGCTCTTCATACTCGATACATAAGTCGCTCCGCTGCCCACGACGTGAGATGCATGGCTTTATGATGCAGCTAACATCTGTGAATTGACATTAATCTGATTGTGTAACCAATTTTGCTCAAGATGAAGAACGTTCAAGATTTCAAGATTGACCACTGGAGTAGGCGATCCCCGCCGTCATGCATCGTCCGCTCTGATAGCTAACATTCAGTAGTTCGCGAATATGGCGTTTGTCCTCCTGCGGCTATCTCATGGAAAAAGCCAGAAGCTGACTCTTCCTGAAGCCAAAGAGTCGCTACGAGCTCCATGGTCTGGCACCTCCAAATTTGGATCATGGCGCCTCACTCGAGCACAAGTTAACTGTGTTTCAGGCTCCTTCGCGTCGGCGCTGTCGGTCAACGACTTGAAGAAGCTGTCCTCGAATCCTGATGTTGACGTCTTCGACCCGGACCTGAAGCTTACGTATGGATCTCACGAAGGCTCTCTGAAGCTCCGTGAGCGGATCGCCGCGGTTCATTCCTCGGAGGAGAGGAAGCTGACGGCTGACAATGTCCTTGTCATGCCGGGCTCTATTATGGCCAATTTTCTGGTCCTCGATACGATCTGCGGACCGGGGGACCACGTCATCTGCCAGTACCCGACATTTGGGCAGCTGTATAAGCTGCCAGAGTTCAGCGGTGTTGACGTTGGCTTGTGGAAGCTGAACGAGGACAATGATTGGATGCCGAGCATCGACGAGCTGGCTGCCATGATCAGGCCCAATACCAAGGCCATCATTATCAAGTACGAGTATTCTGGTCCCTCAACTGTCGTCAATGGTACTGATTCGCGCAGCAATCCAAGCAACCCGACCGGAGCGGTGCTGCCAAAGGAGTTCCTGCTCCAGGTGATCGAGTTGGCACGAAAGTCCAACATCACGATCCACTGCGATGAAGTGTTCAGCCCCCTCTTCTTCACCGAGCCCAAGCCGCCCTCGTTCGTCACCCTGGGCTACACCAACAGCGTCGTGACCGGATCCCTCTCCAAGGCGTTCGCCATCCCCGGCGTCCGACTCGGCTGGGTCATCACTGAGGACGCCGAGCTGCTGCGCAAGATCAACGTGAAGAGGGACTACACGACCGTCAGCGTGTCGCAGATCGACGACAGCGTCGCGGCCTTTGCGCTGGACCCAGCCCTGCTGCCGAGCCTGATGGAGCGCAACCTGGGGCTGTGCCGGGACAGCATCTCCCAGATCGAGGAGTTTGTTCAGCGCAACGCGGGCCGGTGCCGCTGGGTCAAGCCTCGCGGGGCAGGAACGGCGTTCGTGCAGATACTGGATCGGGATGGGAGACCGGTTGACGATGTAGAGTTTAGCAAGAGGCTGGCAGAGGAGGCGGGTATTTGCGTGGTTCCGTGCGGACTCTGCTTCGGGGAGGGGCCGGGTGACTTCAAGGGCTATATCAGGATCACGCTGGGCGACCCGGAGCTGCTGCGGGAGAGCCTGCCGCTGCTGGAGCGGTTTCTCCAGAGCGCGTAATATTCATGACATGGAAGGCCAGAAGGGAGCCCTGCCGTCACGAGCCTTTAGTTGCCATGCACCGTTAAAGACCCCTTCTAACTTAGATCGAATGCCAGCCGCTCATTTTGCTTGACGACGGTGCAGTTTCTACCGCTTTCTGCTCCAAGACGAAAGACGACGTATCCATGAAGGCCATCTTGCTACAGGAAAACAAGAGGTTTCAGGATATTTTGTTTGTTACACGGCAGAAGCATGCAACATGACGTCCAACCCGGCTTATGAATACTGGTACTTCGTACGTCGTAGTATCGTATTCACTACCCGCCCACAATGGACCTTTTGCGTTGCAGCCCTCACTACCGTATTTTGCTTTAAGATCCCTACAGGGCAGGTTCCCGGTTTGAACGAGGCGCCGCCACACCCTCCCAATTGAGACGATGATCTCGGCTGCACTCACCCGTAAGCCCGCACAAATGCTCTGGTCTCTTGTAAGGAAAAGACCACAAAAAAAAGATGGTGCAATGTCAGGATGCTGCGCCGACTCCCCCACGGCGGTCCTGCCAAGCTTCTGCCAAGATCCACGGGAACCGCTGCACTCCAGCCGGCTTAGCGGCCGTTGGTGGCGCCCAGGTTGGGCGGATCCCCCCCCGACATGGCCCCTACGAGGGCCGCCATTGGCGCGCTGGGGCGCTGGGGGCTCTCACTGCAGCTCCTCCCGGCAGCTCGGCATGGCCCTGACGTCACAGCGCGACCGGACGCTTGCGACGCTCTGCGAAGCTGCGACGCCCTTGGCCAGGGCCGCCGGAAATATATTGCCAAGCGACGGAGATGAGCTTCGCTGCATCTGGCCTTGGCTGCGTCTCGCATGGCACGTGGTGGTATGGCGCATTCTCGTCTGATCATCCATATATGATATGATATTGCTGCCGCGACACGCATCCTGCTCGTCCGCCTTTGTCCTCCACTATTACGAGGGAGACTTGCGCACCGGCCGACGCACCTACGACGACGACGACAGCAGCTCTTAGACCCTCCCCTCCGCCCTGGCGCCGTTACGCGTTCTGCTCGAGATTGACTATTGACGCGGCCGACGATTGAGTCCGGCCTTGTCGCTACCATCGCAGCGCTGCCGCAGACCGACTCTGTGCTCGGACATAAAACAACAAACAGCAGGCTGGGCGCGAGCTTCCCTCCGCCAAAATGACGGCCACCACTACGGCCACCACCACCATGACGGCGGCCAACGAGGCTCCGAGCATGTCTGGTGCATCCCCGGAGTCATCTTCGGCCGACGCGCAGCACCAGACGAATGGCGCGAAGCGAGAACCGCTGTCGGCAGACGACCAGAAGCCACAGCAGCACCAAACGAATGGCGCGAAACAAGAACCTCTGTCAAATGATCAGCAGAACCAACAAAACCAACACCAGACCGATGGCGCGAAAACAGAGTCTCCCTCGGGCGATGAACGGCACCAGCACCAACAGGACGAGGGTGCGAATACGCAATCGCCCTCGGGAGACGACCAGCAGCAAAACCAGCAGAACGGCGACGTCAAAGGCCCAAAGGCGATTCTCACGGGACAGACTGGCCTGAAAGAAGCCATCAAGGCCAAGCAGCCCCCGCCCGGAGGTTTCGACAAGACGCCGCTCCCCGATGCGCCGCCCGGATACACCCTCCGCTTCCGCTTCGTACGCGCCGACAACCTGCCGCCTGGAGACTTCCACACGGCATCCTCCGACCCCTACCTGACGGCGACGCTCAAGACGGACGTCCCCAAGCGCCACAAGGAGGACCCGGACCTCGTCCACCGCACCCCCACGGTTCGCCGCACCTTGACGCCCGAGTGGAACGACGAATGGATCGTGGCCAACGTGCCCGCCTCGGGCTTCACGCTCAAGTGCCGCATGTACGACGAGGACTCGCCCGACAAGGACGACAGGCTCGGCAACGTCACCATCAAGGTCCCCGAGGTCTCTGAGAAGTGGGAAGGCATCCAGGAGCAGGTGTTTGAGGCCAAGAAGCGCATGATGAGCAAACGCGCGTTCCTGCTCAAGGGGATAGCAACAATGCTGCACTCCGGCACCCACTTGTCGCCGAAGCTCACAATCGGCATCGAGGTGCTCGGCTGCTCCGACCCGCCGCACGCGCAAATATACACCGTGGGCCCGACGAACTGGATCAAGCACTACAGCCCCATGATTGGCCGCCTCGCCGGAACCAAGGTCAATGAGGACGAGAAAGATGACTGCGCGAGGCCGTCAAGCCGGGGAAGCCAGGGGAGCGTGAGCAGCCAGGGAAGTCAAGGTGGGAAGAAAAAGAAGAACAAGGGCAAGAGCAAAAAATACGAGTACGTGCCCATGTCATCCCATATCCGTTCCCCTGAAGCTGGTTAACTGACGTCTCCCAGCTTCCAAGCAAACGAGATGCAGCTGCAGGGCCCCGTGCCGCCCAAGATCTACCACAGATATGTGCAGTTCAGGCCCATCATCGGCAAGATGTTTGCGGACACCGGTCTTCGCGGCAAGGTGCTCAACACGGCGCTGCACAAGCAACACAACCGAGTCTACAACTTTGACTCGTCGACCGAGTATGGGAACTTCGAACCTTGCTCCAAGGAGGCATCGCTGCAGTTCCTGCGCCTTGCACACTTCGACGAAGGCGGCCGTATCTTCACCTATGTCCTGACTCTGGATGGGCTGTTGCGCTTCACCGAGACGGGCAAGGAGTTTGGCATCGACCTGCTGAGCAAGCACACTATGCACTCGAACGTGGAGACGTACATTGCCTGCTCGGGCGAGTTCTTTATACGGAGACTCGAACACCCCGATGCGTCCGAAGATCCGGAGCCAAAGGAAAAGGTCCATCCCGATGAAGAAGTCAGCGGGGGTCCGCCCTTGGAAGACCCGCCCAACAACCCGTCCTACTATCAGCTCATCATCGACAACGACTCCGGCACATACCGGCCCGACAAGTCTATCCTCCCCAACCTTAAAGAGTTCCTCGAGAAGAACCTGCCGGGCCTGGGCATAATCGCCATGCACTGGGAGGAAGACGAGCTCAAGAAGCTCAAGGACAAGCAGCGCCGCATCAAGAAGAAGGAGGGACGCATCGTCCACGCGGTGCAAAACCGCAGCCAGAGCAGCATCAGCTCGGCAGAGAGCGACCTCGAGGACCGCGATGGCGGGTGGGAGAAGGGCAAGAAGACCAAGAGGGAGGCGGCTTTTGCGGCGGTGGAGAACCCGCACAAGATTAAGGAAATGGTTGGCGACGCGATGCCGCATGGGAAGAAGGGCGAGAGCAGCGCGAAGTAGGGCTATCGCTGCTTGTGACGATCATGATCCGGGACCAGGAGTCTTTGTTGGGAACGTTTTGATACCTGCAAGGCGTTGGTGCAACGGGAGGCGTTGCTCATGGCACGACTCCCTTGTAGCATTCTCATTATGCAAATTCCTACATGGCCTATGTAATTTTCGACTCAAAATGGCCCATTTGTCTTTGTCTATACAGTCGTCTCTGACCTTGTACCCATACGTGAGCATCGTCCAAGCAAGGGCACCCGCTACATCTTTGGCTTCACCGCAACCCACACGCTCTCCGCAACCGCCATCTTCTCGCCCTTGGGCCCCGTAACCTCGGCCTTCATCAGCGTCTTGCGGCCCTCGACGCCCTCGACCCACGCCGTCACGCAGACCTCGCCCTCGGCCGGGATCGGCCGCAGGAACTTGATGCTCAGCGACGCCGTGACACTGCTGGCCGCGTACAGCGTGTCCGTCTTGCCGAGCGCCAGGTTCAGCTCGTTGACGACGCCGAGCGTCTCGTCGACCATGGTGGTCGTCATGCCGCCGTGCAGCAGCGCCTCGTAGCCGCACAGGCCCTCGCCGAGGGCGAAGAGGCTGGAGACGCGGGCGACGGGCCGCGCCGGGTCGCGCAGGTGGGCGGCGTCGTCGGGGCGGAAGAAGCACAGCATGTGCCGCAGGGCGCGCGGCGTGGCGAGCGTGGCGCCGACGAACTGGTCGTGCTTGGGGGACGCGGGGTTGAAGCACTGCGGGATGAAGGTGACGGCGGGCGGGTCCGAGAGCAGCAGGTCGGCGCACCAGGGGATCGAGGTGAAGTGCGCGACGGCGTCGGAGAAGAGCGTCGGCGGCGTGTTGGGCGGGTGCAGGCCGAGGGGCGGGGAGAGGACCCGGTTGAGGGGGGAGAGGGTGAGGGAGCCTTTGTCGGACATGCTGAGGGCTTTCGGCATGCGATTGCGCGCCGGGGGTGTGGTGCCGATTGAATCTGTAATTTGAGATTGGTGGTTGAGCTTGAGGTCGTGATGGGTGAGTCTGAGTGAGGGCCGAGGTCCAACTGTCGATGTGGTTGAAGCCCCTCACGTGCGGTTGAGGCGACGACCAGCGAACATCGATGCACGCATGCATAAACATGGGACGTAAAAGGAAAAGCGAAACTGACAAGCAAAATGGTTGTATTTTGACACAATTCTATGATATTTCAGCAAATGACCAAGTGACAACAAACACTAACCACTTCATGGTCGCGGAAGTGAGGAAGGGAACTGAGCAAAGGGCTTTCACAAAGGGGCATCTGCTACTATGGCACAATCATGAGATTATCGATTACCAGATATTGTCTGCTACGAAAAGACCAGTATGGGTAGTTTGAATAGCATGAGTGAATTTTGTTTCAGTCTTCTTCCTGCGGTCTCAAGCACGGCCCTCGCCATCTCTTTCAGTCGCCCTATACAGCCATCACATCATCGGATGATGGCGGTGTGATTCACACATGGCCAAGATAACTATCACAGTAAGATTACTGCCCGGTCAACGCGTATCTGGAAGGCTTAGTTGCAGCAATCAACCGCGGAGAAGACCGTACCGTACCTCACAGCTGGCAGCCAGGAACGGCAACACGAGGCAGGAGACCCAGGCTTCCACCAACCCCCTACAAGTTTTCGAGTCACCTGCCTCGCCTCCGCAAGCGAGCTCCGACACTTCGCTTCCATGGCAACCGTCTCTGACAATGATTCATCTTCTTGGCATGCACCCTCCGGCTCCAACAGCAGCCTGCTCACTCGCTTGTGTAAAGCTCCATCAACCTTTCTTCGTCATTCATTTCACCCAGCCGCGATGATGTCCCAAGACACCACCAAGGGCACCGTCGACGCGAGCCTCACCCCTGGGGAGATTGACACGCTCATCACCATCGAGCGCACCGGCGCGGGACTATCCATGGTGGCCATCTTCTTGACCGTTCTTTCTTTTGTCATGTTCAAAAAGATGCGTACCACCCCGAACCTGTTCCTCGTCTTTGCCTCCATCGCCAACGCTGGGGCTAGCACTGCCTCCATGATGGGCTATGATGGCCTCCGCATGGGCGAGAGCTCGTCCTTGTGCCAAGCGCAGGCTTTCATCTTCGAATGGCAAGTGTTGCCCATCTCCTCGCAGGACGAGTAGCTGACTGGACATTGCCTGCAGGTTTATGCAGTCGGACCCATGGTGGTCCTTTGCCATGGCTGTCAACGTCTTCCTCGTCTTCTTCTACAACGCCAACCCGGCCTCCTTTCGCAAGTACCTCTGGGTTTACTGTCTCGTGTGTTTTGGCGGGCCAATGATCCCAGCCATTGCATTGATCTCCATTCGCGGCGACCCCAGAGGGCCTGTGTATGGGAATGCAGCAGCAAGTGCCTCCATAACCCAGCTCGCTGGGTCAGCAGCTAACGGGCGGCAGCTCTGGTGCTGGATAGGCCCAAACTGGAGCCTTGTCCGCCTCTACGCCTACTACATCCCTATCTGGGTCTGCATCCTGCTCTCCATCTTGATATACCTGGCCGTCGGGTATCACGTCTTCCATCATCGAAACCAGCTGTTGAACATGGGCCACCATGACAAGGTACCAAGGAAGCCGTCGCGGTCTGGCAGTGCCGGTGGAGACTCGGCAGAAGAGGCACGGCAGTCTCGAAACCTTTTCCTTCATGGGAGAAATATGTGCTGACACTACGCCGCAGAGTCTGACCCGACGATGCAACGGGTACGGCACCGTGGTGACCGAGGTCAAAGTCACTTCCGGTGTTCCTGATTTCGACCACCTGGATCCGCCACCAACGCCGGAACAAGTCCACAATACCTCTCATGTTGCGTCAATCCCGTGTTGGTCGGAGAGATTCCAAGCACATGGATTAGATCTTGGAGACGGCCGGCAGCAATTTGAGACAATATGTTCGTCGGATCATCCGCGCATGCCACCAGGGACTCTGTTTGGCCGGCTTCGGTCAGTTGCATCAAAGGCATCGCTGCGACTTAGGAGGCTTGATCCGGTAAAAATGGCGTATCTACGCACAAGCTTCATCTTCGCATTTGCCGTCTTGATCACCTGGATCCCAAGCTCCATTAACAGGCTGTACAGTCTCACAAACGACGGGCACATAAGCTTCCGGCTCAGCGTAGCCAGCGGATGCGTGCTTCCCCTGCAGGGTGTCTGGAACGCCATCATCTACCTGACGACGAGCTAGGGCACCGTCCGTGAGGGGTTCAAGGCATTCATGGCCAGACGAGGCAATCGCGGCCGCAAGACCTATCGTGACACCACGCGCATCGAGAGTCGGTTAGACATCCTAGGACCTGTTCATCGAGACACGTTTGAGAGATATCGGCGGTCAAAGGCGAATGACGTTGGAGCTGACGCTTGCGACTCGGACAATGTGGATCTCCCGCAGAGGGTCTATTGTAGGGGCGATTCCATTCGTTACGCCGTTTGAGATGCTTGGTGGGAGTTGGTGCGAATGTGAGGGTGGGCATTCGGTCATTCGGTGATGAGGGAGCGAGCTGTTTCATCGTTCAAAGGCTGGCGAAGACGAACAGTGCCTGTAAATCTGGGAGGGCCGATGTTGAAGGATCTGACGGGAGATTGATGCATAAGCACTGGGGAAAATTAATTGATAAGTTGATGGTTCCTGATTGTTCTTTTATGTCTCTTCGGCAGCTCCTGGTATTTAAAAATTGCAAGTTCGCTCATGTCCATGAAATGGTCCAAGTTGGTGGACATGTGGAGATAATCGCATCAATGAGCTTGCTCTAGAAGACATGTAACAAGTGAATCTACGATGCATAGATGGGCTCCCCTTCGGCAGTGTTCACGCCATCCTTGACGGCCTTGTTCACGGCGTCTGTGACGTCCTCGTCGCCATCCAACAGGTCCAGCCAGCAGTTCTTGACGCCATCAGCCGCCAGCAGCGCGGCCGCCGTCTCGGCCACGGAAGCCCTGCTCACGTTGCCCTTGACGTGCGCCGTCTTACCAAACTCGATCTTACCGGCAGGTTCCTCGGACAGGGTGCCTGGGCGGAGGCACAGGCCGATGAGGGAGGAGCTCTTGCGGGAGGCCTCGTACAGGGCTTCGTCGGCGGCGATCTTGGCCTGGTAGTAGGTGGCGAGGATGCCGTGGTTGACCTTGGCGTCGTAGGCGTCCCACTCGCCGGCGGGCCACCAGGAGGCGCCGGCGCGACGGGAGCCGTTGTAGGAGACGAGGAGGAAGCGCGTGATGGAGGGGATAGAGGCAGCGGCGTTGATGAAGTGGATAGCGGCATCGCGGTCTACCTTGAAGGTCTGGGCGCTGTTAGTGCATGCCAGCAGAAAGGCACAGTGTAGTATTTGCGTACCATTTCTGGTCCACCTTTGCCTCCCGCGCCTGTTGCACCGTCAGCATGCGTCGTGACAAGGATTGGGGGGCAAGGAAACTAACCGGCGCTCCAGGCAATGTAGTCGGGCTTCACCTCGTTGAGGATGCCCGCGGCGCGCTCCTGGCTGTCCACCTCGTCGATGCTGCGGACCAGCACGTTGAGCTTGCCCGGCAGGCCGGCGCCGAGCTTCTCGATGGTCGGGGCCTGCTCCCTCGCGCGGATGAGGCTGGTGACGGTCCAGGAGCGCTTGAGGAGCAGCGGGGTGAGCAGCTGGGCGATCTTGCCGTGGCCGCCGAGGACGAGGACGTGGTGGGAGGAGCCGGCCATGGTTCAATTGCACGAGTATGGGGGTATGAGGTCAAGAATTGTCGCTCGAGGTGATTTGAAGGGTAGATGGCTTGAGGTGGTGACGGCCCGAGGGGAGCTGTGTCTTTGTGTACGGTGCCATTGTCTTACCGAGCTGCCGACCTTCAGTGGAGGAATGACGACATGGACGTGCACGCCATCGCGGCAGTTCGGGAGGGCGGCGGGAGGCGGGGCATCCGGCGGCGTCGCCTCAGGCCGCTGTAAGCGACGCCGTGAGCTGCGATCCGGATAAATTATCCCCATCCATGGATGGCCACATTAGGTCGTCGAAATGCCAAGCAAGGCACGAAGGATAATACAATCGCGTATGGATGTCGATAGATTGATTAACGGGCTGCAGCGTATGGAGCGGCCCAGATACCCGATCGACGGGGAGCCAGATGCAGATGGGGTTGATACAGGGGTCAGGCGCCTTATGTCATCGCCGTTGATGGACAGACATGGACCCTGGCGCGCGCGGGCGTTGAGCAGGCTAGGCCGCTTCTGTCCTGCCCACCAAAACGACGCCCGAAGACTCCATCACAAGTCGTGGCACCCGTTCTGCCTTTTAGCGCTCATCTCACCGTCAGCATTTGCTTACGGATTCATTCATTAATTTACATCCTTCATTTGTGCCACCTTTTTCTGGTCATAGGACGAGCCTTGCTGCGCACATCTGTGCTAGGTAGAAGCCGCATATCCCGCAAGCAGTCGGACAAGGCCCGATCCCAGACTTCGCCTGCCGTGCCATGATAGCCATATGCGGTGGTTTGGAAGCCTGAGAAAAGTCATGTCAAAGTCCGTGTGTATAGTTGGTAAGACGCCCCAACCACGTCCGCGTGCTTGAACGCGGCAGCACTGACTATCCCAGGCGCCGGCCCGTCTGGCCTCGTCGCGGCCAAGACGCTCCTTCACAATGCCCCCAAGGGCTCCTTCAAAGTCAGCGTCTTCGACTCCCAGAGCGCCATCGGAGGGCTGTGGCCGACGTCCAAGACGGACGACGGCCGCCAGGTCCATCCCCTCATGGTCTCCAACCAGAGCAAGCACACGATGCAGTTCAGCGACCTAGCCTGGGACGACGACGCCCCGCAGCTCCCGCGCGCCTGGATGGTCGGCAAGTACCTGGAGCGCTACCTGGATCGCTACCTCACGGGGAACCCTGACTTTGAGCTGCACTTGGCGACGCGAGTCGTGCGAGCCGAGCCTCGGGACCTGGGCAAGGATGGCTGGGACGTGGTCGTTCAGTCGCAGGGACGGGAGGAGAGCAAGAAATTCGAGCATCTCCTCGTTGCCTCTGGATACTTTGGGCAGCCAATCATGCCCGAGACCCTTACAAAGGCATCTTCCATTCCTGTCGTTCACAGCAGCAAGTACCGTGACTTGAAGACACTGCTTGGGACCACAGCACCGGGCAAAGGCAAGAAGATTCTCGTGGTTGGCGGCCAGATGTCAGGAGTCGAGATTGCAGCTACAATTGCCTCGCATCTTTCCTCGGCCACCAACTCGCCTGACGAATATGAGATACCCGATATCGACAAGTACTCAGTCCACCACGTTGTGCAGCGACCGATATGGGTGTTTCCCCTTCATACCACGCCCGAGGTGAGTTCGAACGCGAAGCCAGGGGCAACAACTGCTGACTGTCGATATAGCCCAAAGCGTCTGCAGCTCCGTTTCTGCCACTCGACTTTTCGTCCTACAACCGCAACAACCGTCCCTTACCGTTGGTCAACACTCAAGGCCATATCAGCGAAGACATGGCCAAGATGGTCCACGGCATCTTTCAGAAGGCTTTAGGCAACGACCAGTCAGCCTTCTCGCCGCTGCTGCATGTCGACGACGAGACGCGACTGCAGCCCCCTTACCTGGCCGTCAGCGACTGGTACTGCGATTTTGTACGGTCCGGATTGATCACGCTGTCCAAGGGCAAGGTCGAGTCGCTCCAAGGCAGCACAGCAGTAGTGTCTCCCGAGGGCACGGCCATCGACGACATCGCAGCAGTGGTTGTAGCGACAGGCTTCGACCCATCGCCTTGCTTGGACTTTCTTCCAGAAACCACTCTCAATCAGCTGCAGCACTCGCCGCAGCATACGGAGCAGCCGGTCGCACTGGCATTCCACGGAACACACCACCCAGAGGTGCCCAATCTGGGCTTCGTGGGGTTCTACCGCTCGCCGTACTGGGGCGTCATGCAGATGCAAGCCAGGTTCCTCACCGAGTTCTGGTCAAATGCTGGCGCGCTGCCCGATGCGCTGTCGCAGAAGCTCACGACTGACGACTCCATCCAACGAACACTTGCCCTCCGAGACGACCCTCGGCTCTCGCAGTTTCCCATGGGAGACTACGCTTGGCTGATGCAGGAATTTGCAGAGGCTCTTTCTATCGAGCGAACAACGCCATCGCTTCACGGGATTCCGACACTGTCGCACAATGGCCAACCTTTGGATATGCTCACGCCGGCCAGTTACACATCACCAAGTGATGATGACCAAGCAAAGGAGGACGCTGCAAAATCGGCCCAAGATACGCTCAACACAACTGTTGCCGGTCTCACGACGCCCAAATTTGTCTCCAGGGCCGTATTTCGAAGCTTACTGGGCACATGGAAGCTGGAACGCGATCTCATAAGCAAACTACCGTCGCACCCTAGCGGGCATTTTAGCGGCACAGCGCAGTTCCTCCTCCGAGAGAGGACGCCTGACGGGATCCAGTGCGCCAAGGACGGGACTCCGGCTTCCTTTTCCGACGACGACATAGGCATGGAGTATCTATACATCGAGGATGGCGAGTTCAAGACGGACGGGGGCTTTGGATTCCGAGCCACGAGACGGTACGTCTGGCGCTATGACGAGCGAAAGGACGAGATCAGCGTGTGGTTCGCCAAGCCAGACGACCAGAAGCGAGCCGACTACCTCTTCCACGAGATTGAGTTCGTGATGCCCGAGGAGGGCGGGCGCGACAAGGGGTGGCGCGCCAAGGCGGGACACCTGTGCATCGACGACTACTACGACGTCAAGTACAACTTTGCTTTCGAGGCGGTGAACCTCAGGCAGTGGAGCATAGACTACACCGTCAACGGGCCGAAGAAGGACTACACCATCAGCGGGACGTACAGGAGATAGAGCTGCCTGGCGGATATGGGGTGCAAGGTACTGTGACCCAGGTTAAGGTTACGTGGAAACGTAGGAAGTGTAGTGAGTGCGTTATGATTACGGAACCGGGAGTATTGGGCATGATGGCGAGATGCATGGAAGGCGCAGCGCACAGGGCATCAGCGCAAGGCTACTAAGCCGGGGAAAGCGATTCACAGACCATCTCATCTGGGTGCGAACGAAAAAGTGAAGTGGCTCTCGGCCTTCAACTCAAGGTCTTGATTGTCCATCCTCCTCTCCAGCCTTTGCATACTCATCGTCCTTCTGGGACGAACCAGCACGACCGAGGCTGCGATCGACCATCGCAATCTTGTAAGCGTTACTGGGCAGTGCGTTCCAGACGACGGGCCGCAGCGGTTTCGCCGTGAGCCACTCGATGGCCTCCATGACGAACGCGGTCCCCCGGCCTTCCTCCTCGGCCACCGCCTGGCAGTCCCGGACGGCGCGTTCCATGTCGTCGGAGCCCGGCAGCCTGGCGCCGCGGGCGAGCTGCGCAATCTGCATCTGCACCAGGGCCGCGCGGCCTGCGAGGGCCTCGGCGAACTTGGCCTCGACCTGGCGCTGGGCGAAGTGCTGCTGCTGCCGCCGTTGGCTGCGCAGGGCTACGGCGCGCGTGGGGCTGGACTCGTCGCTCGAGGAGGCGTAGCTCGAGGTGGTGTAGCTCATCCGCATCTTGGTCACTCTCCTGGACGGCGACGACAGCGTGGAAGCTCTCCGTCGCCGACGCGTCGGCGCTGCTGGCTGGCTCTGGGGCGCGTTGGCCGTTGAACGCGAAGCTTCTTGGCCGTATGTCGTGTCTCGACGCGTAGCGTCGGTCAGTCGAGCTGCCGCTGCGCTTTGGCTTGGCAGCATCCTGTCGATCGGCGTGGCTTCACCGGAAGAGCGACAGCACGCGGTCGCGAAGGTCAATCGCGATGAGGCTATGCGTGCTCATGCCAAGGTGCTGAGGACGCCGGGTCACTCGCGAGTAGATATTTAGACCATTGGACCAGGGTGGAAGGGAACTCGCCCCACCGAGTTCGCCGGCCAGATGAGTCTCGTGAAGCGGATGTAGATGTCTTCAAGTTTGCTTTACTTTTCCAAGTCCGATCCCTGCGGCTGCTGCAATCATATTCTCTTGCGGCGTGATTGGAGGCATCGAGATGTGTAGAGAGGCGTTGCAAGGACGCTGCCAGGTAGCAGGCAACCTGGACGAGCACAGCAGCCGCAACGACCTTCAACATTCGCTCTCGCTACCAAATTTGAACCTGGATGCTGCATCATGAATGTCGAGGGTTGCAAACGACAGCTGCGAATCATCATCCATCCCCATCATCGTCCACCTCCTGCAGCAACCCTCAGTCACATGTCCGCCCTGCCCGATGCGGTGCTGCCCCTCCCCCCAACCGGCTAAACTCATCATGACGCTTCAACATTGAGACTGTGCATCGCCAAGCCGCGCCCTCACCTTGGCTTCGTCTCACTCATCCCGTTCCCACGCATACATCTAAAATCACGCAAACCTGGACCCTTTAGCTCGCAAATAAACAGTGCAACTCCCTCGCGTGACATACATCTCAAGCTCAAGTCGCCGACGCCGACGCCGCCATCATGAAGCTCTCCGTCTTCAGCGCCAAGCGCTACGACAAAAAGTACTTTGACGCCGCCCACGCCGCACGCAAGGGCTCCTCGGACATTCAGATCGCGTACCACGAGTTCGCGCTCAGCGACGAGACCGTGTTCCTGGCGCGGGGCTCCGACGCCGTGTGCGTCTTCGTCAACGACTCGGTCGGCCGCCCCGTCGTCGAGCAGCTGGCCCGCGAGGGCGTCAAGGCCATCCTGCTGCGCTGCGCCGGCTTCAACAACGTCGACCTCGCGGCCGCCGAGGAGCACGGCCTGCTCGTCGCCAACGTGCCCTCGTACTCGCCCGAGGCCGTCGCCGAGTTCGCCGTCGCCCTCATCCAGACGCTCAACCGCAACACGCACCGCGCCTACAACCGCGTCCGCGAGGGCAACTTCGCCCTCGACGGCCTCCTCGGCCACACCCTGCACGGCAAGACGGTCGGCTTCGTCGGCACGGGGCGCATCGGCGTCGCCACGGCCCGCATCATGAAGGGCTTCGGCTGCCGCGTCATCGCCTACGACCCCTTCCCCACCCAGGCCTTCGAGGAGCTCGGCGAGTACATGAGCCTCGACGACCTGCTCCCCCAGAGCGACATCGTCAGCCTCCACTGCCCGCTCACGGACAAGACGCGCCACATCATCAACGAGAAGACGGTGGCCCAGATGAAGCCCGGCGTCATGCTCGTCAACACGTCCCGCGGCGGCCTCGTCGACACGAGGGCCGTAATCCGCGCCCTCAAGACCAAGCACATCGGCGGCCTGGCCGTCGACGTCTACGAGGGCGAGGGCTCGCTTTTCTACGAGGACCGCTCCGGTGAGGTCATCCAGGACGACGTCCTCATGCGGCTGACGACGTTCCACAACGTCCTCGTCAGCGGCCACCAGGCCTTCTTCACCGAGGAGGCGCTCCAGGAGATTGCCGACTGCACCATGCGTAACGTCGAGGAGTGCATCGCCACGGGCACGTGCCAGAACTCGCTCACAAAGAACCCCAAAGTCAAGACGCGCGGCTCTCTTCCGGTGCGGAACGTGTAATGGTCGTCCTCGTCTGCGCTTCTTCTGCCTTGTGTTCCAAAAGCCTGACCCTGCTTGGGGCTTGTGAAAGGGGATATTTTCCCAAGTGATATGCATTATTATCTATGAATTCAACTAAAAATCAATCGCAAGATGCAGATGCTTAAATCATTGTCAACGCCATGTCAAGGGGTATACGTGTTTCTTGGCCTCGCCTGCCATCCCCCTCCCTTGTCCCTCCTTGTGCCAGAGAGAAGCCAAAGCCTCTCAAGGGTTGCTCACATAGCTTCTTGCCCGCCTCAGGTCATCGTCGTGCTCCAAGTCGTCCCTGACGACACCGTGGCCGTCCGCCCGGCCCTTCTCCTTGGCCATCTCGACGTCATCCGAGCCCGAGCCGGAGGCGTCGTCATCCTCGCCGCCGTACGCGTACTTGCTGCGCGCCCGGATCCGCGCGCCGTACCGCCAGAACAGGAAGGGAATCGCGCAGCAGGCCAGGCTGATAAAGGCCAGCAGCGTCGAGGCCCACTGGTCACCCATGCGGTCGTACATCTGCTCCGTGAAGAGCACCACGGCGGCGCCCCAGAAGCTGCGGATGAAGGTCTTGGCGGCGAGGGCCGAGGCGGCCTGGTGCTGGTACGAGTCGACGAGGTAGTTGTTGGCCGAGTTGTAGAGGAAGATGAAGCCGAAGCCGACGGGGAAGCCGCCCATGGCGGGGCCGGCCCACGACAGGTCGGCGTACGAGGTCCAGGCGAAGATGAAGAGGCCGACGGGGATGAACCAGCACGAGGCCATCATGGGGATCAGGCGCGCCTCGGCGGGCGGGCGGCCGTTGTGGCGCTCCACGAGCGTCAGGTAGTGCTTGTTGATGAGGGGCGAGCACACGGCCGAGCAGATGACGCCGACGGCCACGGGGATGAACATGAGGCCCGTCTTGCCGGCCGAGTAGCCCTTGCCCTTCTGGTAGATGATGGGGAAGGCGACGAAGAACATATACAGCAGGCCGTAGAGCACGCTCATGTAGAGCGAAATGAGGAAGACGATGAGCTCGCCGAAGAGCAGCTGGAACGGGCGGATGAGGAAGACGGTCAGCCGCTCCGACAGTGGGCGCAGGTCGAGCTCCTGCTCGGTGACGTGCGAGGCGTCGCCCGTCTGCGCGCGCAGCTTGCGGGCCCGGCGGGCGAGGATGGTGGGCGCGTACGTCTCAGGCACGGTGAAGGTGATGAGGACCCAGACGACGGCGGCGAAGATGAGCTGGATCCAGTACAGCCAGCGCCAGCCGGTGGCGTCGGAGAGGAAGCCGCCGATGAGGGGGCCGACTGTGGCAAACTCTGTTAGCCCTACATGTCTTTATACATGTGTCTAATAAATTCAGCGACACTTACTCGCAGGGCCGATAAAGGGGGCTGCGGAGAAGGCAGCCATGGGCACGCCGCGCTCCTCGTTGCGCCAGAGGTCGGCGAGGGTGCCTCCGACGAGCGTCATGGGCGCCGAGAAGGCGATGCCGTCGATGGCGCGGCAGACGAGCAGCGTCGCGATGTTCTTGGCCACGGCGCAGGGGATGATGAAGACGACGGCGATGAGCAGCGTCGAGCCACTGTTGTTTTCCGCCCGTCAGCACCTGTGTCCTTTCCCTATCACGGAAACATCACATCTCGGGGGAGGAGAAGAAACTTACTAGATGACCTGCCGGCCGTAAATCTCCGACAGGGGCGCAAACGCCATGGGCCCGACACCGAAACCGACGACGAAGAGCGTGATGCTCAGCAGCGCCACCTCCTCGCTGACGCCAAACTCCTCTGCCACGCCGGGGATGTTGGCCGTGACGACGGCCGACGCGAAGGCGACGACGAAGCACGTCAGCGCCACCACCATGGTGCAGTACCACTTGAAGGCCTTGCTCCAGTTCTTGGGGTTCTCGGCGTCGTCGACCGTGAAGGTGACGAGCGTGTGGCCCGCCGCCGCCGCCGGCAGCTCGCCGCGCGCCGTCTCGGCCGTGTACTCGGCCATGTTGGCGCCGCGCGTCAGGCTGCGGTACGGCAGGTTGACGTCCATGGCCGGGTCTAGGGCCTCCTTGTGCGGGGAGGCGTTGTGGTGATGATGGTGCGTGTGGGAGGACGACGTAGAAGGCCGGTTGGGATGGGCATGGTGTGTGGTATGCGCGTCAGGGGCCGCGGCAGCATCGTGAGTCTCCTCCTCCGCCACCGGCGACGCAACTCTTCCGTCCATGGTCAACATTAATATACCGCAGAAGCAGCCAAGTCACAGAAAACACACAAAAGTAAACCGCTGATCCAGCAAACCCACACCGCGATTCACACCTCATCTACGCGCGCGGTCCCCCAGGGCCCTTTATACTCCCACGGCCGGCAAAGCCCAGCCAATCCCATGACACGATTCCGCTCGCCATAGCCGAAATCTTCACCCTCAGCCCAGCAGCAGGCTCGAAGCTCCACCCGCCGTCAGTCCGTACCCACCGGGGGCCCCGTTGAACAAGCAGCGGCAAGCATCCGGCGATAAGCTTGCTGGCCACGCCGCCCCCGAGTCCGCGGAGCCCCCACTTGCAACGTGCCCGTTGTCTCCACCGCAGTCTGACGCAGTTTTTCGACCGGCCGCCCGGGAATGGCTCAGCGGGCGGGGGGCGTTATACCCGTCCTAGGGCCAGACGCTGGCTGAAGTGGGCCCGCAAAGGGGATTCTTCGGTGTTCGACTGACAAAGCCCGCTTTTCTGAGCTGACCGATCACGGATGGAAAAAGCACCGAAAATGACGGAAGCAGGTCCGCTTCAAAGATCACGGCATCATGGCACTGGCAGTCCAGTCCTGCCCTCGTCTTGGTCTCCCTCGCTCTGGTCGAAGTTGTGAGGCTGTCGGAGAGACGACTCGTTGCCGCAGCCAGCTCCCTCAGCCGCCGCGGCACTTGCACACGGCACTGAAATATTTTCGGAGACCCACTCGGAGCCGGGTGGGGCCGGGCTGCCCTCTCTCCGCCACAAGTGGCCCCTGCATCACGCACTCACTTCCGGGACACGCCACAGCCCTAATAACACAGAGGCCGCGACCTCTTTCTTGTTCGATATCAATGCTCGGTACGGTCTATTTCACCCCGAATCCTCGACTGTCTGCCCCCACCGACGTCACCCTTCGCCAGCGTCCGTTCATCGGAGCTCCACGTCCAGCCGCACGATGCCATTCAGCTCCTGCACCAAGTCGACGCTCACCGTGCCGCTCGTCCTGTCCCCGGTCCTCGAGCACCGGCGGTTGAAGAAGCGCCCCCGCGGAATCTCCGCTTCTCGGCTGCTATTTCCAACCGTCCCATCCAAGGGCTGGTAGACCGCGCTCACGTCGAGCATGTCAGCTTCCTCGTCCTGGTCCGCCATCGTGACGTCGCCATCAACATCTACTCGCCGCATGCTGCCATCGCGTTGGACAGCCGTTCGCGTACGCGGCTCAAAGCTGCCCGAATCAATCGCCCAAGTCTTTGCCCACCCCTTGGCGCCGAAAGCCCAGATGATCATCTCAGGAGACGAGTCCAGCGCGATCTCCGTGAGGTTGCAGCAGGTTGCCACCGTCTGCCCATTGATCTCGATGGGATACGCAGCGCTGCTCTGAAACGGCTCGCTAAAGATGTCTATTGCACGATAACTCTCGTCCAGGAGACGTGATGCCGACCCCCGCCGCCGCCCAGCTTCGTCTGGCTGTTCCGAGGGCGGTTGGAAGAGTGCCACACTGCGGGACATGCCGTGGAAGAGATCTGGAGGCACTGTGTAGAACATAATCACCTGTACGTCTTTCTCAGTCTCGGGCGGCTCCCCAGCACCCTTGGTCGAAAACGTGGCAAGAACACGAACGCCATGTCGAGTGTCCGTTCCCGCAACATAGAGAACCGGCACGGACGAAGTCGCTTCAGCAGGCGGACGAAACCATACCTTGCGCAGCAGACGTGTCAAGGAGCCCACCGGCGCATCGGTCCCGAGGCAGAGGTTCCCCGTGCGGGGATCGGTGAACAGTATGTGGTATCCATCGCTTAGAGGAACGGCTCGATAGTGGTCTGCACTGCCGGCTGAGACCTTGCGTGAGACGCTCGCGTCCGACGATGCGCTCTCCGGAGAATCAAGAGAATCCATGGGTTCCGTCCACAGAGCTCGTCGAGGCAGGGGTATGATGGTGTGCAAGTCTTGGATCGATCGCTGCCCTTGGGCCGTGTTTACCAAGGACATCACCGCGGTACCGCTAGAACCCAGCAACATGGTGCTGAACCCCTGGATGATGTCGCTCAGGGACTCGACGGGATCACCGAGGCCGACAGCCGAGCTGATCAAACGAAGCTTCTTTGCCGTGTCGATTCCACGTCGAGACGGCAGAAAGAAGAGGAAGTCACTCGGCGACGAGAGAGGGAACCATCTACTCAGGTCCTGGCCAGTCAGAGCATCCACCTAGTGAAGCTCGATGCCGGCGGCGCACCCAAACGCCACGCAGTTCCGCTGAGGACAAATCGCCACGGATCGCGGAGGGTCATCCGCTTGGCAGACATTTCTGTAGACGCACCTCTGTCCATTCTCGACGCGCGGAGCATCGTGAGGTGATCTCTCGTGGCAAACGCACGTCTTGGAGAGTTTGCCTGCCGAGCTGGGCGAGGTGGACCCCGAGTCTGAGGCTGAAGCCGGCAGCGAGCTCTCGTTGGATACTTGAGCCGACGACGGCTTTGGCGATCTTTGCGCTTCGCCTGCGATATCGCACACCATGCCCACCCTGCCTTCCATTAAGAAGGCCGCCGAGTACCGACCAGACGACGTGTCCATGCTGCACGCTATAATCCTCCGCGGACAAATTATGCTTGTCACCGGCCGCAGAGAACCCAACGGCATCCCCTGCCGCCGACGAGGCGGAAGCGACCAAGTCGATCCCCTCGGCGAACAAACGTGGTTGAGCTCGTAGATGTAGGCAATCTGGCCATACGTAGCAATGAGATACTTCCCGCAATGGCTCACTGTAAATGCCACGGCGCCGTTCAGCCCTGCAGCCCTGGTTTGAGGCACCATGTCGGCAAAGTCGGTGTGTCCGACTTCAGTAAAGGCACACTTGTTGGCATCGACGAGATTGCACTCCCTCGAGATCCACTTGCTCATTATTCTCTCTTGGTTGAGCCCCGGCGATCGGGCCATGGTCATGGGCGAAAGGATGCGGAGGATGCTGCTCCACCAGCCGCCTCGTCGGAGCATCTCCATGAGGAGCACACGGTTGAGACTCGCGATGAACCACGACCGGCACGTGTGCCGTGCGGCGTTGAAGTCTCGCGGAGAAAGGAGTGTGTATATATGCTGTACAAGTTCTGTAGGGAGCTTCATCGAACTCGGTCGTTCTGCAACACGGTCGTCAGCCACGAGCATCAGAAGCCCGTCGAGATCTGCGATGTACTCACCGTCGCCGTAGCATTCATATCCCGCGTAGTCGCTCCCGACAACCCTCTGCACGTCCGCCACCTCCCCCGGCAGCGCCCTGACGGTGTCTTCGCCGCTCGCCACAAGTGCCACAACGGCCATGGTGCCAACGGCGCGATTCTCGGTGGCAGCTCTCTGCGACGCTGTCCTCGCCCGCTTCGTGGGGCGTGTATCAGCGACGCCGCGCGAGACGAGAATTTGCGAAGACGTCTTGGTGAAAGTCCCCAGACAGGGTGGACGAGTGATATCTGGATGCTTGGTGATAATATGGATTAGGTGTTGATGGTGATTGTAGGTAGTAGAAGCAAGGAGTGTTAGGTGAAAGAGATGCAGAAGTACGTGTTCGGGCGTAGCGTCTGCCCAAGAAATGGCAGTCGTCGACCCGGCGTTGAGTGCACCCGCCTCACAGCCCCAGGTTGGCTCCTCGCGGCAGGCGAGGTCTACCCATGGGCTCCGCTCTTGCTGATTGTACGACTACGTGCTTGTGCGAGTCAGGGCGATATGGAAATGAAGCTTCGGCTCGGGGTATGTATATCATCCTTAAAAAAAAAACTCCCTCCCTATCAATAATACCATTATGCTGAAAGGAAACAGCCAAGCGCCATCCGTCATGCATCCTTGATCCCGATCACTGCGCCACGTCGTTGAAGCATCATGCCCCTGGGACTAATCGTCTCTCCTGCCGCCATCCATCCACACATTATCGTCGCCGATGCCCAGCGAGCTGTCTGGGTTAGGCAAGAGCACGGCCGGCTGGCTACGTGATGACTGCTCGCCATCGGTCTCCGTGTTCCCCGTGGCCAGCGGCGGGGGCGGATCCTTGTATATCCACGGCTGGTGCAAGCTATAGCTCGGTTATTAGCAAAGCGTGAGAAGGCAGCGGAACGCGGTCAACGTACGGGACGACGAGGCTCGGATTCACAAACACCAGGCCCTTTTCCTTGAACTCGTCCAGCGTGCTCCCCCTCCGCAGCAAAGCCTGCCCTTGCCGATCCTCGATCTCGTCCTCAGAGGCATCGTCCACCGCCTCCTCGCTGTCCCCGCCATCCCCATTTTTGATGGACCGCAGTGCAATGTACTTCGTCAACGGCTCAAATCTCCGGCTGAAGTAGTAGCTGTACCATATCGTAAACGGGAGGAGCGGTAGAATCGTCAAGGACTGCACAAACGCAGCAAGGGACGCAATCTGGCCCACCATGACCACTTCAAAAACGAGGAGCCCGATGACGATGCGGTAGCAGATTATGCGCCATGCACCGCCGGTGGCATGCTGAGGTTGGTCCATCGCGTACAGCACCATGTACTTGAAGGTGAAGTAGCCGAGCACAAAGTAGACGGTGCCGAAGATGAGGATCAAGAAGCCCCATTTGAGCACGCTGTAGATCAGGCAGAGATTGAATACCAGCAACGCCGTGGGCAGGTAGAAGCCGTACTGGAAAATGGGTGGCTTCTCTAGCTCGGCGTAGTCCCGCGGCGTCGACGACATCATCCGGTATATCGGAAACAGGAACACGCTGCCGACCTCGAGGATTCTGAAGGGCATCAGGCCAATACCTTGGAGCATGATGAAACAGATGTAGAAGACCGACATCTCTTCCACATCGGCCGCGATGACCGCGGGGATTTTACTCGTATCCTTCAAGAAGTCCCGCAGCACGCTCCAAAAATCAAGACCTGTTCGCGAAACGGCAAAGACGAAAAAGGTGTTGAAGAAGGTAAAGAAGAAGTTCTTCGATATGACCGACAGCTCCACGTCGCCCTGGGAGATCATGCCCTGGTGGTTGGAGAGGAAGTCGTAGAGATACGGAACAGCAATGTTGAGCAACGACACCACCAGGGTGGGGGCACCGTTCTGGAAGAGTGATAAGATGAGCGGATGGTCCGACAGCCACGTGTAAAAGGACGGCAGCACTCGCTTTATCGTGCAGGTGCTCAGCCAAGAAGCCAGGAACAGTGTAGGGAAGATCCAGATGAGCGTTAGGAATGTGATGAATAGCGTGATAGCCCACGACTTGAGTCTTCGGATTCCGCGCCGCGCGTAGGTGTTTTTCCAGACAAGATCGGAGGGCGATGGGGTGATTTTCGTCAGGAGGCAGCCAGGCCGAGGATCTATCCTAGCCTGGATGACCATCTGGCACGATGCAACCGAGTCCATGGTGACGAGAGCCATGTCCGAAGCTGTATACTCCTTCTTGCGAGCCTCCACGACCTGTTCGTCAAGCCGGCGGAGTTTTTCCTCGTAGTAATCGATGGCATCAACCCTGCGAGTCCGCAGCCTCAAAGGCCCGTATGAAATTTTGACTTCGGGGCGATCGCCCTCCGCGATGTGTGGCCGACTCGGATCGCTCGCGAGGAGACGCGTGCTTTCGCCAGACTCCTCGTCGCCTCTATTTCCATCCAGACCTTGCGTATCGTCGCTTGATGTCTGCGTGGCGTCGCTGTGGTTCTTGGTGCCCGACTGCTGCTGATTCAAAAACTTGGCCCAAGAGGCTTCGAGCTTGCGCAACGTCTGGTCTCGGAGCTCCACCAACCTGTCAAGCTCTTTCCAATTTCGACAAAGCGTAACAGAGTCCACGAGGCCGATGTCCAGCCGTTCGATCAAGCTCTTGAGCTTCTCTTCCGATCGCAGCCGCATCGGTATCCCTGTCAAGCGGAATGTACGGTCCGTCACCGTAGACTGCGATCCAAGATAATCCTGTCTGAACCGGATGATGCGGAATGTCTCCCAGTTGATGGAGTAAAGCGTCAAGCCCACGAAAAAGTACGTGAAGACAACATATGCCCAGAGGAACGTTCTTTCGCCACTCTTATCCTTATGACCGCCCCCGAACAAGCTGCTGTCCGATCCATGGCTGTAAATATAGAGCTGTGAAGAGCCATACAAGTCGCTATCGGCGTCGTCGTCGCCGTCTTTTGGTTGGTCGCCGCCCAAGAGAGGGTTGAAGTTGCGGTAATGTTTGTTTATCGGCCAGAGTACCACGACCGCGAAGAAGGACATGATCATGAAGAGACGGATAGCCATTTTAAAGAATGCCAAGAACTACAGCATTGGGTGTCAGCCTGCATACGATAGATGTTGCGACGAGCGCACGTACCACAAAGGCATCGAGGCCAGCCGATGCCAATATCTGCTGCTCGGTGATTTTGTACAGCCCTGGCATCCATGAGAAGAACGAGTTGGACAGCGCGGGCAGGCCGATGTTTGGGTCGAGGCGCCGCTTGCGCGCAGCATAGAGCGAGGGCCATCGCGGGCGCAGGATCTGTATCCGTCTGTCAGTGGCAGCCCAGCTTCTACTTCTGCCCGTGTCGGCAAGCTTACGCAGAATGCAACGAGCGCCGAGACTCCGAGGATCAGCGACAGCACCAACTGGACCTCGAGGTCCTTCTGGTTCTTGTGCGCCGGCTTGATGTAGTTCTTCCCGCACTCGGGTTCATCCTCGTCGAGACGCATCATGCTGCCTCATCTCTCCCCGCCTCCGTGGGCGGGAAAGGTGGGCGTTTTTCGGTGTGTCGCGCTTCCGTGGGTGCCTTGGCGTGTACGAATGCCGTGTGTTGTGCAGATGGCAGCTTCGACGCGCGTTCGGGCGGCGACGGTGATGAAGCATCAATCAAGGTCCACGGTTGGACCATCCATCAGGCGAGCGGCTGCACGAGTAGATGCGATCAGTGGTCTGGTGACGTCGGTCGGGTGCACAGACCATGCACAAAATTAGTGCAACGGCCCACTAGGGGCGAGGTGCGCCTAAGCCCGACATGCCCTGCATAAAGCTGCACCTCAGAACACTGTAAATGCGAGCCGACACACATCAACGTGCGCTTCACTACGAGCCCGCAATCTTTGGCTAATTCACGCATGACTGCTGGAGCTCTCTCCGGGCTCCCATAGGCTGTTTAGCAACCTCTGAGAAGCTGTCCGAGATGTGCCTCCAGCCCAACATACAAACCTCGGCGACTCCAGGCCGTCATGTGGCCAGTCACTTACCCTACATGTCATGTGAACATGCCATTTCCCGAGACAGCATGCTTATACCATTACTCTCAAGTCAATTGACTATTCCGAGGCAAGTTAGTATTTCATGTGGTGTGAGTTTGTACTTCTCAAGCTCGGTCAATTGACGCCGTGGGTGTTCAATCGCCTTGGCCATGACTCCCGTCCATAATTGGGTTGAGGATTCGAACGTCCAGGGACAGACCAAAAGCCCATCAACCAAACTTGGGTTGATATTGCCATCGTATCCTAAAAAATTTAAAGGGCACATGTATACCACTACTATTCATTGCCAAATACTGGAAATGAAAGATCCCTAGCGATCCATGTTGAGCAACGGGCGCAACCGGACCAAATCGCCCGGGCTATGCTGCCAGTCTGCTAAACAGCCTAGATGAGGCACATGGCCAACTAGATAACCCCACTTATTGACTTGAGGCCTCTCTGGTGGATAAGTAGAGTGGAAGATACGATTAAAAACCCTTTGGACACCTGTGAGATTCCTTTGTAAGGCAAATCATGATCAGACCCGATCAGCTCTCGCGGATCTTGCCTGCAGGAGCCGAACCATCACTCTCTTGCCCATACCACCCCCATGTACCGACGGCGACACCGACCACGACATCCTCGTGTTGCAAGATGCGCTTCATCTCATCTGCCCCTCACATTGAACAGGTGCGGGTCGATGGCGCAGGCGTCTCGGGCTCATGCAGCTAGCCGCCTCGGTCAAGCTGAAGCCGGACGTCGGGCCCGGTAAAGCGCAGCAAGGGTTGCGTTGTTGCTTCAGCTGGTGACTTTTATCGTCATGTCGGTGTAAGGGTGGCCAACCGTTGCCGCGGTCAGCCGACGAGATGTCCAGGCCCCAAGTTCTAGATCCCTACAACACACTTTCATGTTACACTCAAACACAATGGGCGTCATACGAGTAGGGTCAATGTGGTGACTCTCAAGCTTTCGGAGCTTCTCTTGAGATAGGCAATAGCTTATTTGGAAATGCGGTGTGGAACGCAGCACGGATGCATGCGAAGACCATCCTCGAGACCCCGGCGGGGCAAAGGGCTTCTTCTGAGCCGTCGTGTCCGTCAGCCGTTGGCGCATCAAACTGTCACGTCCACCCTGTGGTACAATTTTGCTGGATGTGTCAAATCGACATGTCGTGTCAAAAAAGCTCCGACGTATCTCGAGAACGGGTGTAAGCTTTACAGTAGCGGCTGTAGTTGTCCATGCACGGGAGAATGTGCCACGGCTTGAGTCAAAACTGCACACCGGACGCAAAACGCCCGATTTCTCTGGAACGCCAGCCAAGATACTCACCGCTTAGGGCATTACAGAACCTCTGCCATCCCCATGCTCGTTCTCATTGCCACTTGCGCATGACCTGCAAATGCTTGTGGCACACTCACAGTTCAATTTCCAGATACAAGGGATGCAGCCGGCGCATTGCCTTGTCAGTATGAGCATGGCAACAGACATCAGGTGAAGTCATTCATGCAGCAACCTTGGTACAGCCGCTGGATAGTTGCGGCCGAAGGCGTGGCCCAACAAGAAGTGAACAGCAGCGATGAACGTACGACTGCATGACAATAGAATCGAAACTTCATCTCAAATTATCTTCGAAGCGTGCTTTGAGAGGCATGTTTGATAGGCGCCAATTTGAGGGAAAACCCGAGGCCGCAGATGAACCCGGTCAGCGCATCTTCGGGGTGGCAAGACTACGACCGACACCAAACCATGAGCTTTTGATCGGCTAACTGGACCCATTAGCACCGCCAGGAGAGCACAAGTTTGTTGAAACAGAGGAGATGAACTGAGGGATGATGAACTGAGGGATGCGCATTTCTCCCGAGGCTGTATGGTTGGCGAAGGATATTGGAACGGGTCAGATGATGCCCAACGTCGTCTCCGACTTGGAAAATGGCGGCTTCGCGCATAGAAAAAGTTGGTAGGCAGGCAAGTAGACAGTGCCAGGGGTTGATTCGCTGACGTATCTCTCAGGGACCAGTTCGGATCCCATCTCTGCTTGTAGTGACTTCGGGTGTGTAAGTGCCGTTGCCCCTTAGGTTGGAAACCCATTCACTACATACAACATCGCAACGCTTGGGTACCAGGTGTAGGCTTGAGGGCATCATAAGCATCTTCTCTCAAGACCTGGCAAGTCACCCCCACCCAGCTTAATTTGCTTTATGCTCAAGTACCCAACCCTCGGCGCCGTGTAGCAGTGCGTCATGTGACACGGCAGCGCGGGATGCGCAACAGCAAGATGTCACAGGTCTCGTGGGCATGGGCACGATATGTTGAACCCATCTCACCGAATGCAGCATGACATCGTGCCGGCGGCTCGGTCGGATGAACATCCGCTTGGTGCTGTACCTAGCCGCGAGCTGGTACGTCCGTCACATGCCCAGGCATTCGATGCCATAACTTACGCGTTGCATTGATATCTGCTGCTAGTGCTCCAGAAATGGTGTTGTGAGACCTGGGTTTCGACGACAGAGTTCACGTTAGATAACGAGTAGTATTTGAGAACGAAGCAAATCTCCCAGCCGCTCCTGGAGGGCGTGCGTTTTGTATTTGGGTTCTGTCACTGCTTGATTGTCGAGTGTAGTCATTACTGACCGGGTCGCATTTTGCGTCTCACAGCATCTATGGAATGTAATCCGAATACCCAAGACGATGCTCATGGGGATGGAACACCGGGGCTTCATGCAATCACCTCTGCTCTCCTGTTCTGAAGTACGCTGCTCAAAGCAGGCGGCCGCTGCCCTTGGCAGTTGCAAAGTCTGCTGGTCACGATGCTAAGAAGCAGCTCGCGAAATGTCGGAGAGAAATCACCGTGGCCATGTCCATCGCGGCCCACCGACCATGCGATGCAGGGGACTTCAGCGGTGTCAGAAGACGCTGTCCTCCTGCAACTACCCGCTCTAAGTGCAAGGGCATCTTCTGCTCCAAACCACAAGAATACTTTCCCGCGGCTGTAGAGGTGGACAGGTCCCGGCGTCAGGGGTCTGACTAGCTGCCCTCATACTCTGAAGACATGCCGTCAGCCCCAAATGTGACACTATCAAGTCCCAGACCGACATTTGGTTGATGGTCCTCGAGATAATCCGCGGCTGCGTGACCGTGGCCAAGGTGGTGGGATATCAAGGTGCGTTCCACGGAGCCGCAGCGAGACGCAACGACAAGTGGACGTTCACTTGCAAGTCCCATTGCCAGCTCTCCGGGCGCCTATGCAAGAAACCGAGGCATGGCTACTTGGCACTTCATCCCAAACAAAAGTGCGACGGCAGCGTTCCGGTGGCGTCGAATGGACAACTGACCGCCGCGGTGCCGAGAACCGTCGCGATATTCACCGGCGGCGCATCAAGGATGAAGAATGTATAAGATGAGGGCTTTGTGATGCAGGCCTCAGCCAGGTCCTCTAGCGCCAACGTGACAAGCGCAGCTCTCAGGGAAGCATCCCATCGTGTCCTTTGGTGGCCTGAAGCGCGAAGTCAAGACTTATCATTTTCTCAACGCCGGCACAAGATGCCAAGGCATTCCCATGACAAGTGCGGCAACGAGTCTGCAGGCACCACTGGAGCTGCTATCGGAGGTGAGCACGCTATGGAACTTGTGGATTGGGGCTGTGCCTTGTATCATCCAAGAAATGCTGACTGTTAATCCAGGCAGAACAACGTCTCGCAGTGGGAAGCCAAACATTGCCATGGAAAATTGGTTCAACGAGCCCATGCACAACGCCCCGTGGTTTCCGCCCAACATAGGTGATGTGGCAAGCGAGGACGGTCGGGGTAAGGGCCGAAGTGGTATGACCAAAGGCCATGAGGATACTACCTCGACTGCCGCATCTCAGGGTTCGGCAAGGTAGGCTGGGCGTACGATGGGCATCTCCCTCGTCGCCGGGCCCAGAGATGATGAGTGCGTTGTCTTTGGACGGCCGATGCGAGCGATGGTACCACTGGGTTGGCATCTGCTTGTCGGCGTTCAGAAGTCTTTTGCAATCGCGGTCGTCAAGGGCAGGGGGTTCGCTGGCACTGGCGCAGGAACCCGTCGACGCCGACTCCACCATGGTTCCTTTTCCTCCCCATTTCCTTTTTCCATTTTGCCACGCTTGGGGATAGACATCAGCCGGGTTTGGACATGCCTGGAACACAGAAAAGAAGTCGAAGAGTCTTGAGCCTCAGCATCCGCGATTTGGTGTTCTTGGTAGTTATCCGAGATGGAGTCCGTGCGAGAGATCTGCTGCCGAACCAAGTGAGCGCCGCCGACGGCGTGTCGGACCCACGACCGAGCCCCGTCGTGGTCCGATCCGATCAAAGACAAAGGCTCCGCACGGCCTCGGGCGCCGCGCGCCCTGGCTCCTGGACAGCGGCTGAGGCCCGTGTCAGTGGTGTCGACAGCCTGAAACACGTCAGGGGAGAAAGACGAAAAAAGAAATAAAAAATAAAAAATAGAAAAACAAAACACCGGACCGTGCTGTGCGCTGAGGATTCTGGCTTCGCTGACACCCAACGTAATATTTGGCCTCTCCAGCCGGCGTGGAACCTGTGCACTCGGCGCGCAGCCAAGCTTTCACCCCGTCACTGACCCAATCTTGCCAATCTTGGGTGCGGTGGGCGCTCCCCGCAGTCGCGTCCTGGGATGGAAATCGCCTGATGAGGCTGGCTTGCAGTTCCGGGCGTCGCGTGCCCTCGAGTGAGCAGCCACATTGGCGGCGTCCCCACCCATCCATGACACCCCGTCCGCATTCAGCGACCTGATGGAGACGGGACGGGATGGTTGTAGCGGCGAGTCGCGACAGCAGCAGCAGATGAGGCCGATCTTTTCGCGGGCTCGCGGCTCTGGCGACGAGGGCGCGGTTGTTGCTTCGATGACCGCGGACGACAGGCAGCTACGAGCATAGCACGTGTTGAAGCCTGAGGCACAAAGCCCAACCACGGCGCATGACGGCCCTGGCCGCTGCGGGTGCGCGTTCGGAAATTACAGCATGCTCGGATCAACCCCCCGGCGGGTCCCGTCAGACCATGGCGACCTGGATTTGGAACGCAGAAGTCACTGATACGCGCTGACTGGCCCGGGCTTTGCCCCAAGCGGCACGCTGCTGCGCCTAGCGGGCATCCCGTCTGTCGTGCCAGAGCCCTACTCATAATACCAGCTGCCGTAAGGAGCAGCATGTGCGGGTGCGATACGAGCCTTTGGCGAAACGACCAGATTCACCATCCATGGGATGCGCCAAATGAACGTCCATGTCGGGGGGTTTCCGAGCTGCCCTTGCTTATCGCACGCACATGTGCTCGTACGAAGTACTCGTACCTGCGCGCGCTGCCCGCCCTGTGAATGAAATGGGCATGGATGCCCCTATCCCCTTGCCTGACCCTTTTTTCCCGCTCCCTCGGGCTTCGATCCTGCTCGGATGTGTGACTGAAGTAGGTACGGATAGTCATAGTAGCATCGTCGCGGCCGTTCCGACTCCCCCTCCCATCCTTGAGAGGTAGATGGGATGGCAGCGCACAGCAGCACCGGCTCGTGCCGCGCTCAACGCGAACGTGTTAATCTGCCAACTCGTACCGTCTCCATCGGCGCGGGCTTGGCCAGCATAGCCAAGATTCGGACTGGACTGACGTGCATGCCCGCTCTCGTGATGCCAACTTTGACGAGCACCAAAACCACCAGGGCAGCGCCACACCCAACCCTGGCCCGCTGCGCCTGCGTCCTCTCCCGCTAAGGTAGTGGAGGTCACCACTACCTTGGGTACCTGCACCCACTGGCCCTTCCAAGGTTCCCTCCTGCGCGCGCCGCAGAGGTCACCACCAACCACCGCCAACAAAAGCCTCCAGGGCTTCCAAGGTTCCCGCCCTTCCCTGCCCGGCCGCCCGCTCCACCCGATCTCTCCTCTCCGCTCCCGTTTTCTCGTGCATCCCGCTGCTCACGCCGTGCCCTTCATTCCTGTCCCTACCAATCTGACACAGGCCAGGCTGCATCAACCCGACACCACAGCCTCAGTCGCTCCCTTCCTCACCCAGCACCACGACGCGTCGACTCTCACCATTGCCCTCGTCGACGCCAGACTCCTTGTGCGCGACGCCTGCGAATCTCGAGCTTCTTCCCGCCGTCGCCTCGCTCCAAATTGTCGCCGCGCAGTCATCCGCAAACGGTTCACGAGAACGACTTCTGGGTGTGAGACGGATTGGGCGGCGCCTCGTCCCGAGATTGAGCGACAGTAAATACCCTGTTCCCAGCGTCGCTCGCGCACTGCGACCCCCGATCCCTTCGACCACGTTGCCGAAGCCGAATACACCTCGGTGCTCGCAGGCTGTGACGAGAGGTTGGAGGATTCGACCACGACACCAAAACGTGCCACGAATACACCACTTCTCCGCCCGACACCTGTAGCGCCCTGTGCTACGGCGTCTCCCATCGAATTTCTTCACAGCTCCCGCCGAATCGTCGTCTAGCACGGCAATTGGCGCCATCACCGTTACAATGGGTAAGCAACCCGAGCTCAAGGGCCTGCTACGACTTCACGTCTGCTAACCTGTTGTCTTCACCCGCCGTTGCAGCTCAAACTACCATCGTCCCGTTTACCGACACTGCCAAGCTCCCCTCTTGTGCCACGCAATGCTATCACCTGTACGATGCCAACGGCGCCTGCGTGCCTCCCGGCCACCCTGCCGGCAGCGAAGCCTCCTACTTCGACTGCTTCTGTGCCGATTCTAGGGTCTCGGCCTTCGCGACGGGAACCGCGGGCGTGTGCGACAGTGCCTGCACCGGAGTGCCAGGAGGCCTGCAGTCCATTGCCAACTGGTTTCAAAGCGCCTGCAAGGACGCGAACAAAGCCGTGGCCCCGGGGGCCGCCACGCAGACCTCAGCCACCACGAGCAGCAGCAGCAGTAGCAGCACCCCTAGCTCATTAGCCAGCAACAACACTGGTGGAGGCGACTGGTAGGCCGAGATGCAGTCCCGCCCGTTCCGAAGCCGCAAGTTAACCTTCTCTGTGCGCAGGCTCTCCAACCACTGGCAATGGGTCATCATGCTGGTCGTGCTGGTCGTCGGCATCGCAGGCATCTGGATCGGCGCGTGCATCTGGCGCCGCCGCTACCTCCGCAAGAAGGACCGCCAGACGTCGCTCGGCCAGAAGCACTCCGGCTCCGCCACCAACCCGTCCTGGGGTCCCGCCGTCACGGGATCCGACTCTGCCACGCCCATGACGCCGGGCCCGGCCGCGGCCTACGCCGAGAAGCCGCGCAAGGAGAAGAAGAAGTGGACCGTCGGCCAGCGGACGTGAGCCGCCCGCGCCCTCGACCTCGCCCTGTAGATCGAGCCACACACGACGATCCGAAGTACATGACATCTCCTTGCCCGAATCTTTGTTGGGATTTTCTTGGCCGAGGCACCGACACACATGCATAGCCTCTTCTTGCACTGGACATAAATCGCCTCGCGTACCGCCATCGCGGTTTTCCTTGCCCCAAATGGGGCTTCTCTCGCCCATAAGACGGCCTTATCCTTTGCACGGCCTTTTTCCTTTGCTCTTGGCCGCGGACTGGCTCTACTACCCCTTTGTCCTCCGCAGCCGGCGTTACATGCTGCAGTCATTAACCTTGTTTTTTTTGTTATCGCTTACCTTGTTTTTTTTGTTATCGCTTACCTTGTTTTTTTTGTTATCGCTTTCCGAGCTTCTGAGATGTTTTGGTTTTTTATTTTATTTTGGCATCTCCGGCGTTGCCGTGCGGCGTGGTGGGAAACTAGGACTCTTTCGCTAGAGGTGTTGGAATGGGAAACTTCATCTGTTGGCCCTCACTGTATGGCTATTTCATAGGGAGATGCTGGGCAGAGGGAGGGACGCGACAGCTGACAATACGAAGTCTTTTCCTTGGTATTTTTGTGTTCATCTTCCTCTATTACAGTCTATTGATACCGCCATAAACATGCTCACTTACTCTAGTGCCGCTGGATAGGTGAAAGGTGAAAAAGGGTGGGTGGAGTGAAAAGGGGAGAAATAGGAGGAAATAGGTGCCCTGCCCTCCTTGAATGCTCTGCTCTTCGCCCAGTCGACTGGATCAACCACTTTCATGCTTCTCTTGCTCCTCCAGGCCGTCCATGTACAAGTCGATGAGACAGCCTGCCGACCACGCCTGCGTTGGGCTCTATAGTCGTTGGTTAGCGGGCGGGTTTCCTTTGAATTCACACGGAGGAGTCGACGAAGAAAAGAAAAAACGTACCGAATCGGCGCAGTACTCGCCGTTCTTCTGCGTCAGTTCCGTGAGCCCCGCCCATGCGTTCTCCCGAATCATCTTCTTGCATCCGCCAAGCCGACGGGTAACCTGCTGGAAAGCCTCGATCCGGCCCTCGGGCGTGTTGCGCCTCCTGAGATCAAACTTGAGCAGCGCACGCAGGAAGAAGCCCGTCGGCCAGAGCCACTCAGGCCCCTGGTGGTAGTTGCGGCCTTTGCTGGTGGCAAAGTCGTCGCTGTCCTCGCTGTTGCGGTAGTAAGGACGGTAGTTGAGATCCGCAGGGTCGAGCGTGGCCATGCCAGTTGGCCCGCGGAGGACCTTGTCGGCGAGGCACAGGGCGTGCATGGCATGGTCCGCATCGAAGAGAGCGGGCGCGACGGTCATGGCGATGGGGAAATTGGCTCGCAGCTGATAGTCTTCGTACTCCTTGCCAGACTTGTACAGATCCTTGTAGATGCCTCGGCGGTTGACGACGCCTGGGTTGACGTCGTACTTGGAATCGTCGTCAGGCGACAGGGGAACGTAGTAGCAGCGCTCAAAGTTATCCTTGATGCGCTTTGCCCAGTCCGCAAACGAGACTGAAGTGCCGTCGGCCGTCTTCACGCCCGAATGGGCATACTTGCCTTGTTTGTGAAGACCGGCTAGCCAAACGAGGGTGCTGTATAGCAGTCCAGTGATCTCGATGGCCGCTCCATCGCGAGGGGTGCCCGGGACGCCCTTGGAGCCCGCCCGTTCACTCTCGCCCATCTTGTCCATCCACGTGCCGCAGTTGTGCTGGTTGCCGCCAAAAATGATGCCCGTGTCCCAATCCACCTTGATGTCCTGGTTGAAGCCTTCATCCTTCATCTGAGAATCAATCTGAGGCCCCGCGTTCGCCTCCCGATACTTCATGCCGGAAGCATGTCTTTGCAGCGCCTCTTGTATTACCTCCTCGATGGTGCTCTCCTTGGAGTAAGCTCGAGGATCGTTCGTCGCGAACCAGGTATCATCGTACGGCAGGAACCTCCGCTTAACCTTTTCCGCGAGCAAGGCACCTCCATTTGGCGCAAAGTGTATGTAGTCCTGAATCGTCTGCAGGAAGAACCAGACCGAGTCGCGGGAGTTGTACCGGGGCGCGTCGCCACTGCTCAACAGGTTGGGGATCATTCCGTGCTTCAGTACGCTGGCAAAGGCAAGAATGTGCTCCCTGGCCTCATCGAAACGGCCCGTTCCCAGATAGAGTCCGCGAATGGAGATGAAGACATCACGACCCCAGCACCTTGCCCATTCAACTGCAAAGTGCGGCAGACCAGCAGCGATACTTGGCACAAGCTTGTTCGGCCACAGAGATGCTGACTTTACATATCCAGTCTGCTGAACGCTTACCATGGCGAGACTCTGCAGGAACCACTGTCCCTTTTTGACGTTGTTGTTCATCAGTTCCATGGCTCGTTGCCAGCTCGCCATGTAGGCCGTGCGCATGACCAGGCCGAAGTACCGTGGCAGCAGGAAGCTTGGGATGGTTCGGAGAGCATCGAATCGCTCCTTGAGCCACAGTGCCGGAGACGACAGTCGTTCGTTTCCTGCAATCGTGCTAATCCGCTCGACGCGCCCGACGATAAAGTCCAGGGCCCATGTTCCGTCCCTCAGGTTCTGGCAGAGGGGATGACCGAGGTTGTTCTCACGAATGACATCCTTCAGAATGCTCCACCAACCCTGCAACCCAGCGTACACGAGCTTTCCGTGGCCAGGGATGTCGTAGACACCGTCTCGACCATCGCTGGAGGCTCGTTCCTCGGCTTCGCAACGATACATGAGGAAGTTGAGGTCAACCAGATCGAGCTCGCTCCAAGCAGCCTTCGCACCAGAGGTCACGTACGTATCCAACCCGGCCGAATGCTCCGCCGTAGGGATCCATGTTTCGAATAGAGCGATGCTTCCTGGAGGAAACTTATCGCGCACCGTGATCACGGTATCCTCGCCTTGCGTTTCCATCCTGACGCCTGCCAAGTCAACCACACGGCTCGGCAAGCCCCTCAGATACTTGGCATCGCCCAGGGTATTCTTCGTCGCTTCGTCGCTGGAATCCACCTCCAGCATCCAGCTTCCGAGATGGTTCGCACGCGTTCCAGACAGCCGGACAGGATTGAACGCTCCGTTGCCATTTCCATAGCCAGGGAACGCCGTGTGGGCAATCAGAAAGTAACCCTTACGAGACTCGGGATGGACTCTGTGCACGGTGATGTATTCGTCCTCGTGGTGGATATGAGTCTCGTCATAGCCATCCTTGCCCATGAGCGTATGGATCTGATTCAAAAGCTTCTTGACGCCACCAATGCCATTCTTGCCAGCACCAATTTTGACTGAACTGGTGTTTGACGACTCGGATGTGTACAGTCGTGTTTCGTTGACCAAGTCGACCAGTCGAGGGTAAATCTCGTCGTAACCCATGACGCTACCGGTAGCACTCGAGCACATGCTGACGAGAGCGGCGTTTGGGAGAGTGTCTCGGGCGTCTCGCTTTTGCGCCGGCGTCTCATTGTCATGGGTGCAGTCCATGAAGAGCGCGTGGACAGGTGTCGGCTTGATCTCTCGAATAATCTCCCGAGTGAGATCGCCGTTGAACCCATCCCCTATCGGGCTTGTTGCCGCCGAGGACGAGCCTGACTTGGTAATCTCATCAACCTCGAAGCTTCCAATAGGCCGGCCACCGTGTCTGTGCACGAGCCTACTCAGCTCCGCCGTGCTCCACGCTTGCATGGCCTCGCGTATCAGGGAGCTGAGACCCAGGCGCTTCACGAAGACGTAGTCCATCTCCTCAGAGCCCGAGAACAGCTCTGCGACGATGTACAGGTCCGGTCGAACACGGCGAGCCTCGTCGAGGATGTGCTCGGCGACATGGATTGGAGTCGAGTGGCAGTTGTCGATCCGAAATCCGGCAAAGTATTTCGCCAACATGCGTGCGTAGTCGGTCATGTGCTTCCACAACCAAGGGCTATCCTCGGGACTGGATCCGTACCTCAGTTTGACGCAGTCTCCCCAGATGATCACCTCTCGTCTCAGATACACGCGAGAGTCGGGGCCAGCATTGTCGATCAGCGCATTACCGCCCCAAACCCACCCGTTGTTCACCAGCGCCAAGTCTTGAGGTTTGTGCTTGGACGTCACGTCGTTGGGAGCCAATCGCGTGAAGTACGATTCGATCAGAGGATTGGTATCGTTGATGGGGCCGAGTTTGGGTCCGTGCTCGTCCAGACGGACGTACTTGATGCGGTTGTACAGCTGATTTAGCATCTCATCAACATCGACATCGTATTCCTTGTAAAAGTCGACATTCAGCGCGTCGAGGATCTCGACCATCTTTGCTCGCGGCGCAGCTTTGTCCGGTGAGCTAGAGGATGTGCTCTCGTATCGTCCAAAAGCAAAGGAGAGCAGCGTTGCGGCGACGGCCGGGTCGGCTTTTCGCCGGAAACGCTCGCCCAAACGTTCGACGCCCAACAGCCCAAATTCTCTGAGAAAGGCCACCTGGTCGCTCAAGGATCCATTCTTGAGGCCTTGGACCTTTTCTTGGAATCCATCATCCTTCTTGGGTTCGAAGAGCTTGCCATGGACCCAAGAATCAACTGCCGAGTCGGCATCGCGATCGACGTCGAGAGCGTAGTATTCCCAGAGGCGAATCTTGGCGATGACCTCCTTCTTGATGGCATCCATAACGCGAATCAGATCGTCCGTGGACTTGAGGTCTACGGGAACTCCCAAGCTCTCGAGCTTGGTGCCCAACTCCAGCAGCTTGGTATCGAGCTCATATGCAGACTCAAGCCAAGGGGCCGTGGACAGGTTGTACCCAGCCTCTGGGTGCTCCTCGAGCCATTTGGAGTTGTTGGCAGTGTGGTTCAGGACAATATCCGTCAAGCTCAGCAGGGAATAGTTCTTCTCCATGTTCTCAACCAGGTGCTTCACATCCTCTTCTCCGCGGGGGAAGCACTCGGGGTCCCAGCCGAGCTGGTCGTAAAGGCTGAATGGCGAATTGGACTCGCCACGAACTTGCAGCGGAGTGAAATGCACCATGTTGTAGCCTCGACTGCTGATGCCGCGAAGGTGCTTCTCCCAATCAGTCGGGTATTTGCCCATGAACTTGCCGATGACGGAGAACAAGGACAGGGCCGGCAAGGGGAGGGGCCGGCCGTCGAGCCGTAGCCGGGGGGCGACATCGATGTAGTATATGGGTGTCTTCTTGAGGGGCGTTTCTGGCTTGGAGGGTGTCGTCGCGAGATGCGGCTCGAGGTCGGGAAGCTCGGCGTAGGTGGTGTAGAAGGCAAAGGCGCCAGAATGGTATATAGGAATGGATATCTCAATGGTGCGATTGAAGTCGGGCGTCAGTCTGCGGACGAAGGGTAAGCCTCCAGGAGCCAATTGGGGGCACAGATGTGGCGAATGCCACGGGCGAGACCTACTTGAACTCCCTGAACTTGTCGCGACGGAATTGGGCGCCCTTTTCGGGGATGTTGACCCAGAGGCTGCCATGACGACATATCGACGAGGTGCCCTCGATGGCGAAGCGGACCGTCACGGCATCGCTGGACTTGGGGGCAAGGTACACGTACTCGCCAGCGACCCTGGGCGAGCCATCGTCGTTGAGCGGCAGCAGATAGACCTCGTTGGACGTCATTGTTCGCGGGCTCATGGTGCGAGAGAGAAGAGGCGGACAGCCAAGAGAGCTGCCCCGCGCTGGACCTTGAGCTGCGCTGGCTGCGGCCACTCGTGGTTAGTGTGCAGGGATCCAGCGGGCGATCGTCCACTGGAGCTCCAGGAACAGCAAAGAACACCACCGCAGCAAACCGGGGGGCCGGAGGTAGGTAGTTGGGTAGGTAGCAGGCGATGATACGCGGCGGCACACACGCTCGATGTAGAGGACCAAACCAAGGTGAGCGGTTTGAGGGCTGCCGGGACGAGGGCGAGGGCGAGGCGTGGGAGAGGCGTTGGCAAGGGCCGCGTTGGTGCGGAAGCTACGGGGGGTTTTCCTGCAAACCTTGGAAGTCTCAACCCTTCTCAGCGGAAGAAGGAGCCTTTCTTCCCAAGCCTCCTCGCCCGTCCACGAATGGGAAGGTGCGCGGCGCCGGCGTGGGCTCCTGCCAACCGTTGCGATCGCGATCGGGGCTGGCTTTTCACCGCTTACGAGTAGGTACGGGTAGACAGGAGTCTATTAGTTGGCTTGTTGGCGTGGCATCGCTCCGTAGAGGGACGGCGGCGGCGCTGCGACGGACGGTGCCTTGGATTCGTCGCCCCGCTGGACCAGGCTGGAAGGGGCTAAGCAACAGCTTCCACCCTGGCCTGGCGCCAGCGGGAGGGGAGCTGCTGGGCTGCATGATGTCATTGGGCGCTGGGCGAAGATTTACGAGCAGTCGTGTGTATGCAGGCACAACTGGTTCCTGGCAAGGCAAAGGGGGCTAGCAAAGCCAAACGTGAGAAACAAGCAGAGGCACGCGACGCATCTGGCATCTTGTCCAGGGCGGCCTGAAATGTGCTCCCCAGCCCGGTGAGTTGTGCCCGGCGCGTATCCCGTACAAATGCGGCAAGTCTTAGATGCAGCCGCTGCAAGAAGCTCATGACTCGAGAACCGCCGACACCTGATATGCCACCGCGATAAGAGCCTCCGACTGCGGATAGCATGCCGTAAGACTCGCACCAGCAGCCGGTGTGTATGTTGCTTGCGATTCGGCTCGCAGAGAACCTAATTCTCTTTGCAGCGGGAATTTCATCCAAGTGTCTCCGATATGCACTCTGTCATCACGGGCATGTAGTGTACACTGCTAATTAGGAATTTGCTCCCATAACCTAGGCACTGCAAGCTTATGAACACGACTCGCATATGAGTAGGCAACCTCCCTGTCCTGCCTGAGGACTGGCGGCCTTCCGACAGTCGACGTGTATTGGCAAAACACTGACCTGTGTGTATGGCCCAGTGTGTTTCAAGCTGTCGCGGATTATGGTGCGCCTTTTAAAACACCAATGTGTGTAGTGTACATGCGGTGAAAGTGATGGCGTTGTTCGGCAACACGGACCTCGGCATCCAGGATATGTTGCAAGGTCCCGAGAACGCCTTTATAATATGCTTATTAGAACGGTTATGGATGGTGCCTTTAGCAAGACGGGCGAGGGCTACCAGGGTACCGCTGACGCTCGAAGAGGCCCGCATCAGCGAAGCCCTGACTGAACAGTCGGGCAAGACCATCAAGCAGCTCGACGATAAGCTTCAGGACTTCCTGAGAGAGTCGTGCACCAAGTGAGAACACGTATGTAAATTAAGAATAGTTTGTAAAATTTAGTTAATTGACGTACCTTGTGCGTGTCATTCTTCATAGTATTGTTCGATGGCTATGCAGGAATGTGGTCAATTCACCCCACACAGCCTCCGTTGATCCTCGCTATGTAACTCTTTTTCGTCTGCGCCTCTGCTCGGGAATTTTCCCCCTTCTTCAAAACGCTATGCACTAGAGAGTATTTTTCCTGGGGCGTTTCAAAATGGTAGTTCTCATCCCTCTGGGAAGTGGCCTGAGGCCTCCCAGTCGATAATCTACACGATATTGAACGAGACTGGTTTAGCGCTTGCTCCGCTGAGTTGAGTCACTCCCGTAAGTATAAGTAATAGCTGACAATGCCCCCCGCTTTCCCAGCCGGGTACCTGGAGTTCGAATCTCTGCTCAAGTTGGATTTTTCTTCTACAATAGAATGTGCGCTTAAGTCTACACTCGTCGGCTGCTTGTGGCTCTCGCAGGATACACCAAGCTACGCCCACCCTAGACATAACCGCCAAAGGCAGAGCGCTTCTTGAAGTCGCAGAATGGCAGAAACACAAACTCATTCCAGACTGCTCGACCTTCCTTGGGAACTCCGCCGCCCTATAATCATTGAGGTCTTGCAGCGTGGACGCAAACGTGAGCCAGCCTTTAACCGAAAGCTCATTCAGAGCCGCGTGCGTCTGCGCAACTGCTTCGATGAAAACTTTCCCGAGGTCACCAATTTCTACGTTCCAAGGCACAAGAACCGATGTCTACACGGCAATGCCTTGCGAGCCACTAATCGTCAACTACGCTACGAAACTGATCTATTGATTGAACAAGAAATAAAGTCAGGCAACATTAAAACTTCATTTATTCTGGATGTTATGATTGTTAAGGATATCGGTGTCTTTCCGACCTAGATGAGCTTTCCTTATCGGCCGGAACATCTCAAGATGCTAACTATTAACCTTCGCATTGTTCGGCCGGGAGCGAGCATTGTACCAAATGAGTGGATCGAAGTGGCCAGACACGGAAAGGAGCGGTTTTCTCGCTGGAGTTATTCTCCTACCCATTGGAACATTATTATGGCTGTTGTCTTTTATGCCTTCGGTTGCTTCTCTGTGAAGCCGGAGCTTGCGCAGCCTGGCGCCAAATGCAGCAATCAGCCAGCTATAGCCATAACATCTGCTAAGCAACAGGCTACCCTACGACGGAACCCAAACACTAAACAGCCAAAATTGCCTATACAACAGAGTCTTGTAGATCATCAAAGTGATGTGCTCGACGCTTATCTTCTCTCATCCGCATCATACGTTACTGACGAATTATTTATCGACCTCAAAGGCCCCGAATACGACGTCCACAACCAGCCAATTCCTCCAAAGGTAGAAGACAGTCCTAAGGAAAGCCGCTTTTACAGAGAAGACTATGTTCAATTCAGCCGAGAAATCTTTACGGAGTACAGTCCCAAATGGAAGGATAGCGACGAACTCGAGGACGATAGGCGTTTGCTTGCTCGGGGCGAGTTTGCGTGCTATCAGCTTGAAGCCACACTATATGATATCCTCAGTGGCGTGTGCGACAGTGAAGCAGCGTACTTTTTCTACCTTACAATGCTGGCACGCAGTGTTGGGGAGTTGAGATGTTCCGGTTATGAAGATCGCGAGCGTGAGTTGGTGCACAGGCATCCGTCCTTTTGGGCTGACCTGCGCTATGCTTTGGACAACGAAATATACGAGGGAAGATATACAGAAGCAAAGATAGCGCAGGACTTGATTGAGGAGATGGATCACGGCTCTTCTTACGTCGTTGAACTCTTACGCACTATTCAAATTAGAAGATCCCATGGCTGGGTTAATGATGATGACTAGAATAAATATTTAGGCTTATTGATAAATTAAGTTAAGTTGACCGTGATATTCTCGACGCTTATCTTCTCTCACCCGCATTATACGTTACTGACGAATTATTCATCGACCTCCAAGGCCCCAAATACGACGTTAACAATGCTGCCAGCGAGTTTGCACCTCCAGTAAACCTGCCAGCATTGCTAATCATGGCGATAGGCTTGGATTTCTCAATAAACATTTCGTGAGGCAAGTGTTCCTGACCGGAATATTTCGACGTAGAGCTCTAGGTGTGAGTTTAGGCGTGGGGGAGCGGTTGGCAGTTTTACGTGCCTAGGTGTAAATTAGATAGAAAGTGAAGATGAAGAGGAACAAGAAAAAAGCTGGCATTGAGCCTCCTCTAAAGAACGCCATGGATCTGGTAGATATTGATACGTAACAACGGTTGGTAGACGGTCAGCTTTAGGGCTACCTACTAGTCGTGCTAGCAAACCAGATAGTACGAGACCAACTCATCGTAACTGTAGCTCAGAAGCCCGCCAATCCCTTCGCTGCGCTTCTTGCAATGCCTGTCAATATCATCCTCCCCGACCGGTATCCGTACGTCCTTACCTCTTCTCCAATCTCCAACATCCAAACTTTGATCGCGGACTACGCATCTCACACACACACACACCTTTAATCTAACCCCAGTCGCCCAGCTTCGTATTGGCCACGACAACGTCAACCTTCTTCCTCAACTCCTTCCATGCCATCCCCACCTCCAATTTCCGTTTGTCCAGTGGCATCCAGTACTCAGTCAGCTACGCAACCAAGGAGCAGGCCACCAATCACCTGCAGGCCTATCTCTTCAACTGCGCTCAGCGTGTCCGTTTGAAGCTGTGAATAGGCGGGATAGCGTGGCAGATTTGTCAGTCATGACACAACTGTTCCTGTCTCATGAATTCTTGCAAATCGTAAACCAGTCAGAAGTGCCCGGAGTCATCCACTGCGATGTAGCAGAATCATGGCCATTCCGCCGTTGCCGAGGGGAGGAGGGGTGTAATAAGGATACTGAGTCAATCTTAATTGAAGTACCGTGTACAGTGCATAAGACTGACAATGGTTTCATAGTAACTTGAAATCGGGTTGAGGAGACTGACATTGCTGCTCTGCACTGGTGCGTATAATCAAACAGGACCGTGTAGCCTTCTTCCAAGGCTTTGGTTCAGTTTCTAAACGTTACGTTCTTGGTTCGCACCCACTCATTCAAGCCCTCCGATGCGCCGAACCTCCCATAGCCACTGGCCTTCGCACCTCCATGCGGCAGGGCCGCCTCTTCGTGTACCGTCATGCTGTTAATGTGGACAGCCCCTGACTCAATCTCCCTTGCAAAGCGCAGTCCTAGGCGCAAGTCCTCGGTGAAAACAGCTGAACTAAGCCCGTATTCGGTATCGTTGGCAATGCGAATAGCCTCGTCCTCGGACTCGATCTCGATGATGGACACGATAGGTCCAAATGACTCGGTATGGTATAAGTCCATGTCTGTCGTCACGTTATCCACGACGATGGGCCGCAACTGCGTCTTCCTCAACTCCTCGGCGTCAAAGTTACCAAAGATCGTGACAGCGCCTTTGCGTTGAGCGTCTGCTAGGAGGTCTTTGTTCCTGTCCACGGCCATGCTGTTGATAAGAATTGAGGCTGCGCCGTTGCTCGGAAATGAGTCTGAAAGCAGGACTCTCAGCTCTCTCAAAAAAGCTTGCTTTATAGACTTGTGCACAAGGATCTTCTCCGTGCTCATGCAGATTTGTCCTGCGTGAAGAAAGGAGCCCAAAGCACACTGCTTGGCAGCGTCCCTAAGGTTTGCGTCATTCCATACGATCGCAGGAGCCTTGCCGCCAAGCTCTAGGACAAGTGGCTTCAGGTTCTCTCCGGCCAGCCGCCCAATGATTCGTCCCACCATCGTACTACCTGTAAAGTTTATCTTCTTCACATGTCGATGGCGGATGGCGTGGGCGGTAACTTCGGCAGCAGCGGACGGCTCGTGCACAAAATAATTCAACACACCGTCCGGCAGGCCTGCATCTCGGAAGACGGAGACGATTGCGGACATTGACCGTGGAGCTATCTCAGATCCTTTGAAGACCACTGTGTTGCCAGCAGCAATTGGGAACGCAACACAGCGGGTACCGAGGATGTAGGGTGCATTCCTGGTAGACGGTATTAACAATGCTCTTAAGGCTAGGTGACAAGCCCGCTTACCAAGGCGCGATGGCCAGCACCACGCCATAAGGCTCTCGCATAACAATGGCACTTGAGGTGGAATCCATCAATGCCGGAAATGTGCCCTCGAGGGTTTGAATGCGGCCGGCGATGTCCTTCAGCATGTCCACGGCGATGTCGATATTGGAGTGACACCATGATTCGGTCGCGCCCGTCTCTTTCATCATGTAAACAATTAACTCCTCACGGCGACATGCCATGATGTCGGCGGCCTTGAGAAAGATGTCGCGACGCTGTGAAGGCGTCGAACTGCGCCACCTTTTGAATGCGTCGGCCGCGGCATCGATTGCCGCGTCGGCATCCGCCGTCGAAGCGGAGCCACACCGGTATACAACCTCGCCATCACAAGGCGAAATAACGTCGAAAGACTTATTGGGTTGGCAATGTTTGCCACCGATGACAAAGGGCACGGTGTAGACTGAGGCTGCTTCCAAATCAGCAGACAGAACCTGCGAGTGACTGTGCTCTGGGCCTGCCATTGTTATACCCAATCTGCGCGTAAGAGCCATTCTCTATATTGTGATGGTAGATCGCCTTCTTTTATAGTTTGCTGACGGGATTTGACTTGCACTTTTCGCAATGTGGTTCCTGGACCTGGGCAGCAAACACATCAGTCCAGTGCGCCACTACCTCGTTGCATATATCTGGATCATCGGAGATTCGGCATTCGGCGTCCACCTTTGCGCCGAATCAAAGTGAGCAGGACCACCCATCTACCTCTGCCGTTTGCTTAGTTTCAGGAACCTATCGGTAACCACCTATGCCTCCCTCATTTCTAGTCTACACAAATCCTGACTGTCACAACCCAATGCAGTCCAGTAAATGACAGCGTGACGTGCATCAAAGCTTGAACTTGCTGTTATCCCCAATATATAGCGGATTCCGCTATTGCCTATGGCCAAGAATAATTCTACTTACCGCATGCAAACGCTACACCATGCAATCCAGAAGGTCAAGGAGCTTCCCCCTGAAGCTCCCGCAGCTGCATGGCGAGGTTCATCATGACCTATGGACGGTTCCACTGTGCGATGTGGGGCTTGAACGCAAGTCGGCACTCCTGTGAGCCGTCCCGTCCAAGCGGGTGGGATACCGAGACTTTGGCAGGAGAAGCGCCTAAGAGGGGAATTATCCGGCGGGGCCGGGCCATGGGGCTCATCTTAGCCCCGACATCATTGTTACGCTGTGTGAAAATGGTTAACACTATGGATCTAGGCAGGGACCCCGCAGAGACCATTGGCCAACCGCGGACACAGCTATCTCATGGTAAGGGGGTGGACGCGGTGCTATGGAGTATCTTGACCAATGTTCACCGGCCACCCGGGGTCGAAATGGCGCAAGCTACGCCGGGGCCAAGTCGAAGCAACATTACGCAGCCTCTTCGAAAGATGAAAATGCAAAACCGCTGCTGCCGGCAAAACAATTCCCGATTGGCAGGACTGGCCATTTTGCTGGACACATCCGGACAGTTCGGTGATGGAGGGCCCTGGTGTTGACAGTCGCCTTTGGCAATACAATTATGCCGAGCCGCCACGTCTGTCGCGGGTAGGCCAAGCCGGGCACTTGCTTTGCCATGCTCACGTTAGGCAACATGACTTCTCAGCCATCGGTGAGAACCATCGCAGTCCTTGGAGCCACGGGGAATCAAGGAGGCGGTGTTGTCCGTGCGCTTCTGAGCGACTACTCGTCCTTGTTCCGTGTCCGTGCAATTGTACGGGACCTTTCCAGCCCTAGTGCCCAGCGTCTCCTCCAACGTCATGTTTCAAGCGGCGATAGACTTGCTCTTGTTTCTGGAGATGTTTACGACGTCGAGAGCTTACAGGCAGCGTTCGCCGATGCTTACGGTGTATTTGCTGTTACAAACAATCGCATCACAGGCAGGTCCATTGAAAACGAGAGCGATCTGGACCACGAACTTGATGCAGGCAAAAATATAATCGAGGCCGCACAACGGTGCAGCGTAAAGCATTTTGTTCTCAGCAGTCTGCCAAACCTACGAGAAGCTAGCAATGGCCGATTTTCAAACGTCTTTCATTTCGATAACAAATCTCGGATTGAGGAGATGGCGCACGAACGACTTCGCTGTGTGACAAGTTTATTGCCAGGTAGGCGACATTGCAAGCCATGGCGTGAACCGAGCCCCAAACTCAATTACTAAATGCAATTACAGGGCTATTTTACACAAATATGATGTGGCCACAGTATTGCCAACGAGACAGTGTGTACTTCTCGCTGCAAGCTTCTTAGACGTCGGGATGCTCATTGTCAGCAGATAGCGGTCATATTCGCTTCTGTGCTGCAGTCAACGGCGAAGTCGGCACCCAATGGGTCGACCCGGCCCATGATATTGGCGTATACGCGAGCAGTAAATATTACCTAAATCCTTTCTCGTAGCGGTTCGTCTTGTCTGACCGAGTTTTCCAGGAATTTTTGCTGCAGGGCCAGAGAAAACAAAATCTAAGAGGTACCCGGTAGTCAGCAACAGGATACGATTCAACGAATTCCCACAAATGTTTTCCAGGTCGGCTATGCAGCACGCGTACTTCGAGCCAATCTCAATAGACGAATGGGGCAGACTTGTCTCCGCTCAAGTCGGGAAAGGTTTCGAGCGGGATATCAAGGAAATGATGGAGTGGATTGCAGTGGCTCCGGCGGATAAAGTTTGTTACGGAACGATGGATCCGGAGGAAGACTTCTCTGCAATTGATCTGGGAGTCAAAGCAAGCACATTTGAGGAATGGCTGGCTAGGTCTGGATGGAAAGGTCCCCAAGAAAGCGAGCGGGTTGGATGGAAAGCTTGACTAAGGCCCTTGCTGCAATCACGAACTCGCGACATTTGCTGCCTTGTATGTAGCAAAATTGGGACCTCTTTGCGGATGCCTCGGGTCATTTGTAATTGTCATGCGAAAGGTGAGAGCCCTGACGACCTGCCTGCCACGTGGAAGGAATGCGTGATGTGGCACAGCGTACGAAGTAGGCATGGCTGAATGGCCTTAGCGAAGGAATCATTGATTGCCGAGAAAATATCAATGTGGGAGACGCTGGTGAATCAACTCGGCATGGACAACCAAATTCCAAACGAATTTCTAGCACTCCTTCACAGCGTGGGCATTGCAAGGATATGACCGCAGAGAATCCTAGTCGGTTGAACATCGTAATATTGAGATTGCGTCCCCGCTATCGTCTCCGGGCTGGTAATTTGTTCATCAGCCTCCAAAACACCGAGACGTTTATTCAATCAGGGAAATTTCCTCAAAGAGCTACACATCTAAACTTCGGATAACGTCAACCAGATTGGCCATTAAACTAGGACCGGTAGTTGGCGGGGGCGGGATATCCGAGCCAGATTTGCCATTAAACTAGGACTTATTACCGATAGTTTGCGGGGGCGGGATATCCGAACCAGCCACACCCTCTGCCGGGGCGCCGAACATAGAGTCGAATTTCCAATTCCAGGCGTCGCATAAATAATGAGGGTAGACTGTTCGAGAGGTATGGATGAGTACTTCGTTTCAATCATAACCACATGCTATAGTATTGTTTCAAAATGTCTTTTATAGTCGAATACGACGGTCTCACAACCAAGTGGCCTCAAGCCAGTGATTTGGCTGGTTCCACTACACCTTGCCGAGTGGAAGGCGAGGTTGCTGATCTTGTCGTCCTTGGCCAAATCCCAACTGCCATAGACGGCACTTTTTATCGTGTCATGAGCGACCCTTTCGTGCCGCCGCACCCAGACAACATACCTCTCGATGGTGACGGCAGCATCTCTGCCTTCAGAATCCACAACGGGCGTGTGGACATGAAAATAAAGTACATCGAGACCGAACGGTACAAGCTCGAGAGAAAGGCCAACAAGGCCCTTTTTGGTCTCTATCGGAACCCTTTTACGCATCACCCTTGTGTTAGAGCCGCTGTCGACTCTACGGCCAACACAAATCTGGTATACTGGGCACATCATCTCCTGGCACTAAAGGAAGTTGCGTTGCCGTATAGCGTTGATTTAGACACTCTCGAAACGAAGGGTTATGACCCCTTCGGAGATCAGGTCAAAGCAAAAACGTTTACAGCACACCCTAAAATTGATCCTTTCACGAATGAGCTTGTTGTCTTTGGATACCAGGCCAAGGGACTCGCAACGAAGGACATCGTCATCTACACGCTCGACACTGACGGCAAGAAACATGACGAGCAATGGATCAAGTCACCATGGTGCGCTTTCATTCACGACTGTGCAATTACTCCAAACTGGATCATTCTCGTACTTTGGCCTTTTGAGGCTAAGTTGGCGCGAATGCAAGAAGGGAAGCAACACTGGGCTTGGGACTACGACCTACCAGCCACGTTCATTGTGGTACCAAGACGAGCCTCCACTCCGGTCCCTGGTGACTGGAAGCCGGGGGAACACAGGGTTTATTCCTGGAAAAACTGCATGCCCATTCATACTGGCGGCGCTTGGGAGGCAGGTAACGACAAGCTGTACTTCGAATCTTCGCGCGTGCACGACAACGCAATGCCTTTCTTTCCACCGGAGAATGGTAGGATGCCAGCTCCTGACGCCAAGGCCGATTTTGTCAGGTGGGAAATTGATCTGAAGCAACCCAGCGGTAGTGTTGTTCCGGACCCTGCTGTGGTCTTGGACGTGCCGTCTGAGTTCCCGCGCATGGATGAGCGATTTATGACCCAGAAATATGACATTATGTTCCTCAATGTCTTCGTACCCCAGAAGTCCGATGAGGCAGCAAACATATTCCATGGTCTCAACGGTCTGGCAATGCTCAACTACAAAACCGGAGAAACACGTTGGTTCTATGCAGGCAAAGATTCTTTGGTGCAGGAGCCAGTTTTTGTCCCTCGAACACCGGATGCAGCAGAGGGAGACGGCTGGGTCATTGCCATGGTTGAGCGGCGTGGTGCATTTCGCAATGACTTGGTGGTTATTGACACGAAGGCATTTGAGAAGCCCATTGCTGTGATACAGCTCCCAATGCATGTGAAGGCACAAACTCATGGCAACTGGGTCGACGCATCTACGTTGCCGAAGTGGGTGAGTTTGGTGAAGGAACTGCCGGATGTTAAAATTAGCAACAGAGGTGCTCTAGAACCTCTTTGAAGGTCTCGAATAAAGGAGTTTGTGCTTTTGATACCGACTTTTGTCGTCGCCGTGATGCGCTGGAGCCTACTTGAATTGTCTGATGAAGAATATTTATGCATAAGGCATTAATAACGAAATGCTTTAAACGATCGCGTCAGATCCGAGGTAAGAAAATATCTTGGCATTATAACAATCTCAAACACTGTCGCCCCTTGCACTATTTAGGCACCGTAGCGCGCGACGCTTCCCCCCTTCTTCAGGGCGATTGCCCTCTTCGTTGCCTCGTCAATGTCTTCCTTTGGCAGACCAAGTACCTCATTTGCCAACCCATACTTGGCTTCAAAGTTACCGTCGCCGTTGGGATAGAATGTTCGCGAGTACATGCAAGTGATGTAACCAACACTCTCTCCCTTCTTCATAATTTCCATGCCCTTCTTATAACGCTCATTGCTCGGAAGACGCTCAATCTGCCAATCAGCGTCCGTGGTACCCATGACGCGGTGCACGCTGTCGAGCATATCGCGCTGCGAGACGAGGAAGCTCGAGATGTAGAGGGGCTTGTTGCGCCACTGCGAGATGGTCGGGGACTTGTCGTGCTCGTCGTCGGGCAGCTCCTTGAGGCTGAGGAAGCTCTTGATGGCGCGGCCGCACTGGTCCCAGGTGGACGTGTTGATGCGCGTGGTACCGTCGTCGTTAAAAGCGACCTTCCTGTTCTCCAAATCGAAGCCGAAATAGCCCGCAGCCGCACCCATGGACAGCGAAAACTCGTACCAGAAGGAGCAGCACATAGCGACCCATGAGGAAACGCCGGCCTTCTCTACATCCTCGATGCCGCCCAGAACGGCCGGTCCCGTGAGGTTCTCGGCCTCGAGGGACTTGTTGGCCACGTCGGTGCCGTAGCAGTTGGGCATGACCCAGGGCACGCCGGCCTTGGCGGCGGCGTTGATGAGGCGGGTCTGCGTGTCTTTTGGGGCGGTCACGGACATGGAGATGATGAGGAACTGCTGGCCGCGGAGGGCGTCGACGAGAGTCTCCTCCTTGTCGTAGTCGACATGGGCGATCTTGCAGCCCTTGGGGATGGTGCTGCTGCCGCCGGCGCGGGTGACGGCGGTGACTGTGTGCTTGCCGGTGGAGAGGAGGGCCTCGGTGAGGTGCTTGCCGACAGTGCCGGAAACCTGTTGTTGTCAGATAAAATCTTGGATAAGTCAAGGGGAGACTACTGAAGCCGGTGACTTACCCCGACGATGGCGACGCGCTCAATGCGGTTGGTGAAGCCAGCGGGCTGGTCCTTCGCGTACTTTTGTGCCATGACGACTGCGTAGGAAAGGGTTGCGATTATGCAAAGAGCAAGAGAAATGTTTCAAAGTCAGGTTGACTGAAGACTGGAGTGATGTAGTCGAAGCCGGTTTATAGGTGTGTAGTTTTTGAGTTCAAGCCTGCAAGAGACAGTTGGGTGAACGTGTTTGCTGATGCTGAATGATGTTAGAATAGACATGAATGCAGGGTGCATGAGCGAGGCTTTATATAACCTATTCGCTATCGAGGCGTCAATATCTGAATCTCTTCATCGTCATTGATTTCCGCTCCACAGCTGTCTTCCATTCCTAAAGCCGTTGTCCTGGCTTCAAATCCCCGGTGCCATCCGGAGACACGATTGCCTAATACGGTAATTCTTGTCTCCGACGAGCCGCGAGTCCACATAAGTGGGGCATGATTGGCCCAGCGAGCAAAGGGCTTGGGAGGCGAAACTACGGAGTAGGTTATTAGCGCCTACCGGCTTGATGGGCTTCTGCAGCACCGGCGTTAACTCCGCTCGCTCGGCTCGCGCGCTCCGTACGGGATCTGGAAGCTGACGAGGCTCCGGGAACGTCGCCAGTGGCAGCTCGGCAGCCGGACGTCGAGATGTCCGACGTAGTGGGAATTGTGGGCTGGTATGAAAAATGTCAAACTCGGACTCCGAGACGGTATCACGCCGATTGACTTAGCGGTGCAGGAAGAGGTCGAACTGACGTCTGCCGCCATCCTCTCGGGGAAGTGACGCCGGACGATGGAACGTGGTTGCAACTTGGTCTATTAAGTAGTCTTTGTTCTATGTCATCGCAGCGGCTAACTGTGCTCCTCATCCGAGCATGGCGGACGACTGGCTAATGGGTCCTCACCCTGTGGCCCAGCTACGCATGCTCCGGCCATCTCTTCCGCGGTCTCCTCATCCCTTTGCCCGACAATTTGCTCTCCCTGGTCCTCATCCTTCGGTGCCAGCCCCCGGTCTTTGACAAAAATTGAGCCTAGGAAGCAAAGCCCGATGAGCGGCACCTGCATCGTAAACACAGCCCGGCTCGCCGCCATGTAAGCGTCCAGGACTGCAGGCGGCAGACCACCGGGCACCGCGGGCGGCGCGTAAGTCGAGTTGGCGAGGTAGGCGTAGTTTGGCGGCAGCGTGGCCCGCAGACGGGCTTGCAGGACGGCGGCGGAGATGGCGAGGCCGCACGCCCCGCCGGCGCAGCGGTTGAAGTTGCGGTTGGAGATGATGACGGCGCGGCGCGACTTGGCCGAATGGGCCTGCAGGGCGACAAGAGTGGGCTGGAAGACGCAGCCGACGCCGATACCCATGACGAGGAGGGGTATGACGATGACGCCTGGATTCGTTTGACGCGTGTATATGAGGGTGAGCCCAGCGCCGCTGCAACTTCCGTCAGCTGGTCTCGCAGGAGGAGGATAGGGAAATTGAAAACGGCTTACAGCGTCCACATGCCGAAGCCAAAACGTATCACCAGGCCGTAGCGCTTGTACCGCGAGATCCAGAAGCCCGATAGGGTCGAGACGATGCTCTGCATGCCAAACATGGGGACGAGGAGGAGGGCGGAGACGATGACGGAGAACTGGTGGGCGTTTTGCAGATACAGCGGAATGTAATAGACGGCAGCTTGGTATACAAGGCCTAGGAGGAAGCTCTGGGCCAGCAGCACGACGACAACGGGGTTGTGGTAGACGGTGACTTGCATTCCTCTTGGTCAGTCTCATTTCGGGCCTGAAGACGACATGAGCGTATGTGTGCTGCACTGACCTGGCATCATAGGCAGCTTGGCAATCTTCCACTCGACCAAGACAAAGAGGAGGAGGGAGACGCTGCCAATGGCCAGCATGCTGATGACCATGGGTGAGTTCCACGCAAAGTATGCGCCTCCTGTTTCACTACATCAGCACGGGGATCAAGTCTCGCAGGAGCAGGAGGCAGGGCGCAGTCATACCTCCGGATATGGGAATCAGCAGGAAGATGGTGCCGACCGACGACGTCAGCGACCCCATCCAGTCGATCTTGCCCACGCTCTCGCGCACCGTCGCCGTCCGCGGCTTGGAGGGCAAATACAGGTACGCCAGTAGGCCGTTGACCGCACCCAGCGGCGCCAGCATCCAAAAGAAGCCGCGCCAGGTGGCTCGCGAGCCAGCGAAGGCAGCAGCAAGGAAAGGCCCCGTGACGCTGCCCAGCCCGATCATGCTGCCGGTGATGCCCTGGTAGCGGCCGCGCTGCTCGAGCGTGACGACGTCCGAGACGATGATCATGGCCAGGTTGGTGATTCCACCGCCGCCGATGCCAGCGACGCCGCGCCAGACGTAGAAGAGGGCAGCATTCGAAGTCAGGCCGCAGAGCAGGTCGGCAAGGGCCAGCAGCACGACGGCGGCGACGAAGACGGCCTTGCGGCCCCAGATGTCGGACATGCGGCCGTAGAGCATCTGGAAGGCCGTGTTGGCGAGCAGCGAGGATGTGCCGGCCCAGGAGATGGTGTCGCGGGCGTCGAGGTCGGCGGCGATGGTGGGCAGGGCCGTCGAGATGCCGTTCTGGTCGATGAAGGAGATGAGCAGGGCGAGGGAGAGGATGCCGAGGCACGAGACGAGCTGGCGCCGGGGCAGCAGGTTGGACTGGTCATGGAGGCTCTTTTCCGCGGCCGCGACGACATCCTGGTGGTGGTGGTGGTTGTGATTGTGATGATCATAGTGGTGGTGGTGAGGTTGGGCCATGGCCGCGGGTCGTCGTCGTTACTCGACGCTGAGGTTCCATCCCATGCTCGCTGCCGGTGCAGGCTGCGATGGAGGGTTTTACTCACGGCTTCATCGCGCGTGCTGGACCAGCAAGACAGATCTGCGTGCGTTTTTAAGACACAGCGCGCCGGCATCGGTTCGTCATTGACGAGCGGTTGGGGCGAGGGGGTGGTGTCCGCCGTGGCATCCAACACTTATTCCCGGGATTGGTGCCGCGCCGTCGTCATGGGCAGTGCCCACTTACACTCCTACGGATGCACCACGACGTATCAGCAACGCGCGCCTTCGTAGACCGTTTCCGAAGCGTCGGAAACCGAGGGCTAGTTCCGCCAACTGGCCAAGGACCAACCGGCCAAACGCCGCCGGCAGTGGGCCGCCGGAGGGCTCCCGTAAAAGCCCGGGCCATCATCAGTCAACGGCCAGCGACTTGGATGGCCCTGCTCCGGCTGTGGGACGGCGCTGGCCATGCGTGGCGAATTGGGTTCCGAAGCGTTCAGTAGCCGGGTTGCCGGGCACATCGCCGCTCCTTGATTCGCCCCCGCTCTCGCCTCCCCTCAGGTTCGAGGTGGTCGAGTGCCGCTGCGCCGGGAACTGGGGCCGACGGTCGGGGCGGGGGGATGCGGGATGCTCCGAGGGTGGCGCGGGCGTCGTCTCGTCTCACGCAAGCCACATCGCACACCAGACCGTAGACTCACTCACCACGACAGCACAGGGGACAGTGATGATGCTCTCTGCTGCTGCGACGTAGAGTAGGTTCTGAAAGTTACAGGTACTCACGGCTCAGACGAGAAGGTGAACAGTGATGCAGACGGGACGGTAACGAACTTCCAATATTTGACGTGAGGACTGGATGCAGAATCAAGACCCGTCATAGCAAATCCAATCCTTTCAATCACTGGAAAGCGGCGTGGCCAACCAGATATCCCTCAATGACGCACATTTTGGCCCGCAAAGCTCGCAATGCCTGCCGAGCAACCTCACATGGCGGTCAAGTTGGTTTGCACCTGTCGTCTGCACATATCGTTGTTGCCTGTGCCCATATTGATGCACCCTTTAAAGCAGAAAATTGGATCTTGAATACCTCCGTTGTTATCCGAGCAATAGAATAACGCATCATATCTGTCGTTGGCGTCCCATCTATTGCCGAACTTGTCATTAAGAGCCTGTCCGATTTGATCCCAGTAGTTTCCTGACTACCTATTAGAAAGCTATAGACGGCAGTTACGATTTATATTACCTATTTCCAGGAGAGTGCGGCCGCAGTACGTGTAATTCTCCTTGCAATTCCTCGCAGAGGCGAGGGGGGCGAGCGCAGCCACGACGGCCAGGGGGATGTAAGCGATCTTGACCATGGCGAATAAGTTCTCGAGCAGAGTATAATGAAACTTGGAGCTTGAGGCGAGTTGGCTCGTTTACAGGAAAGGCGGGCGGTTTATATAGTTCGGACTGACGGCACGGAACATGTTCAAGACACGATCCTACCTTGCGATTCGAGTATACATGGTGCGGGGCCTGGAATACGCAGGCTGCATCGACACCTTCCTATTGCTACGAAAAAGCCGACCAACAGCTCTGGGGCCAACCGCTCAAAGGCACAATAGTCCAGCGGCCCGCCCGTCTGTGAACCTGTTCTCGTACGTGTTGCATCTGTCGCTGGAGCAACGCGTCACCGAGCCATGCAAGTGCGGGCCCACGGATATGGGTCTTCTCCGCTATCACGGGCTCTTCAGTGACTTCATCCGTCTCTCTGTGCCCTATGACCTTTGACTGCTTATTGGCACCATGTATGCATAGTACAGCAGGAGGAGGAAGACGGTTCAAATTGCGTGTAACACGGGGTTTGATAGTTGCTTTCTCCAAGAAATCGCTATACGTGTAACTGTAAATCGGGCTCAGAGTCCCGCAAGCTCTTATAGTATTACCCTTCCACTCTTTCTTCGTGATAGTTGCTTCTTGGTTTGTTGATACAGACCAAAGGTCACACATCAAGATACAGTGAAGACCATAGGGATGCCAGTTTCGCGCTAGAGGTCAATGGATATAAAAGGGTGGAAGGAACTGGGTGATCAGATGGTCGCATATCGGCTCTCATGCATAATGAATGTGCATCATGTTATCTAGTTGCTCGATATCTTCCTACATGTAGTCTACGTGTAGGTAACAGTGAGGACACTGGTTTCCCTCCTACTTCTTCGAGTCGCTTAATGCCTTAGACAATCGTTACCATATGGTCTCGACATTCTATTTAGACTGCCGACGCCAGGGTACTTCTACGAGCGACGACCCTGATGAATTTTTGTTGAAGCGTTGAGGATGTGTGTGTTCGGGGTAGAACCTGCATCTCACAACTTACACAACCGCTGCGCCCGGCCGTTGGCGTGCTGGTGTTTTCGCCCTCAATGAATAGCACGAACCTAGGCGTTTCCGTAAGGTTTACGTCGTTTCTGTCTTACCTAGTGCGAGTTCGTTATTGCTGAGGCTCTCTAACATCAAGATACCTATCGCTAACCTTGGCACCATCGCGGCTGTCAACCCTACCTAGGTTCTCGACGAGATCCAGGGTGGCAACTCCATCTTCAGCCCCCTGCTAGCCGGCCTGCCAGGAACCAGGGCTGACGTTCGGGGCAGGGGTTGCGTGTTTCCGAGAGTGGAGTGCCGGGGCATTGATCTCGTCTCCCGCGAGCCACCTACCTACTTCGTACCTATGGAGATGGCACCATACCAACCAAGGGGCAGTGATGGTTTCTCCCGCCGCAAAGAACGAGGCGGCAGCATCTCCTTGGCTGCACCTGCTGTCGATATCGGCATATCGGCGGCGTGACGAGGATGCGGCACCAAGATGGGGGCAGCAAACAGCGTGTGATGGAAACGGGCGCCCGTCCCCTGATGATCCCCGGCGATAGTTCAGCTCCAGCTGCAGGTCAAGATGCATGGGCGACCCGAGCGTGAATATCGGGTGAACAAGGCCACTGCGACCCTAATCTCACCTCGCAGAAGCTCACTTCCAAGGCTGGCCTCGCAGCTGCAGCCTACCTGCTTAGTGCTCACGGCTCATGCAGCCTCGTCGGCGCAATGAAGGCGACAACGCTGAGGAGCGTGAATCGAGCTTCACCTTCACCCACCGCTCACCACCAGGGCAACGCACACTCGCTCCCCCCGACCAGCGCGCCGTCGCCGCCGCCAGGATGAAGCTCCCTCTGCTCGCATTCGCCGCCCTCGCTTCCGCCCAGCGGCCCCTCAAGCCCCAGCCCAACACCTTCAACTCGACCTTCGCCCTCTCGCCCGCCCAGGTCGCCGCCGCCAACCTCTCCGCCACGGCCGCCGCCAACATCGACGTCGCCGCGCAGTTCGAGCGCTCCAACTGGGCCACCGGCTCCGTCCGCGACGACCCCTTCTACACGTCGCTGCCAGCCGGGGCCGCCGACGCCGCTCCCGGCTCCGTCCTCAAGGTCGAGGCCTGGACCGACACGGCCAAGTACACGCTCGCCCCGACGCTCGCCCTCTCGCGCATCGTCTACCAGTCCCTCACCCTCAACGGCACGCGCGTGCCCGTCTCCGCCTACATCCTTTGGCCGTACCAGCCCCGGCGGCGCGCGGGCGGTGACGGGAAGGATACCGCCGCTGCACCGCTCGTGTCGTGGGGCCATGGCACGTCGGGCATCTTCGCGGAGTGCGCGCCCTCGCACATCCGCAACCTGTGGTACCAGTTCTCGGCGCCCTATGCCCTGGCTCTCGCGGGCTACGCCGTCGTGGCCACCGACTACGCCGGCCTGGGCGTGCCCTTCTTCCCGGACGGCACCAACATCACGCACCAGTACATCGCCTCGCCCGCCGCCGGCAACGACCTGCTCTACGCCGCCCAGGCCGCGCAGGCCGCATTCCCAGACCGGCTGAGCCGCGAGTTCGTCGTCATGGGCCACTCCCAGGGCGGCGGTGCGGCCTGGGCTGCCGCCCAGCAGCAGCTCAAGGCCAAGGTCCCCGGCTACCTGGGCACCATCGCCGCCTCGCCCGTCACCAACGCCATCGAGCTCGGCGCCGAGATGCACAGCAGCCTCGGCCTGCTGCAGACGGCCCGGGCCATCACCTCCATCTTCCCCGAGCTGTCGCTGTCCGACATCCTAACCTCGGCCGGCGTCGCGGCTGTCACCCTGCTCGACGAGATCCAGGGCTGCAACTCCGTCTTCGATACCCTGCTGGCCGGCCTGCTCGCGCCGAACCCGCGGCTCGCGCTCACGAGGGACGACTTTGCCGCGGCGTCGCCCTACGCATCCCGCTTCGAGGACCTCACCGTCGCCGGCGGCAAGGACTTTGCGGGGCCCATGCTCGTGCTGCAGGGCACCGCCGACCACACAATCCCCGAGCCCCTGACGTCCAAGTACGTGAACAAGACGTGCGCGGCGTTCCCCCATCGCGAGCTTCGCTACGTCAAGGCCAGCGCCGTGGGCCACGTGCCCGCCCTGTATGCCACGCAGCAGATCTGGATGGACTGGCTCGACGAGCGCTTCGCGAGTGGCAGCGGCCGTGGCAAGGACTGCGGCGAGCACAGGGGCAAGTGCAGCGTCGAGGAGATCGGGGCCGATGCGCCGCAGCCGCTTGGCCACTACCAGGGAGACTTGAACTACTTTCTCGAGTATTCCCTCGACGACTACCAAGTGGCATGAGCGCTGAGCGCATGCGGATGACCGTGTAAAACCAAATAGATGCATGGAATCTAAAAGTCGATTGCTGGCAAAGAACAAGACCGCTCTCTGAACCATGTCCCAAATACAACTCGCATGACATAACCCGATAAATGCTGCCGCCCTCTCGTGTCCCAACGCCTCCAGCCCCGGCCTGCCGTGCCCAAGGGACGTGTAGATTTCTTCTCCGCCGCCTGGCGCCTGCTCGCTCATTAAGCTGCTTTCGCCGTTCACCCGCATTACTATCCTAATCAACCTCCACCTCAGTCGTCGACGGCAGCCACCAGCTCGGGGATGTCGTCGACCTGCTTCTTGCCCCGCAGGATGTCGTTGACGGCCGTGAACAGCGGGTATTCCTTCTCCAGCCCCCGGGCCTTGAGGAAGCTGTTGACCTCGTACGCCGTCGTGGTGCCTTGAAGCTTCTGACCGTTCAGGTCCTGTTTCTCCACCTCGTCGACCGTGATGCCCTTCTCAACGGCCTTGCGCGCGCAGCGGAAGTTGCGGCCGCCCGAGCACGACGTGATGAGGTCGGCGACGCCGGCCGACGACTCGGTAAAGGTACCGCTCTGCGTCGTCTCGCCAAAGAACTCCTTGCCGAACTTGACCATCTCCATGAGGCCGATGCGCATGATGGCCGCCTTGGCGTTGTCGCCCCAGCCGCGGCCGTCGACGAAACCGGCCGCCAGCGCGACAATGTTCTTGAGGGCGCCGCCCAGCGACACGCCGGCAACGTCCGAGACCATCTGGACGTGGAAGTAGGGGCGGTAGAAGAGCGTGCGGAAGCACTCGTGGTCCAGCGGCGGGTAGGCGGCGGGCACGCCCGTCAGCTTCGTCTTGGAGGTGCGGCCGCGGGCGTCGCGGTGCTGCACGCCGACGGGCGCCTCGGTGACGGTGACGCTCGGGTTGGGGCTGCCCTCGCGCGGCGACGGGGCCCGGCTGTCCATGGGCGGCGGGTCGTAGGCGATGGTCGTCTCAGACCACTTCTCGGCGGCAATCTCGCTGGCGATGTTGGCGCCGCTGAGGGCGCCGACGTAGATGTCGAGCCCGTCGCCGATCCACTCGCTGAAGAGGCTGACGCCGTCATCGGACACGTTGACGCCCTTGATGCAGCTGATGCCGCGCGCAAACGGCACGATGTGGCCGCGGATCTGGTCGCACACCTTGGCGATGAACTGGTGCGGCAGGTTGAAGACGAGGATGGTGGAGTCGCGCACGGCGTCGACCAGGGACGGGTTGGCGACGATGTTGTCGGGCAGGGTGATGCCCGGCAGGTACTTTACGTTTTCGTGCTTCTCGTTGATGATGGTGGTGAGCTTCTGCGGCTTGTCGCCCGTCGCGGCGTCGTAGTGCTTGGAGTCGCGGGGAATGGTGACCTCCTCCTCGTACACCCACATCTGGACCTGCTCCTCGAAGACATCCTGGTGCGCGCGCGTGTTCTCGGCGATGATCTTGGAGATGGTCGAACCCCTGGGGAAGCCTCGTCAGTGACAGCCTCGTTCTGCGCCGCCCGCCGGGCGCTTACCAGTTGCCAGATCCCACGATGGTGACCTTGTGCTTCTTCTCGTGGCCGCCCAAGAGCGCGGAGCCAGTCATCTTGCCGGCTGCTGCTGCTGCTGCTGTCGTCGAGTGCCGCAGGGATTGGATTTGCACGCTCTTGATTCGGACACACGAGCGAAGCGCGGGCAATCGGAACATGCGGGTGGTGGACTGGAGGAGAATGGAAGCTGTCGGGTTGATATAGCAGCTGGGAAAAGCCCGTCGGCGCCGCCCGCGATAAGGTAACAGCCCCTCCTCCCTCGTCCAGGACACGGCACAGCGCCACGGCAGGCGGCGGGGGGTCCCCTGGCACTGGCTGGCAGAATGACATCGGCACGCACGAGGCAGCTTGGCATCCCGCCGGCGGCGCATTCACCGCCTACCGTGACGGGCTAGGCGCCCAACATGTGGCCCTGCAGCGGCCGCTGTTGGGTGGGAGCCGGGACCCGCCCAACCACTGCAGCGCTGCAGCGGCTGCTCCGACACTGGCCGAGATGCGAGGCTGGGCGACCGCTGGCTTTCACATGCTCGACCCCAACGCTGTTCGCATCGACGTGGTGCCAGATTCGATGGGCTAAATACGGCGCATCTGCGATTCGGGGCTCGGGATGGCGCTGCTGCCCCTGCATGAGGCCTGTGGCTCTCCCGCGGTGGGCAACATCACATGCCAGCCCAGCCAGGGGCGAGGATCGAGGCAGCTCAACCCCACGCACGATTTGCCTGCGCCAGAGCACACCATCCGCTGCCTATCTTGCCCTCATCGCCGAGCCGCGTCGGCAGACGCAACCAAGAAATTCTCCGTACTCCGTACCGAGGGAAGCGAACCAGAGACTACTTACAAATGTCTCTCGTGCCTGTGCTGCTGCCGCGGGCTCTCGCTCAACCGTCATCCGAGTCGAGGACGAGACACGAGACGCGAGCAGCTGCCGAACGTTGGGCATCGGGCTTCCAGCGCGTTGGGGGTCACAGACGGCACCTCAGCTACCACATCGCAGTCGACACCATCGCATCGTATTCGGCCTCTTAATTGACGAAGAATATGCTACTACAGTATGGCAAGACACGCTGACCTGGTGACGACGGCATCGTCGTCGAGATAAGCTCAGGTATTAGTACAGACATCCCCACGGCCCCGTCAGTTACATCCCTGGCCCCTCAAATATTAGCCCCTACCGTTTGCCAACATTGGCACTTTCTCCTCATCCTCAACACGCCGCAGCTTCTTGTCCTCGTCGTCCTCCTCCGTCCTCTCGCCGTCACCAAACAAGGGCTTACAGATGGCGTCATAACTCATCCACATGAGGTTGAACATGCCCGTGACACCGGCGGCCAGCCACCGAGGCAGTTTGCCCGTCTCATCGGCCAGGTACTTGGTCATCGTCAGGAAGAATATCAGCAGCGGCGCCCACGAGCCCAGGAACAGGATCTGCCCGATCGTCTGCCGCCGGTGCGTCATCGTGTACGGCTGCAGCGACGCCAGGTATTCTTGGTAGACTTCGGGGAGCTCGTGCTCTCTGGCGCCGTCCTTGAGAAGCTTGAGGTACCGAGCGCTGGCTTGCGCATATCCCGGGTTCGGACGCCGTCGCCCCATGCCCAGTCGACGCCACCAGCTGCACTTCCGCGGGTCGTTGTCGCCGTCGTCGGGAATGTAGGAAGCATACAATGTCCTAGCCAGGAAGGGCCGCGGGACATCGGGAATGGTGGGCTTCTCGGGTACACCGATTCTGGGCTTGATGGGGATGCAAGGCACGACAATCTCCTTGTAGCTGGAGCCCGCGCCCTCGGTTCGCATGATATTCCGCCAGTCCTTCTGCGTTACTTCGTAGACTACGCCCATCAGACGCCCATCCCACTCGTAGCCCGGTTGCGACGGGTCCAGCGGCGGCAGCGTAGGCGGTTTGGTCGGGTCGGGGAGCTTCGGCACCTCTGGCAGCTTCATGAAGCCGACGTTGGCAAAGCAAGGCTCTCGGTACGGCACTCCCGGCAGGTCGAACGTTAGCCGCAGCGTAGGAACGGAAACGTTGACCTGCGACAGTGGCCGGATACCGCGCACTCCCAAGAAGGTCTCAGCCGACATGTTAGAGCCGTAAGCAAGGTACAGAACCGTGGCTGACGCTTCTTCGCCCGGATCTAGCTTCGCATCTTCGGCAGCCTGAGCCAGACGTCGTGCGGATGTCGAGGGCACTGAGGAAACTGGTGGGTATGTGCCGCAGCGCGGATGGTGTCTCGAGACCTCTGCCTTGTCCAAGGCCGCGGATGCGACCGAGGTACCGGCGTCCAGGGACTCGTGCTGCGACATCACGGGGGGCGCTATAAGGCCGCAGCGCAGTGGATAGGTTTCGGTATGGTTAATGCTGGCTCTAGCAAGCGAAACCAATTGAAGGTATGCGCAAGAAATGGAAGATATTGATCCGAGATACGGTGGTGGTGGGCGGCGAGATATAGGCAGAACCAACCCAACGTATGCCGACGACCCGGACGTGGGACTCGCAGCTTCCAAGCTTCCTTATTAATGTCTGCGGATCGCCGGCCGGCGGAGCGTGGGTGCGGAGTGCGGAGCTCGCGCGCGCGTATGATTCAGCTTCCCTAGCCGATTTGTTAGCAAGATCCAGATTCCCGGGCTGGGATACGGGTATTATCCCCGGCCGATAGCTCCGGTGGATCAGCTTCCAGCACCTGCCTCAAATATAGGGCGGCTTCACTACGGTCGATACGACGTCGACCGTTTGATCTTTTGCCCTCGAATTTTGCGATGGACAGACCTCAGATATCCATGGATGGATACTCCCCTCCCAAGGGGCGGACGTCGAGGCCGCGTCACTTCCCTGAGACGCACGGTCACCGAGACGGGCTTCTCGGACAATGAGTTGCGCCGCGTCCATTGTCCAGATGCCGACGCTCGAGACCAGGGCAGTGAAAATAGCTATGTCGGCCGCTAGTTGATGGGTAACGCTAATTTCAACGCCTGGTCCACATGCGAATGCCCACGCCGCAGGCAGCGTGATGTCGCGGCCTCGCTGCTTCAATCGACTGGCGGACCTGAGTGATTCAGGCTGCCATGCTCGCCCGAAAGCGGCGACAAGTGTGTTGAGGGCGTTTATCACACTGAACGCCGTAGGGATTTCGCAGATGAATGCCATATTCGTATGACGGCAAAGGAAGTCATCTGGCTGCCCGCGAGTAGCGGATTAGGTGGTGATGATGGACTTGCTGGTGACTGCCTCTGCCGAGACGAGGGTCGGCCACGCCTTCCCTCTTGGCATCCTCCTGCCAGCTCGACCGCTCACATGACTTGGCCTTCCAACCGGCGATGCGTTGCTCAAGACGAGAGAAAGTTTCCTCCCGTTCGAAGAGCACGGAGTCATGCGACGTCGCCGCTTGGTCGTTGGGTGACAGGCAACACAATCGAACTCGACCCGCGGTTCTCGCGCAAGTTCGGCCATTACATCGCCGGACTTCGCGCCAAGATCTGAAACATCAGAATGCCTGCACAACCAAGATTGAAAGCCACCGCTCGCGGGCGCCTGCAACGACAGCCGACTCAATTTGGCGAGCTCGAGACAACTCCTACCTGTCGACATCATGGATCTCCTCTCATACCTTCCGCAGGTGATGCGGCTGTTCTGCCAGCAAACGAAGTCTTTGCAGAAGAGACTCAGGCGATTTCGCAAACGGACGAATACTATGATGGGCTCGACGATGGCGACTTTGTCAGACTTGAAGACTTTCAAGGCCTCGAAACGGAACACCAACGCAACACGAATTTCCAATGGTCCGAAACCGACTCGGTTGCAAAGCGAAGCTCACCTTTATGTGCTGGGGAAACACCACCGGCAGATTGGAAATTCGGTGCGGGCGAATCGCTTCCACCGCTTTCCAGCCCAAGATCTGGGAAAGATAAGCTCCCAGACACCGCTCCTCTGCCCGTAGTCCCACCGCCACCAACGCCGCTGGAGGGACCAAGGTCGTCTAAGAAATTGGACCTGTCTGAGACGGCATCAACAGTGCTTCGGAGCTCACCCTGCGACGCAGAATGCTCCGTGAAAGACGTCTTCGACTTTGATGACGATCTGAGCCATTTGAGCCCTACTCAGCCAGCCAAAAGCAGCAATCCTCCAAGTGCTCATGGACACCCCACTGCCGGTGGCACTTCCTTGCACTTACCAAATGACAACATCTATGACCACACCCCTCAGCCGAAGAAAGGACTGTGTGCCTTGAACCACGCCGAGGCGGGGGACCCAGCTCCATCACAAGGCATGCGCAAGCCCGCAGCGAACCAGTTGTTGGACCAGACTACGCATGCGTCACATCGACCAAAGGAAACTGTCACCAAGAACAAGTTCAATGGTATGACGAAGCTGTCTTCCAAAAATGAAGCGGCGGGTGGCTCGCTGCCGCAACTGAGACGCGATGCAAATAGCGTTGTCCATTCATCAGATCCTGCGGACGCAACTGTCGAAGCGACACGAAATGGACCAGGCAAAAAGCGCAAGCAGCGTGCTAAGCCGCCTTTGCCTTTCGACGACTTGACCCAGGAGCTCAAAGAACAACCAGCGAAACCATCACCGAAGGGTCGAATGCCTGTGGTCAACGCACTTAGGGAGTCTGTGCAGCCTTCGAGCTCTCCTAAATCAAAAAGAAAAGCGCCAGCGAAACGCGTACAACCCAGGAAAAAGGCCAAGGCAGCGCCGCCAAAAGCACAGCAAAGGACTCCTCTTGCTGAAATTCAAACCGATGAGCCGAACGGGAAATGCTTGGCCCCCGCCAAGCAGCCAGCAAAGAGAAGAAAGCAAGCGACGAAGGCGAACAAGGTCTCGCCGACCTTCAAAACGGATACAGCGAAGCCAAAGCCGGCTGCTCAAAGCGAGGCAATTATTGTCTCCAGTGACGTGGACAGTGGTGCGACCCCTTCTCGTTCGCCATGCCCACCTTCGTCCAGCCTACGAATGTCCCCATGCCGCAAGAACAATATTGCACCAGAAAAGCTTGATGTCGGTGGTGCCATTCAACGGAAAGTCAGTCCCAGACAGCCGTTGGGTGACGGTGATATGCCGCCTCCCGAACTTCATGGAATGCCACTGGGTGATACCGATGCTGACGCAATCGAAATCTTTCGAGTACCAGCAACACTCGGTGGTAGCAGCAGCCATACAGCTTCCGCCGACTGCCACAGGCCGCTTGTAAGCGGAGTTGCAATCGACACCACGATCAAAGCATCAGAAAGCCTGAAGCAAAGAATTATTTCTGGGCACCCGTCGCCTATAAAAATCGGCCCACTCGAGTACGACACCTCTCAGCCTTGCAAAAAGCAGAACCTCACAGCAAGGCAATCTTCACGGAACTATAGTATCAGTATCCATGGAAGCCCACTTCCGGCTCATCGACAGACTGTGGCTTCAGGGTTCCGCTTCGTGGAACATGATAGCAGAAGCCTTACGAACGCTACTTCTTCCGAGAAACGCCCGTATGTCAACGATTCGCATTTCGCACGGCCGCAAGAGAGCGATGTACCGTTACCCGCTGCAAAGTTGCCGTTTTATCGGATGCGACGCCATGAACAAGTTGCACAAGTCAGGGAAGGGAAGGACAGCAACAAAAATGCTTCCAACCCCATTCAGAGCCAAGAGGCTACTTTGTCTGAGGTTCAGGAAGTTTCTGATAATTTACGTGCTGAAATTCTAACCAGTCTAGACTTTGACACGTCACCTCCAGGGCAAGCATCCAAAAGTCCCAAGACGCAGGCGGTAGATGGGAGCTCTAATGACAGCGGACCATCAAACTCGAGCCAAAAGGCTAGCCCGTCGGATAAACTGTCCCAAGAATTGCATCAGCTCGTTGGCGTATGTATCAATTCACCGTCGATCTGCGAGTGCCATTTGCTGACATATCTGAGCAGGTAATGATGGAGCACTTGGGGTCACAGAAAGAGGCGGGACCGAGACTTGCGAACATGTATCGCACGAAGACCGCTGAATGCGTTGACAGAATCCAAAACCGCCATATCAGCGAGCGCCGTACGTTTGTGGAACAACTTCGCAATGACGGGAATAAATTTGACGCCGTTGTTCAAGGCGCCAAGATGGTTGTCCAAGAAAATAGTCGAAGAAGGGAGGGCCGCATTGGAGAGCTTGAGCAATGCGCGGCAGAACGTCGAAGCGTGTACGAACGAGCGACTTCGAGCCTCCGAGATGTGCAACGACAGCTTCTGAGCGCCGATGTACCGCTGAAGATGGATCTGGATTGACCCGGCCACGGCGTCGGTCCGATGATGGATTTTAGCTGGTCACGGGCACGGCCAGGATGTGTGAGTGGCAATACGGAAAGGCGGCGTCATTGTCTGATGAGGATCTGCAAAGAAATCTCTGGCCGCACGAAAGCAAGGTGATGACGATGAGCGAGAGCCTTTGCGCATGGAGTCAAAATTCACATATAACGAGCCCTTACCAACTTGACAGCAACATGTAATTTAGCTTCTCGAGCAAGCTATGTGCTGAAGGCAATGCTATGTGCCTCACGAAAGGTTGATGGTTGCTGTGGGGTCAAGGCAGTGGTCTGCTTACCTAGGTATAGATCCCGATTTTGTAGCGCACGGGTTGCCATCTTGTTCATGGCCGTCGAAGGTGCCATCGTTTACAATGAAACGTGCCTTTGCCCTCAGGTTTCTCCCACCCGCCTCGATTTTCCATCCAGCCCTTCCCACTTTGGCGTCCCATCCGGGATGTCAACCACGCGCTGAGGGTAAAAGATATGGCATCTACAGGGCATGAGTGCGAATGACCACTCTAGTTTTAGGCATAGAACGTACTTAACCTGAAAGTTTCGTCTTTGCTCGTCGTCTTGCAAGGATAGGAGGGTCGGGAAGAGCAGGACCATGTTTCGTCCCTCGTCCATGATGAGGGTTCCGCATTGAGAGCAGCTCACCTTGCAGGGCAGGTCATGCTCGGCGCGCTCCGTTGCCGAATTGTAAAAACGCAGTCCCGCAGCGCCATTCCGGAATGCCATGTCCGACTTTTGAAATATTGCCGCCCATTGGAAAGGGGCGCCTGGCGAGAGGCATCAGCTTGTCCCGCTGGACAAGGCCGGGATAAACAACATCACCCACCGTGCAGGACTTTGCAGTCATTGCAGTGGCAGTATTTTGACGCGAGCGGCTTGTCGCTGCTCAGCCAGTAGACAACCTGCCCGCAATGACAGGCGCCGCGAAGCTTCTTGTGAAAATAGGGAATCTCAGCCGAGGACGGGTCGGGTTGCCGGTACGGAGGGCGGGATTGCCACTCGTCGCCGGCTACGTTCGAAGACATGGTGCATTTGACATGGAAGCAAGGCCGAAGTGTAGTTGGGCTGTAGCACTGAAGAGGCAATGGTCAAGGGAACGAGATGTGGTCATGACGTCAGGTAATTGCGGCAGCGCAGCTGAGGTCGAAATAAGGCCAATGTGCTCTGCCGCCTCCATTGCAACTCGCCGGGCAGTGCAGCACAACTTAAAAAAAAAATGTTGCCAAAAATAGGCATCATGGACAAGCTGACATTTTACCTGCTCACCATTTGCTGGTCCGCTCACATGTTCATGTCACCTCACCTTGAGCCCACGGTAGGCGATAATAATGACCTTCACTGAAGCCGCGGTGCCAGAGGCCAAGTGGGGAGGGGGGCTCCAGACGGTGCGGGAACTGGGGGATCGGCTGATCCTTGCCCGAGTACGAGTACGGAACCGTCTCGTCAGAGCCGGGTGGGTTCGTATGTATCTGCCTATGCAGATGGCGCGATTGACGGAGGAGTCGGATTTGTTGAGGACACTGTTGCTGTGCCACCGTCGTCGCAGACACCACACGGCGCAAAGTTCATGCGAGTGCACAATTAGTCGAGGGCGCCAATCGCAATTTCGATTGGCTCTGCCATTCATTTCGCGCGACGGCAAGTTCCCATCTGGTCGGGCGGCAAGTTGACTTTGGCGGCGCTCGGGGCTCGTACAGTGCAGACAGTGCTGAGGCGGCAGAGGTTCGGTGGCGCATCGCGGGTACCTGGGCTTTCGAGGGGCGCCGGCCAATCCAATCCCGCCATCACAATTTTACAGCTCGCAGACAGCCTGGCCAGTGAGCACAGCATCAGAGCGACATTTGACTGCTGCGACATCGTCTCGACACGGCGCTTGGGGATACTCGCCGCGACCAGACGTTGCCGGCTGCATGTACGGACTGGCTGGGAGGAGTAAAGGTCCAGGTAGCTGCCCCCCAACCTCCCGCCTGCGGTGCACCATCAAGGCGCCGCAGCCCGTCTCTCCCGCCGCTCACCTCTCTCACTCAGTCACCGCTGTTTGAGCCCACAAAACATTTTTCCCACTCACCCCCCCGGCTCAAGCGACCTGGCCTCAAGCAGCTGCACCTCGTCCACGACACGACCACGCATCTCATCTGACGCGAGCATGGCCGAGCAGCCATCCCGCCAGAGTGCAGCGGCCACGGGCGTCGAGCTCGAGGCGCCTCGGCCTCCGCAGGCGGTGCCGCCGCAGGTGCTCGACATGGACGTCAACGGCGGGGCGCTCAGAGACCCCAACCCCGTGGCCAAGAGGCGCATCAGCAAGAAGGCCAAGAAGGAGCGGGACGACGGCCAGCTCGCCGAGGTGTCGCGCTGGTTCCTCGACAACCAGGCCGGTACGTTGTCCGCGTGCAATTGGGGGAGCTGAGGCCACGACGAGACGGACTGACACGGCTCTCAACAGGAATCGCCTTCAACTTGCTTGCGCTGCTGTTCCTCGCTCACGCCTGGATCCCCAGGGCGCGCCCGCTGACGGCAAAGTTCTTCCAGCTGTCCCACTTGAACCCCCGGACGGGCAAGTATGCGGCCAGCTCCGACGACTTCTGCTTCATGGCCTTTTGGTTCGTCCTCTTCACCGGCCTCCGCGCCGGCGTCATGGGCTACGTCCTCGAGCCGCTGGCCAGGCGCCGCGGCGTGGCCAGGGCCAAGGACGTCACCAGATTCGCCGAGCAGGCCTGGCTCGCCATCTACTGCAGCGTCTTCTGGCCCATCGGCATGGTGCGAATCCCCTGCTCAACCGCCGTGACCCCGCCGCGCTCACGCTGACCCTGCCGCAGTTCATCTATTGCAACTCGCCTTACTTTCTCAACATGTCCGAGCTGTGGACCAACTGGCCCGACAGGGAGCTCGATGGCCTCATGAAGACCTACGTGCTCGCGCAGCTGGCCTTTTGGATCCAGCAAGTCGTCGTGGTGCACATCGAGGAGCGCCGCAAGGACCACTGGCAGATGCTGACCCACCACTTCGTCACCATTGCCCTCATCGGGGCCTCGTACGCCTACCACCAGACCAAGGTCGGAAACCTGATCATGGTGCTGATGGACATCGTCGAGCTGCTGCTACCCGTACGTCACCTCTGGCTACGTCGTCGACGACTTCACTGACACAGGGTTCTAGGTCGCTAAGTGCCTCAAGTACCTCGGGTACACCACCATCTGCGACGTCCTCTTTGGCATCTTTCTGGTGTCGTGGTTCCTCGCCCGCCACGTCTTCTACCTCATGACGTGCTGGAGCATCTACAGCGACCTGCCTCGCATCATTGCACCCGTGTGCTACCGCGGGTCCATGGACGACATCAAGGAGCCGCTCCCCGTTCCCGACGGCTGGTCCCGGGTGCTTGAGCCCTTTTACGATCCCAAGGGCATAGTGTGCTTCGACAACAAGATCACCTACTCATTCCTGGCCTGCCTGCTGTTCCTCCAGCTCCTGACCATCATGTGGTTCACCATGATCTTGCAGGTGGCTGCCAAGGTGCTCAGGGGCGCTCAGGCCGAGGATGTCAGGAGCGACGACGAGTCCGGCGAGGAGGTGGATGAGGAATTAGAGGACGACGAGCTCTTCACAGAAGAAGTCGGGCCCGAGGGCATCGACCTCAAGGCGTGGGAGCTGCGTCGTGAGGCCCAGAGGGCTGCGGGGTCGACGAGCGGCGTCAGCCTGCCCGGTCACAGCGAGCGTAAGAAGCTACTGAACAGGATTGGATGCGACAAGCAGATTGGTTGAGCGGTGCTGGAGGAGCCGGGTCTAGACTGCTGGCGCCTGAGGCGCACATGAAGCGGTCATGTTTGAAAATAGAGTTTGGTCTCAATCGTGTTTACCTCCTTAGGCCCGGCCAGGCACGATTCTTCCAGGCACTCATCGAGGGCCTACAAACGACATTACGCGCGCGTGCGCGAAGCGAACTCGTCAGCTCGACGGCTTGCCGACCCGAAGTTGAGGCTGTTCCCACGACGGATGAGTAACACCACCCCCACCACGGAAAGCGTGCAGGGGTCGTGCCGTGATGGCGCAAAAGATAGCAATGCCGCGCGTGCCGACTGACGAGGATGACGAGCGGGGTCTGGGGAATGGACGCCTTGGCGAAACCCGATTGAGGGACAAATGCCCGACAGCAGCTGCACCGTCACAATGTTATAGAAGATGGCGCGTGCGTTGGAGCGCTGTGATATTGCTACCAGGTGGTTGCCGAACGAAGTACGAAGTAGCCGCTATCATAGGTAGTCCAGGAGCTCTATCAAAGTTACTTCTTAACCATCGTGCAGCCCACGGCAGGCTTGCAGCGAATGCTTCGGTCCGTCTGCTTGCCACCCGAGCCTAACGTCATTCAGCCGATCCAAAGATACCTTTGTCATGTGAGCTCGTCATCGCAACACATGAAGAGGCGTATGACAGCGTCTCTTATGGGCACTCTCACATTACATATGGATGTCAAAACAGGGGTTATGAGAAGCAACGACAGAAGGACGAAACCTACTGGTAAGCTCCTCAGTATCAGATATCCAAGGCTCATAAAGAACCTTGGAAACCTTGTAAACTTGATGAGCATGACGAGTCATGAACGTGATGGTGAGCTTGAGTATAGATAGCCAATCATGGATGATGCGATCTTCCGGAGTTGGACGCCCCATTTTATGTATCTTGCCTTGTTAGTGCTTTGGGGTTCTTTTGTTTCGCCTCTTCTCTCGAGGCATCTGCACGTGCTTGTCCAGCCAAAGGTCCATGGCAACAACGTGGCAGCCTACATTTTCCAGGCAAAATGTCCGCTCAACTTCGGGGCTTGCAGCAATTTCACGTGCGTACGACGACTCCATTGGGAAGGAGACCTACCGCTCTATGCCATTCAGCCAACATTGCCATCGACACATGCCGACTCGGACCAACAGCATTGCTCATGCACCCCGCTGGCAGAACCAACAGCATTATTTCGAGAAGGCTGGCCACGAATCAGCGGACGGCGGGGCCCTCCATGGAGGTTTCGTACCATCAAAAAAAGTCTTCTGGGGATGTTTGCCTCTCGTTCTCAAAAACCACGACCCGTCGCTCGTTGGGGTGGTAGGTTCGAATCTCACCTTCGTTCACCGTGTGGACGATGGAAGGTGTGACGCTGACGGCGCCGAATGCGAGGCCGGCTCAGCCCCTGCGCCAGTCCTGCGATCGGTGCCGCAAGCAAAAGATGCGTTGCACCCGGTCGGACGGCGGCGGCGACGGCGGCGCGGGCCTGTGTGACCGATGCCTTCGCAAGTCCGTTCCTTGCACCTACAGTTGCAGCTTGCCTAAGGGACGACCCGTTCACCAACCCCTCGATCGCTCCAGGATGGAGCAGTCTACAGCTAGCCTCGGCAACGAGGGCCCTTCGAACCCTATTCCGCCAGCTGAACCGACACCCAAGCCACTGGCCACGAGGGATGGGCGCTTCAAGGATACCAGGCTATATTGGCCGTGGGCGGACTCGTCGAGCTGGGATGTCCTGCAGAACGACGTGAGCGATGACGATCCGATGGTTTCGCCGTCCTTGTTCGATCTCATTGGGGCTGGAAGCAGTGATGGTAGCGATGATCCTGCGCAAGGCTCGCCTAGCCTGCCAGCGCCGATCCAAAGTTTGGCAAATGATCTCCATGGACTCGATGGAGTTGGGGAGGCCAACATCAACGAGCACATCACCACCATCTCGGCATTGATGGGCCTAAGCTCGTGGCTGGGTCAGATCAGCCTGTCTCTTAGTCCGTTGCGTGTCTCAAACCCTCATTCAGTCGAGGTGCCAGAGTCATCAGGCAGTCAGAATCAGAGCACTCCGCGACCGTTGATAGACGATGCCTCCTTCGAGTCGATAGCGATGTGGCTCACGCATAGTGACTCTCCCTCCAGCGCCCTTCCTCCCTCGTCCGAGACGACAGCGATGAGCCCGGAGACCGCACTGCCACACGTCTTCTCCGCTTCTCATCAATTGATAGAAATCCTGCGTAACGTGCAAGTCAACTCGATGACAAATACAGCCTCGGTCACGTTCAATACGGGGCCAGAAACGTCGTCATCCAGCGGCATACCGGGCTTCGGGACAACCCAAGGCCTGTCGTCGACATCATCCTCGTCACTCCAGCCATTCGCACACAACCAAAGCTCGTTTAGCGTCTGCAGCAATATTGTCCGTCATATGCTAATTTCCTGTCACACAACGATCCTCAATGTCTATGCTACGATACTCGTCACCCTGGAGCGTGAGGTGGTGGATCCAGGTATCGACTGTCAGAGGGACAACGCTGCGGTGCTGAGAAACACACGGTAAGCAGAGTCATAAACAACTGCAGCTGCCTGGTTTTAGGCCCCCACCCCAGAGCCATATGCCCTCCCGTTTAGGCCTACGCAGAGTCTCTGTTAGTAACAAGCATAACCAGCATCTTCACCGTGGTACAACTATGCAAATGTCTCATCGACCGCCAGCACGAGACTGTCGATCTATTCCTAGCGTCCCATAGAATGCACTCTACGACAATACCAGTTGATCTAGTAGATCTTGTGGGCGCTCTCCAACCTGATCCGTCCCTTTCAGATAGTGGTGCCGTGCAAGCGATGGAACACCTGAAGACGGAGGTTCACCGGCGGCTCGTAAGCCTACAAGAGGCCTTGTGCGGCAAGGCTCGTAGCCATTCCTCTTCGCGTCTCGTGCAGCAGGGTGGGAGATCTTAAAGGCGGGCCATTTGGTGAGCTTGCGAGGGAGAACTGGTCGACCGCTCGCCAGTTACGAACATGAGTAATGACACTGGTTTGAATATTGCTTTAGCTTGGTGGTGGCTCGTGCTTATTCGGTGTCTAGTCATAGTCACTGCTGTCCTGGATTTCACTTTGCAGTCTATTTAGATTTCGGTTAAGACTTTTTCAGCGCAAGAATTGAGCCGGAAAACAACGACTCTTTCTTTTTCAATGGGCTCGGGGATAAGTCGCACTCGCCAGGGTCTAGCAAACGAAATAAATTATTAAATGCCACCAGCTTCATGTACCAAGTAGATGGTAACCAAAGCCTTAGTAAGAGCCACAATTTAAACGGTGAAGCTTATCGGCTGCGGCTAGTATCGCACCTATTTCCAAATGATCACAGCCTTGTGGCATTAATCCGAAAATATAGATACGGGTTTAGACAAGTGCTGGAATTGAGTTCGGAGGACTCTCTTGACCAAATCATAAACTTAATATTAAATGTTTTTTGCTTGATGCTCACATCGCCTAACGCACGGAGACGAAGGTGAGGAGACGGCCATGTATTTGTCTGAATGCCATGGGCGCCTTGACCGTGTTGTCAAACCGTTGGAGACTGGGCCATCAGATTATCTGTCCCTTGACCTGCCTCATAGTTTTGACGTCGGTGTTACTCCAGAAGGCAACAGCAACGAACCCGACGGCCCATATTGCCGTTCCCGCGGTTAACATCATTGATTGAGCGTCTGCGTATGCTTGCTGGATAGCAGCTCTGGTAGGGGAACCGATTGGATAGCTCAGCTGAGTCTCGAGGTCGGCATAGATGCTCACAAGGTTCTGCTGCTCCTCAGCAGGCAGGTATTCGGCTAATTTGACAGGGAATATGCGTTGCCAGATTGCTCCCGCAACTGTGAGACCTATGGCGCCACCCACGGATGAAAACATCGAAACAATGGCTATGATCACAGCTACATGCTGATGAGACCCGGAGGACATGGCTGCTATCGGTGGTGTGATGATGATGATTCCAGCAGCAAAGGAAATAAATATCTGGCACATGATGATGTAGCCGATGGAGGTGCCTGGTTCCCGGAAATAGATCATGAGACCCATGAACAGCGTGTAAATGGGAATCGCAACGTAAAGGGTGATGGCCTTGAAATGACCGGTCAATCTAATCGCAAGCCCGGCGAGAATGGCAAATATACCGCTCCCAAGGCCATAGATTTGGGCAACGTAACTGGCATCAGTGACGCTTAGACCGTTGACGACTTGGAGGAAGGAGCTGAAGAAGCTATACCAGCAATAGTAGCTGATGAAAAGGACGGTGCCGAGAATGCAAGCGCCGATCATGTTGCGATCAAGTAAAAGGGAAAGGGGGATGAAAGTGACGGGAGCAAAGAACCGTTCCCACAAGGCAAATGAGACCATCAATGCTAGGCCAAAGAACAGCAGACAAAGTATCAGCGGTGACTTCCACCCGAGTGGCTGCAAGGTGTAAAGATTGAAGGGTAGGAGGAACAATGCCAACCCAACCGTCAGAAGCAGGAGGCCAATAATGTCGAACTCTCGGCAGCAGTATAGGAACAATTGCCATGGCGACTTCTCAGGCTCCTCCGCGACGATGCCCTGCTTCCTGGCTTTGCGGTCATTCCACCACAACAAACCAAGCAGAGGAAGACACATGATCGGTACGATGATTGAAAGCATTCCAAAGCACCAGGCCCATCCAGGGCCGTCGAGAAAGGCCTGGGAGATAGGGCCACCCAGCCAAATAGTGATGATGTTTGGAGACGAAGTCAAAGCTGTCGCGAGGCCACGATTGCGAAGGCTTGTCGTATCTGCGACAAGAATGTTGACACTGTACAGCAAGGCGTTGCTGCCTACAGTCCAAAAGACTTGAGCCGCGGCGTAAGTCTCCACATTGTTCGTCGCCGCCATCATCACGAGACCGATTGTTGTAATGAAGAGGGATATGGCATAACCTTGGGGTCTGCCAAAGATGTCAAGAATCTTGGCTACGGTCAGGTTACAAACACCTCCAATGACGCTGCTGAGAATGCCGACCGTAGGCGTCAGGGAGTGTTGACGGAAGGCCGAGGTGACGTAAGGATTCAGCGCTGCTGAGGCAGCTTGCTGCATGAGCATGACGAAATAGACGATCCATATCAATGCGTATGCTGTTATCAAGCTTGTCTTGGACCATACCATGGCGATGGCCTCTATCTTCTGAACACCAGCCTGAGCCTCATCGTCGACGGCGGCTGATTTCTCAAGCGCCAAGATGGAACCGCGTTTCATATCATCAGCATTTGACGACATTTGACCCGTGGGTAACAATTCGACGGCACCTGCCGCTTTTTGTGGAAGCCTAGACATGCTGTGGGACATGAATGGAAAGGGTAATGCGACGAAACTCAAGTCGTGTGGGAAAGAGGAAGATTGATAAGGAAGCAAAGGACAAGATACGTCAGACTAAGGCTCAAGCAACGAACGGAAGCCGATGGTTGCGACAGCATTATGTATTTTCCGGCGCCACCTCTCTAAAGAGACTCGCTTGTCAAATCTGGCAGAGGCACGATTTACAATTTAAGTAGGAAATGGCATCTGCATATGGCATCTGCATTGGTTATTTAGCAAGGAGGATCAACGTCTCGTAGAGGGGCGAACATGGCCCAGTAGCGAATCGGATGTCATGCCCAAGCTCGTGTACAAACGGAAGAAAAAGTGCGCAAGTGATTCATTTCAAAACGAAGTAATCAGTCGGGACAGTTTCTTGTTCGGCTATGTCGGACTCCGGGTCTTAAGGTGACGAAATAAAGTAATTGCCTCGATCTTGCTCACCCTACAGACTGTTTGAGCTACGTTGCGCTAGTGCTGACAGGAATCTCAATGTTGGTGTCGATTGCTCCCCAATGTTTCAAAGAAGGTTCGATAGCTAATATGGCATTCGATGATAAAAGCTTGCAGAGGCAGCATTGACGTTCCTGTGGCTGCAGGCTGCTTGGCTCCTTTGAGTGAAGGCTTGTTGACTACATTGCACCGTACATGTGCGGCAGCGTGGGGTGGTTTATGGGGCTATTAAGGGAACTTTTGCATTTCTCCCCAACTAGTCCACCGTCTCGGACTGTTGAATTGGCCCAGAGACAACGATTGCGAGGTTTCTGATGAAAGGGATATAAGCTCTTTGCCATAAGTCTCGTAACATCTGGTTACGATGCTTATTAGGTCTGTCATCTTGAGATCCAGAATGGTGGGGTGAAATCGACAAACTGGGCCACAAAGTCCTTTCAAACAAGGCGCTTCCCGTTAGCATCCCATTATTAGTTGCAATAATTCACAGAGAACAATATGATCAATTTGCATGGCTGTGTTGCCTTTCACTATTGATATCAGCAAAAAGACAGCCAGACTATAAGCTGACTTGAATTTTCGGCGGGGTTTATTTCATTCAATCGCGAAGTTATCTAGAAGTCCGACTCAAAACAAAGGTTGACTCCATCGCGCCGGAAACGATGGGCCAGGTTATTGTAGGCGGATCTCAGAACGTTCGCTGTCAATGCCATTTTGCCGCACAATACAAGTCGATACCCAACAGGCAAGCAAAATGAGACGTTGTGAGATGGGTGGCCAGCCTTACCAGCCGAACTTTTCGGTGTGTAGAGATATAATATCTGCATCGTTGGTGAATATCTTCATTTGAGCCTTGGCAACTGCATTGCCAAGATCCAAAGTCAGACCTTCTGGTCCACATCCTGGGATATTGTGAGTCTCATGCAATACTTATCAGCGGTGGAGCTACGTACCATAGACCTTGATCCGCCGATGTGTCAACAAAGGCGGCAGCAACGTTGGTAGGTAAGGGCGGCCGAAATGGATGGTGCTAAAGTTTGGAAGGTTGAGCATTCTTCCGTCGTCGTCTGAGCCGGCCACCTCAAGTGGCTGCCTTTTTTCGCTGTCTTGAGGACCGATGACTGGTCCTCCTTTTTCCTCAACGCCGCCAATCTGGTCTTCTTGGGCCGCACTAGCATTTGTGACGTAGACGTCAATCTTGTACCTATCTGCACTAAGTGCAGAAGTCAAGTGGGCAAGAGTTTCAGCGGCCCATTCAGCATGGTCGGGCTGTCGAATCATCCAAATAAGTTGAATGCGTGACACCATGGCGGTGCCGCTTCGCATGCACTGAGCAGCCTCTTCCATAAGCGGTAGGCAGGCAGAGATGCCCGCTCCGCCTGCAACAAAGACTAGAGACTGGTACTGCTTCGGTAGATCCTCCAGCAGTCCGCCGTACGGTCCGTCAATGTGCATTTGAAGCAGATTGGATTGCTGTTCCTCCTTTCTTGTTGCCACAGACTTCAACAAGTCCAACGTCAATCCGCGGCGAGCTCGAACATAGAATTGCATAGGCTGTGGAGCATCCAAAGCGCGAGCTTCCGGAGCAGACGGTAGGTTCGCGATGGTAAATGGATGGTTACGTAGGACTGAGAGGTGCGGCATGCGGATGAAGCAGTGTTGACCCGGCCTCCACTTGAGGTCTGCCGGCGCCCACACCGTCACACGAGTCATATTTCCCGGCAGCTCTTCAACATTTGCGGGCATGCCAGAAAGCCAAGAGCGGTGGATGTTGAAGGTCTGGCATTTGTAAAACAGGCGAACCACGGCAGAGAAAAGCCAGACGGCTAGCGTTGCCCACAGGTAAGCCCAAGAATCCATCTCGTTGCCCGCATGCCAGAACATGGTGCCTAAGAAAGCAATGTAGAGGAGGATGTGGAAGCGGTAGAAGATGGAGTAGAAGCGGTGGCGGATGAACGGGATCGATAGAACTGCGAGGCCAACGAGCATGGACAGAGGTGCAATTCCCGTGTACTATGTGCTCGAGCCAGAGAGTTAGCCATATTTACGCTCGGAAATACAAGTCTTGCCTGATTCACAGCGCTATCGTACCTCGAATGCACCAGGCTTGTAAAATTGTGCGTGTAAGCCATCGGCACCGCAGTCTCGCATTGCGATGACGATGAAGGGCACGGTGTGCACAACCGCAAGAAACAGACAAAGATATGAAGCCCAACGGTGAAAGATGTTCAGCCTTTCATGCTCAATACCCGTTAAAAAGGTGACGACGTTAACTTTTCCGGCGAGAGCGACGATGATAGGCATCAATGCTGTTGACATTAGACCTGCTCGCACGCCTAAAGGCGGAGAGCCGTAACCCCGACGCTCGCGATAGTAGGGATGGGACAGAAACGTCATGAGCAGAAAGAAGAGACATGTGAAGAGTATGAAGATCAGTAGGCCCATACGCGGCATGCCGAAGCGGGACGCCACGGTGCCGCCTGCAGAGCTGTATGCAATGTATCGCCCAAGGGCGACCATCTTGTGGCCGACATGTCCCTTTGGTGATGACGGCGAAGCCACTTGCGATCGCCAGTTCCGAGCTCTGTGCCAGAGATGTACCGCGATGCCGACGCCCAGGACGGCCAGGTAGTACCATGTGGTGTAGTGACCGTAGTCGTACTGATGGCTGTAAGAGACGCGCGCCTGAGACTCTGCGTGGGCGCGCTTGAAGGCTAGACAGGCGTCGGTGTTGCAAAAGGGATCTGACAGCGGCAGGTCGGTGGTGTTGCCCACAACGGTGATGCTCATACACACGGCACCGGTATAAGCCCGAATGCTCGTAGTCGTCCCTGTCATATCCATGTCACTGGTTTTCGCAGGGTGGAGAATGTGGGCAAGAGTCGTGTAACCAGAGGGTCTTTGCGGCGCAGGGGCCTGGTCAACCTGGTAGAATGAGGCGAACTGAGGGTCGTTTGTTGTCGTATCGCCGAGTCGCCCAGAGGAGGTTTGCTACGCTGTCTGGATGAACGCCGGGCTCCGTCGTGTCAAGAGAAGAGAGGGGATGCGCTGCAGTCAACATATATTCCATCATACCTTCGAAACCTCCATTGAAAGCTCTACTGACTAGTCTTGTTGCGAAGCGTGTTTGGCATTCAACTGATTGGTCGAGGCAACATGGAAGCCGCCCGGATCTTCATCAAGATGGCCGGCATCCACAGCCGTGGCCCCCACTAACTAACTTAGTTGGCACAATTTTGGATCTGCCTGTGATTTGCGCAGATTCTTTGAGGTTCTCGCGGCTTGCGGCTGTCCTTGATGAAATCGCAAGAAGGCACCCACAGAACCGATTCCTTTGTGTTTCAAGCATGCATTCTATGCCCATTTGCAAACGTCACAAATATCGGCAGGTGTCTCTAATCTGCCAAGCCAGTGTGAGATCTGATGATCGAACTCATGTAGCCTTGCCGGCAAGTGTCTACTCCGTAATCCAGAACGGCGTTCTTAGGCCTGGTCCCGGTGGGGCTCTCGGATTTATCGGCTTGTGAACATTCAATTGGTGGCGTTTGAGCACTTTTGAGCCTCTTCCCGTCTAGGTAGGGCAGGTAAGGCCACTAGGCTTCCGACATGGACAAAAAACTTGCTCAATCGAGCTCAATGAAGGTAAGTTATCACACAAACGTACTAATACGAGTTACCTCCAGACCGTCATCCGATATTGACAAAGCATGTCGCTTCCTCTGGAAAAATGCAAGCCGTTGCTGAAGCATTGAGACTGTATAGCAATATGTTGTTTTGTTGCCTTATTACTAGCAACACTGATTAGCTCTGAATAGACACGCAACAACCGTTTACTGAAACCTAGCGTAAGTTGTCGTAAACTCGTCGTCACTCGTCGTCACGATCACTGCATCCTACACATACTAATCGCTTAGTTAAAATCTAGATTAACCGTACCATGACAGCTTAACTGGTTTGACCCTTAGGGACCTAAATCGGCATACAAAAGCTACCTACTTTACCGGCATAGGAGGACCAACCCTTATTACTATACTTGGTGCAATAAGCCTAAACAAGGAAAGAAGGATTGCGAATATATCCGGGGTATCATAGTTCGTAAGATTAGATTCTTTCCTGTGCCTTAATCTTCGTCGCGGCTTCCAATAGTGAACCCTAGACATTATTGCTATCCAACTCTTGTTGAGCCGGCCCTCGTTGCTGCTCTTATGTCTTTTCAGAGCCACTTGATCATATTGAGGACTTGTTATTGGGCTGAAACCCACTTCTTTTCCTTACCTCTCTGCTTTATTTTATGTCACTCGAGCTCTGTTTGTGGACAGAGCTTTGCTGCTGTCGCTGCTCTGCAATGTTGGGTACCAAGAGCCCGTGTGTCTACGAACCGTGGCGCTCAGCGTGACTGGGAGGCAATGTCGAGTAATGCGTCTATCCACGAGCCAAAGAAGTTGCCGCTCAAGATCACCGTGCCGAACTTCAAGGATGCCGTGCGCATAGTGTCGAGAGAGGCGTAGGCATGCTGATGCTGTTCATGTCCCTCTTCGTTATGGCCAAATTCGCGATACTGATGCTGCTGTAGGATGATATCCGGCGGCGGTACTACTTCAACGATCTCCAGATCCAGTTATGCTATATTCCTTTTCCGTAGGGTCTGTCGTCGGGTCCAGTGTCGTGGTCAAGCTGCTTAACTAGAACTACGCAAGGGCGACATAGCATCGGCGTGTCAGCAAATCGGAAGCGGGGCGACGATCTAAGGAGGTTCCCTCCCGAGAGGGTGAGGTCGGGCCCTGTGTAGCCGTGGGTTCTTCTAGCCGTGACCACCATGGGGAGCTGGTGCTGGGTCGTTAACTCGGGGACGAGGCTGGCGGCGCCGCTGTTGATTCTATTCCTCGCGAGTATGGGTTTGAGCGGGCCCATGCCTATGCTGACATCGTTGCTGGTCGATCTCGACCCGGTGAATCCCGGGAGGGTGTCGTCCTCGCTCAACTGAACGAGGGCGAAGCCGAGCGCCGTCGGATACAAGAGCACATTATCTAGACATGGGGCTACGGGTTTGCGTATCTCTTCATGGTGATGGTGGTGCTCCTGGCTAGCTTAAGTGTTATTTTCTTGAAGAGATCCATCAGCGCTTCAAAAGGGCCGCCCAGGGTAAGCATCGAAAAAGCAGACGTTGACAAGCACTGCCTGCCTAGAATAGACGTTGAGCTCCAACTGCAACACTCGGCTATGCCTCGATGTACAAATCCCCGGAGTGGAGGGATCTAAGGGGCCCCGCTTTGCATCTTTGATCTCACGCAGCCTGCTGTCGCTTACTGCTGGGCTAACAGCGGGCCGAGCAGACAAGTTCGGCGATTACCCTATACGTTTGCCTGATATTATGCGGAGGAAGGTAGATGCAAGCGTCACCCCTCCTTGAACCAAATTATTCTCGTTCGTGCACATTAGGACGTCTAACAGCAGAATTGAAAGGGTTGTGAAAGCATGGTGCGGCCTATCGGACAAGGATCAAACGCATGTTGGTTGTGCGTAGTTCGATCTGTCCAATCACTTGTCAAAAGAGCACATAAGCCCCCAAGACAGCGGCCCGGCACCCCGACACCTCGCTTCGTATCCGCACCGTAGACATTGGGCGCCAATGTACTGTTGAACTACCTTCCTGGATTGTGAAGTCGGCCAGACGGCGCACCGGCGGCTCAACTGACATTGCCGCACCACCGCCACATCTCCGTACAAGACCATCGCCGCCATGAAGAATGTGACCAGGTTTCTGCGTATATGAGTGAACCTCTCAATCTACAGATTCTATCAGATTCAATTTGCCTCATTTTCTACAACGATTGCCCAATGTCTACGTCAACGACAATGGCCGACGGCCTCCAACGTCTTAAGTTGGAAAATGAAAAGAGACAACGAAAGCGAGAGCAGAACCGTATTGCTCAGAGAAACTATCGTCAGCTCCCCTAGTCTTTGCAACCTGCTTCTGGAACGAAAATGAGCCAAGTGAGTAACTTCTGTGTCTATGTAGGCCTCAATCAAAAGAAACGAATAGAGGCCCTCGAAGCTGTCGCCAAACACGCATCGAATGCCATGGATGCGCCCTTATCGCCATTAATGAACGAAACCATTCCCGAGCAGCTCCATGCCACCTCTGGTAGCTTACTTGACCCCACCCTAGACTTGGACCTAGATACAATACCAGTCTCCGCTGCAGTCTCAATCCCCAATCGAGCAATTTGCGACGACTCGACGACGTGGCCTGCTTGTCTCGCATTAGACAAAAGCCCAACGGCTAGTCCGAGACCCTCTGAGGACATCGTGCCACATCACACGCCGCTCCACCTTGCAATTCGCTGCGAGAATGAATCCATGACACGCCTCCTTTTGAGAAAAGGAGCCGACGTTGACAGACGGGCCAGTAATGGTTCAACAGCTTTACATTTTGCTGCTGAGACCGGGCAAGAAGGGATTGTCAAGCTGCTTCTTGGAAAGGGCTGCAGTCCTAATGCGACGGACAACATTGGTCGTACGGCCTTGTTCAGGGCCGTACAAAGGGGGGACGAGGTAGTGGCGAAGCTGCTTCTAGGGGCCTCTACAGATGTTAATTTGAAGGATATATGGGGCAATACAGCTCTCCATCTCGCCGTGGAGACGGGGTCGGAATCGTTGACACTCCTCCTCCTCGAAAATGGTGCTCATGTGGATGCGTCAATAAGACAAAATATTGAAGGCTGATTGAAGGGATTCACCGCCGGTGGTTCTGTGGTGAACAGCCGCTGTACTCATATATATCGTACCCCGCGATGCCAGTTCACCCGTACGCACGGCTGAACCACCAAATGCATGGTTTTCTCACATTGGTATTTTGTCTGAGACTGGTGGAGTTGCAAGGGACCTTGTTGCTAGACTTTGCTGCTAACGTTGCCAACAAACATCGCCATCAAGATACAACAAATTAGTTCCCACTCCTTTTTACCCAATCGATCTCGAACGACTTCAGGCACCAGAAATCCGGACGAGGATTGCTCCAGTTACCTTTCCCTCTCCATGCTCGCCATCGTGCAGGTCGTCATGAGCGACATATCGTAGCTTACTCGGGGATGGTCGGCAGGTTGCTGGGTCCTGTATGGTTTATACATCTCAGCGCCTGGTAAGCATGACAACAAGATCTGTATGGAACTGCTTACCGTCGGTGTGCTTGAAGCTATCGCGGTCCTGCAGTTCCTCACGCGGGATGACGGCCGGTGCAACGGCAGCATAAGTAACGCCCACCATAAGGGCAACAATAGACACGAGTCTGATGAGCTGCATGGTTTCTAATGAGGAACGAGTTGATATGAGTGGCAACTTAGACTTGTATGGCAAAGAAGAGCTGGCTTTGTAGTTTTCGAAGGGAGGAATTCAGAAATCTTGCGATGGCAGGGTCTTGACCCGATTTTGTAATTTCCCGTCATCAACGTATACGTGAGGAATGGATATTCTGGACATCAAAGCTCTCGCTGTTGTACGTAAGGTCATGTCACACTGCTCTGATGCACGTAATGCTACTGCGGCTACGCTTAGCTTGCCTTCATGAATGAGCGATAGCCGCAAGTCATGCAACTGCGGGCGGAGACGTCGATTACGGAAATGCGCCAGGCCATTATAGATGACGTGTCCTGATGCAGGAAAAGGGACTTATCTCACGTATCTAGGAGCATTTATTTTCCGGGGAACCTGTGACTTTGCAACTGAGTTTAGGGAAAAGGTGTAACGTTATAAGCCGCCGGTTATAGGCAGTCAAATGAAGCTGTGGGTATGGCCATTTCTTGAGCTATTTGTCCAGTGGGCATTTATGGTCAGCGTCAATACTCGTATTCTACTTCCTAGTTTCACAAATGATAGACTATTCTAAAAGTACCCGAAAGAGGACGGCCGCTGGCAAGCTTAAGCGTTGATCGCATTCAGTCTGCAGGTGTGGCAGCTTGCCCTCCTTGGCCTGGCCGCTATGGCTTATCCGTACAGAGGAGAATCTGTAAAGTAAGTACTAAACATGTTCATCCCGAGTTTGACCCCTGACTTGATTGGAAGTCCAGCGTGAAGGACCCGAGAATCACCCGTTCCATTCATGTGCATATTATTCCAGAAGATTGCGTTTCCTTTCTTTGGCTTGACAAGAAGCCCTTCGCCGGTGTCAGTGCGAGAAAACTTTTCACCATCGGCATTCTCAGACACGCCACGGATATCCGGGAAGTAGGTCTCGCCGCCGACGCAATCCTCGTTCAAGTACACGAAGATAGTGCCTAAGCGTTGCATCTCCCTGTCGTGGCCAGTAGCATTTTTTCGTGTTACCGAGAAAGGAAACCAGTCGTAATGAAGTCGAAACTGGCCATCAACATCGTACCTGAGCAGTTGAAGTGCCTCCACCTCCTGATGTTGGAGGTTCCCAAGCAGCGACTTCATGCGGCTCATAAGGCACTTGGAGACAGCATCCTCGCGAGGAATTGGAGCAGACTTTGACATGCGATGAACCGGGTCGTATTGGTTGACGAGGTCAGGTCCGAAGACTTCAGATAACCTGTATCCAGCCGAACTAAGACACATTTCATCTATTAGGAATTCCGCGCAATAGAAGAAACAAGGATATGTTGAGACATACTACGTATCGATGAGATAGTCAATCTCGAAGTCGCTTATGAAATGGTTGAGATATATGACGACGGGATCAATGGACAGCATTTCGATGGAGTAACTGTGCACGCATTCATAGCTGTCGAGTGCGACGGAATTATTGCCTCGTGCTGTGGAAATGTGCAGCAGGCTTCCCGCATATTGCGACACGCGGATGGGAAGCAGGGAAATTATCAAGGCAATGATGGGAGCCAGAAATAGTAGCGATTTCCACTGCTTCAGGGCCCCAACTGGTACAGGTATTCTGATATGCTAATGAGAGCTTTGTTAGTTTCCCGGCAGTGCGGGTGATCTTTCGGTCCAGGCTACCTGTACGCACCTTGGTGGTCGTTGGTGGTGATTTGGAATCCATGGCTCAGAGCCGCTACGGGATAATGGCTTGTCTATGTGTGCAAGGCCGGCGCTGACGGCTAGGAAGGACAGAGTCTTAAGATGCTTCTTCGCTGGCGAAATCGTTGCAATAAGGCATTAAAACTCGGCATTTACGTGGAATAATGTAAAATAGTTTAGCTCTTTAGCACTAATCCTGCCTCCCCGTCGTATCGTGATTGCTCCACGTAATGTAACTATTCGGTGTCTCGTCAGCACCACCCGTGGCTTTTGGTGCAAGGACCAGTTCAGAGTAATTGAGCATGTCGTGTACTCCGTATTGACTTCATCACATAATGTCAGCGGGATGACATGACGCGACTTTCCATGGCTCTGTGTCGCACCAACTACTTGTACGCACCAATGATACGAGATTTAGACGGTTTAGTTAGCATCCGAGGCAGAGGCCTTTTGCGCGCGGGGATCGACATGGTATTGTCTGACCAACAGCATACAGCAGCGCAACGATTTGCCGATGAGAAATGTCGGCCCGGGCGCAAGCCCAGGGTCCTGGGGAATCATCCCTGCGACGCGGCTTGTGCTGGTCCCGGAAGGGATCCCGAAAGGCGCCTTTGTGTATGGATACGAAGAGGCCCTTGCCACCTTCCCCCCTCGGCTCTGAGCTGCATGCATAAATGTTGTTTCCGCCGCGGGACCCCAGGTGCCTGCAGCAAGGGCAGGAATGCATCAAATTACGGGTAACATGGAGTAGGCGGCACGAGAAATCTAGTTTTGGCCTGCCGAGGCAGTCCTGGAAGAAATCACCTCTTTCTCGTCCTTTCAAGTGTACCTACCGTCGTCGATTTCGAATTCTTGATTTGCCAAGTTTGTCATATCTCGGTCTTCCTCGACGGCAGCCGTATTTTAAGCCCTAGGATCAACCGCTTCGGCTTGAGGCCGTGGGCTCCAGTCTTTTCACTTTTCGCATTGTCGCATTTGAATCCATCAATTGCAACTGGCGGCTGCCGAATCGCTGCGATGGATTTCGACGTCGCGAACACGACGACGGGGTCTGGCGACGACTCATTTGGCCCCCAGGTCCAGAGGCAATTCGACTTTACCTTGTTGTTTGAGCACACCATCCTGACTATACTGCCATGCTGCTTGTTGCTCGTCGCGTCTCCTGTGTACATATTCACGTTTGTTCGAAAACCAGTTTGTGTCCGCCATGGCTTCCTTCTGTGGACAAAACTTGTAGGTCCTGTGCGCTCTACCCCAAGTTGCCGTTTACCCAGGACTAACCCCATTTCCTACTTTTCCACAGGCCACGGCGGGTCTTCTGTTTGCGCTCGAGCTGGCAAATCTGATACTATGGAGCCAGTCTGGCGACTCATTCCGATCGAAAACCTCTCTGGCAGCTGCGTCGTTATCATGCATCACCATGCTCTGCGTCGCGGCGGTCATCCACGCGGAGCACCGTCATTCCCTTCGCTCCTCGGCTTTTCTGAGCATCTACCTCTCAGTAACGATGCTATTTGATGTTACCAAGGCTCGCTCTTACTTCAGCCGCTCGGGTCTCACCCCCATGGGGGCACTTACAACAGTCGTTGCAGTTCTTAAACTGATCCTAGTGTTGCTCGAAGAAGCGTCAAAGCGGTCTCTCATTCGGCCCGCGCACTTGCGGCCTAAGCCTGGTCCGGAGACAACCACGGGATTTTGGACAAGATCCCTCTTCATATGGCTTAATACGACACTCTTCATTGGATTCAAAAATGTTATCCGCGCCGAGGACCTGCCTGATATAGGACCGGAGTTCAACTCGGAGCTTCTTTTTGCCAAATTTGAATCGACATGGAAGACAGGTCAGTTCTTCAATCCTCTTCTGCAGCGTCCATGCCATGCTAACAACGCCCGTAGCGAACAAGAAGTCTCGGTATTGCCTGTCAAAAACCTGCTGCCGCACCCTCGCTGGCCCGTTTGCCGCGGTAATAGTGCCAAGGTTATGCCTTGCAGGATTCAAGTTCGCCCAGCCATTTCTCCTACACACCATCGTCAGCACCATCGGCCAAGGAAATATCTCGAAGGATGTTGTCGGTGGCCTGATCGGAGCTACTATCCTTGTGTACTTTTGTCTGGCTGTAAGATGCGCACTTCACCATCACCTTTGACAATGCCTTAACACCCTCACAGATAACAAAGGCGTACTATACGCATTTGGCGTACCGCTGCATCACATTGCTTCGTGGACAGCTTGTTTCAGCCATCTTTAAAAAGACTCTTCAGCTCAACCTAGCTGATGCGAAAAAGTCGGCCGCCGTGACACTCATGAGCACAGACATTGACGCCATAGAGAGAGGATATACCACGCTCCATGACATATGGGCCGGAATCATTGAACTTGGTATCGGCATATTCTTGTTGGCTAGGCTCGTAGGTGCGGCATCATTCCTTGTCGTTGTTCCGGCAGTCAGTGAGTCTACCCGATGAAGTCCCTGATCATACCAACGTTGACAACGCAAGTTTCCACCTTCGCGTCAATCCAGATTGCCAAACTGACAGGGCCGGCTCGCAACGCATGGAATGAAAGTATACAAACACGCGTGGCTTCCGCATCAAATGTCCTTGATCACATCAAGGGCATCAAGATGACTGGCCTTACGCCCCCCGTCTCTGCGCATCTTCAAAACCTCCGAACAGTCGAGCTGAACAACTCCAAGAAGCTTAGAGTAATCAACATTTATTTACACGCATTAGGTGGGTTTATCAAGGCGTGTTCACTTTGACGCACTCAATTGCTCACAACTGCCGATAGCTCAGTTCTTTTCCAGTATTACTCCAGTGGTTATTATTGCCGGTGGCTTGTTTTGGACCAAAGTCTCAGGCAGGCTTAACGCAGCGGATGCCTTTACTACGCTCTCACTCACTGTTCTTGTCTCCGGCCCTCTGGTTACAATTCTTGTGGCATTCCCCCAGTTTTCAAGCGTCATGGCTTGCTTTGACCGCATTCAAAAATTTCTTCTCATTGATGATAGGAACGACACTCGAGTCTCGCGCGACAATCAAGCTGCAAAGGGGGCTGTTGTTACCGAAGAGGAGATAATTCCTGACGGCTTGGTTCAAGGCCTCGAGCTTCACAAAATCGATATGGAACCGTCGGGCGACGAATCCAAGTCGGCCAAGCCGGTTGTGGAGCTAGTTCGAGCATCCATCGCTGCAACCGAGGATGCCGAACCCGCTTTGAGAGACGCCAGCCTCAAGCTCATGCCGTCCACCCTCACCATGGTTCTGGGACCAGTCGGCTCCGGCAAAAGCACACTTCTCAAAGCACTACTAGGAGAAGCCAAGCTAATCGAGGGTACAATTTACATTGGCTACTCAAGCGTGGCATACTGTGATCAGACATCCTGGCTGAGGAATACCACCATTCGCGACAATATTCTCGGATCAAGTTCCTTCGATGCTGAGTGGTATCAAACTGTTGTCCATGGCTGCCTGCTTGACGAAGATCTGGAAAACATTGACGGCGGCGATCAAAGCCTGGCTGGCAGCGGTGGCGCGAATCTGAGTGGCGGACAGAAGCAGCGAATAGTAAGATCATATGGCGTTGTCCCAGAACATGACATCAATTTGCTAACTGCCTTTTAATCCTTTTCTAGGCACTAGCGCGAGCAGTGTATTCTCGGAAGCCTCTCCTGATTCTCGATGATGTGTTCAGTGCCCTCGACCGGAGGACCTCGCAAGCCATTTTTCAGCGGCTATTGGGTGTGAATGGCATTTTGAGAAAATCTGAAGTCACCATTGTCATGGCTACACATTCACGCAAGTACATATCGAATTCTCTTGAGGAGAAAATGGCTAACATATCTCTCTCATTGCAGTTCACCATCTTGCTGCGGCTGACAACATCTTCATGCTAGATGGCAACGGAAACATCGCCAGACAAGAGGTCCCAAAGAACGCCGCAGACAATGACGAAGCAATTGAGCATCTACGGAAAATTGAGGGCATAGAAGCAGAAGATAGTGGCTCACAAGGCGGGTTTGACACTCCCCAAGACAGTGATTGCTCCCCCGTGAAGGCGAAACCTCCCTCCGCCTCGGAAGACAAGGCATTGGAACGCCAACGAGGTGATCTGGGTCTTTACCTCTTTTATCTCAAATCCATAGGTGCCGGACTCTACGTTCTCTGGATCGTTACCGTTGCCATCTCAGCGCTCTGGAACCAAATGCCTTGCAAGTCGAACATCTACCCCTATTTGATCAGCATTTCACTAATTGTCTTCATCTCTAGACATTTTCCTACGCATTTGGCTGGATAAAGATCCTAACAATAACCAATACTTTGCGGGATATGCCACCCTAGCTGTGACGGGCTGTTTGAGTACCGCTGGAATGCTCGCGTAAGATATTCTCAGAATGCAGATGGCCCACGGTCAAAGTGCTCAGAAGCTAATGGCAATTCTAGGCTCTATATGCTCAAGATTGTACCCTCATCTGCAGAAAATCTCCACTGGATGCTCTTGGATACTGTAATGAGGTCAGACCTCTAGATGGATTGCGAGAGAACCTCGTAGTCTTGCTAACTTTGGCTTAGAGCAACGTTCGGGTTCCTTTCATCAACAGATAGCGGCTCGATTCTAAACAGGTATTCTATACCTTCACATGCAAATGGTCATAGCTGGTTTGCTAATATAAGGGAAATATAGATTCAGTCAGGACATGTCGCTTGTTAACCAAGTTCTTCCCATCACCATCTTCAGATTTGCTTTTCGTGAGTCTCACCCATCTGGCTAAGCCCATTTTCAGGCGTTCTAACTTTTTGAAGTTCTCTTCGACACCATCACGGACGTTGGCATCATCGCGTCCGGGGCTAGTTACGTTGCAAGCATTATTCCATTGCTGGCCATCGCGCTCTACTTCCTCCAGCAGTACTACCTTCGTACTTCGCGGCAAATTCGGCTTCTGGATCTCGAAGCCAAGTCCCCTCTTTACACTCAATTCACCGAAACGGCTGCTGGTGTACAGCATATTCGCGCATTTGGCTGGCAATCCGAGTCTATGGCCCAGAGTCTTGCGATTCTTGACTTCTCACAGAAGCCCTATTATTACATGTTTTGCATCCAGCGTTGGCTCACGCTGGTTCTAGATATTTTCGTGCTGGTCATCGCAGTGGTCTTGGTTTCGTTTGCTTTGAACTTTACCAATACCACATCGCAGAGTGCAATAGGACTAGCCCTCCTAAATGTGCTCAATTTCGGCTCGGGAATGTCACAGCTTGTTGACGCGTGGATTATGCTGGAAACGTCACTCGGTGCTATTGCTCGCCTGAGATCGTTCTTGGCGGACACTCCGACAGAAAAAGAGCCTGTTGTGGAGCTGAAGACAGATTTGGGCAAATGGCCCGAAAATGGTAGGATTGAGTTGAGAAACGTCACCGCCAGATACAAGTACGTGTTACAAAGACCTTCAGACCTGGACCCCTCAGCAATCTTCGCAGCTAATGCACCAATAGTAACAGCGACTCCTCCCAACCTGTTCTGGAGGATCTTTCGCTCGTCATCGAACCCGGGCAAAAAGTTGGTATCGTGGGCCGGACAGGCAGGTAAGTTTTGATATGAATAATAACCAAATAAGGAGCAATCTGTCCCAATTACGGCAGGTGTTTAACTCGAATGTCTTCAAATAGTGGCAAGAGCTCCCTCATCTTAACTCTTCTCCATCTGCTGGACTACTCTGGTTCAGGTTCAGTGATCATAGACGGCATTGACATCGAATCAATCACGCGTCAACAGCTGCGTTCGCGTATAACAGTCATTCCGCAGGACCCTATCGAGCTGTCTGGATCTATACGGGATAATCTCATTCCTTACGACACCCCTGAATCTCAAACCAATGGTAACGCTCGCGACGACGATTCCATAAGGGATGTTCTGTCCCGTGTGGGCATCCTGGAACACATCTCCTCGCGTGGCGGGCTTGACGCTGAACTCTCAGCGGTGGGCCTCTCACAGGGTCAGAAGCAACTGCTTTGTCTCGCTCGCGCAGTACTGCACAATGCCAGCACAAAAAGCCGGATTGTCTTAGTGGACGAGGCAACTAGCAATGTTGACCACGAGACAGACGCTCGGATGCAGGCCGTTATGGCGGAAGCTTTTGCGGGATGTACAGTTCTGACCATCGCCCATCGCATCGAGACATTGCAGGATGTAGATGTTGTGTTGGAACTGGAATCAGGAAGACTTGTTGGGCTGACCAAGCGTTAGGAAATGGCTTCTTGTCCGAGGGGCCCAGAGGCGACTTGAGAACATGTAATAGCAGGGGTAAGCACTTTCAAAGTATCGCAGAACAGCACTGGCAGATTGGAAGGGCCTAAGGGTCGAGGATCGTTTAGAATAGACGCTGGCAGTTGCGCTCAAGCTATTGTGAGCACCATTGCGCACATTGCTACGAACCCGGATAGGTGGCCGCGGGATGGGCCGGCCGTGTAGGGCGCTAGCACGCTTTTGTTGGAGCTGGAGCTCTCGGACTCGCGCACGGCATCGTCATCCATACCTAAGCCTGACAGCCTCCCGTCCTCGGGCCCGAATGGGGCTCCCGGATTTTCATCGGCCCAATAACCTTCAATTGGTGATGGTATTTGAGCACTTTTGATTTCAGCCTCTTCCCGTCTAGGCAAGGTAGGTAAGGCCACTCGGCTGTCGACATGGACAAAAACTTGCTCAATCGAGCGCAATTGAGGCAAGTTATTGGATAAACGCGCCAATACGAATCCCTGTTACGATGGTCAAATCTCGGTTTTAGCGCCTCCAACACCCCACCCCTCTCAAGAAAAGGCAGCAGAATCATAATAAGTGTTGTTATAATCCACGCTCTTGGCTCTGTGCTTTCTGACTTCACGTTCCTTGCTTGTCTACGAGCTTTTCGCGAAGAAGATTTCGACCTCACGTAGATACTGATTGTCGCCAATCGCCGGTCAAAATGGAATCCATGTCTGGAATGAGCGGCATGGGCGGCCCGGCCAGCACGCAAGCTACGCCGACCATGGCGATGGGCGCTTCCCAGACCATGAGCATGGCCTCGTCGGTGACCTCGAGCGCCATGGATATGTCAGACATGATGGGTGGCTGCAAAATCAACATGCTGTGGAACTGGTATACCATCGACGCATGCTTTCTGTCCAGCTCTTGGCACATCACTTCGGCGGGCATGTTCGCCGGCTCCTGCATTGGTGTCATCCTCCTCACAATGGCACTCGAGTTCCTGCGCCGCTCAGTCAAGGAGTTCGATCGTTTTCTCATCAGGAAGCACGTTGAAAACTCCCGAAGTGGCACCGCTGCATCGGCATCGGTCGGTGGCAGCGACGGGCCGGCGAAGAATGACTGCACCACAGTTCCGCAATTCCGTCCCAACGTTCTCCAGCAGGCCATGAGAGCGTTTCTCCATATGCTGCAGTTTGCGGTGGCATACTTCATCATGCTGTGAGTCGACGCGGGATGCTGGGCTAACAACTCGTCTTTGTTGTTTATCGGTTGCTGACTGGAAGCTGCAACAGGCTTGCCATGTACTATAACGGCTACATAATCATCTGCATCTTCATTGGGGCCTTCCTGGGATCATTCGTCTTCCAATGGGAGACTTTGCCATTCACGTAAGTTGAACTAGCTGAATGAGGAACCACTTCCCTCTTCATCCACCTTCTGTATTTTAGATGCGTTCATGTCGCAAGCGTATGCCTCGAATTTCTCCAACGACTGACTGACTTGTCAAAAGTGGCCAGGGAACGAGTGCAGCGAGCGAAGCTACAGTCTGCTGCGGCTGAAATATAGGGCTTCTTCTCCCTTGCGGCCTGACCTGATTATGGTGATCCAAGACGGCCCGGTTGAGCATGCGAGTTCTTGCTCCAATGCAAGAGATCTGCTAGAAGCTTAGCCTGGGTTGCGGAAAGAAATGGAGATTGACAAGAGATGAATTAACTTCTATAATGAGCCTGTTCTTTACCGCGAAGAGTCTTGCATCTTGGAGTCGGCAACTCGTGGAGGCGACCACCGCAGGTGACTTGTTTCTGCATCGTTTCTTCTCATCTCATTTTTGCGCAAGAACCTCATGTCGGGAATCATGTAGACTTTAAGTCGGCTCGATGATTAGAGAGTCTTTGCAAACAATCACAGGACACACCGCCTCTTGATTTGGCGTAGAAATGTTGGCAAGGATCCGATAAGCTGTCCAGCAATCATGTGTTTCAATCGGCATGTTTGACGCACAATGGCAGACCGGGGTCCGGGCATTTTGGCTCGAATCAGGCTAGACCTGTCCATGTACTTCCAATTTTTTTCTTACGCGCCGCAATTGTCCAGATCCATTTACGCCTGCAATTCGCGCTGCCTGGGTTGCCGACGGTGGGCCCGATGCAGTGGTGTAGAAACGGCCAAATATTTGTGGGTGGTTATTATCACCGGTCTCGTTTCAGACGGCGAATTTGCATCCTTCCGCGCCGAGTCTGACGGCGTGGTTCCACTAGAACGGGCCGCGCGATCTGCGGCCCGTTCGGAGATGCTGGGTCGTCAGCACCCTGGCCAAGCCAGGACGGCTTGGCTATTGCTCCGGTACTGGGCCGCACCCCCACTATTTTCCGGCGATTTTATCCTCGTTTGATTGGCTGAGCCGGACAGTTGGATTGCCGTCCGTCTTCGACACCGAAGTATATATAAAGAAGAAGCGAATCGTTCAAAGAACTCATATCATTCAGGTTCTGTGACATATGAGAACGTAGTATCACACTCACAACCTTTTCGCTGAAACCACAGTTATATCATTTTCGCTGAAGCAATATGGGCTCCACGTTCAGTCGCCTCTGGCTGGCCTTCAGCCCACCGATTGTGGAGAAGGACGACCGTCCCATCAGATTCGGTATTCTCGGAGCAGCGGGCATTGCGTAAGATATCCTCGCAGGAGGTCTCTCATACATTTGAAAGCTGACAGCTTACAGCCCTATGGCAATCATCACGCCAGCCAAGTCTCATCCTGGAGTTGTCGTGCAGGCCGTGGCTGCCCGTGATCGGGCAAGGGCGGAGGCGTTTGCGAAGTCGCACGGCATCCCGGAGGTCAAGGACTCATACCAGGGTGGGAATCCTCTGCGAAATGTTTTTTCTTTAGTTTGTAGAAAGTTGGACTAACAGAAATTCTGCAGAAATCCTCGACAACCCAAACATCGACGCGGTGCTGGTGCCTCTGCCAAACGGCCTCCATTTCGAGTGGGCTGTTCGTGCCATTCGCGCCGGCAAGCATGTCCTTCTGGAAAAGCCGTCTGTCTCCAATGCCGAGGAGGCTGAAGTTCTCTTCAGCCTGCCAGAATTGTCCCAGGAGGGTGGTCCTATCCTCATGGAGGCCTGTCACAACCGCTTCCACCCCTCCTGGATTCTCTTCCAGTCCCTCATTGACCCAGCGGACGTGGAGCACGTTGACACCGACTCGATGATCCCCTGGTGGGCGACGTCAAAAGACGACATCCACTTCAACTACAACGTCGCCGGCGGCTGCATCATGGCCATGGGCTGTTACAGCTTCGCTGCACTGCGCCAGGTCTTCGGCTCGGAGCCGCTTGAGTGCATCGAGTGCACCACCGACAGCTACACCGATGGGATCCACGACAAGTGCGACTGGGCCTTCAAAGCCAAGTTCCGCTTCCCTAACGGCGGCATCGGCGAGGCGAGGAGCACGCTGCGCGGCAAGACGGCGTGGAAGCCTTCGCACGTGCGCGTCAGGACCAGGCAAGTCCGCGTGCCCGACTCGACGCTCTCGGCGACGCAGGAGAAGCTGCGCGTGCGCGAGGTGACTCTTCACGGCTACATCCAGGCCGTTGCCTGGCACCGCATCGACATTGTGGATTCCTTCGAGATCCGAAACAAGAGCGACGGCCGGGTCATGAAGCGGTGGAGCGAGAGCAGTTCCCGCAAGGCTTACTCGTTTGCGGAGGCCGGTGGTGAATATGCCGGCCTTCCCGGCGAGGCGTGGTGGATGTCGTACCGCTACCAGCTGGAGGAGTTTGTGAACCGACTCAAGGAGCGCAAGTCGCGGTTCTGGATCGAGCACAGCGACTCGGTCAACAACATGAAGATGGTTGACATGGCTTACGAGAAGAGCGGGTTGGGGCTGCGACTCTCTTCCAAGTTCAAGGCCGCGTGACATGGATGAATAGTTCCATGTTGACGGGACGGATGGCTTTGAGCTCAATGATCCATGGGAGACGGCTAGATTGCACCGAATACGGTGAGGCTTAGGTATTGTTTTGTTGCTACACGTTATTTTGTCTGCATCAGTGTTTTGGGAAACTTGTCGTTAGCGACCAGCAGCAATATATAGAGCGCAGGAATTAATGGGCAGAGACCCGCAAAGTCACTGCGGCATAGGTTCGTTCTTCAACATGTTTGCGTATTGGGTCGTGCCATCGACTTGGCCATAGATTTCGATCCTGGCGCTTGAGGCTGCAGATTGAAAACGACTTGGGTCCGATGGATACAAGCAATCCTGCGCTGCGCTGCTGCCTGGGCCGCGTGGCCGTCATGGAGCATCCTGAGATGGCCGTTTGTAGGTAGGGTTCTGCAGGGCGACACAGACCACTGCCCTATTCGCTGCTCCGACTTTCCCCACGGATGGGTGGCATGGAGGGACTGGACGGAGAGTCGGGGTACCAACGAGCCGGCTCAGCCGACGGGAGGCACCGGACGTTTGGCTCTGCCGAATAATACTGGAGGACAGGTACAACAGGCACAGGCACCGGACCTCTCACTCAACTCAGGCGGCAAATGGTTTCGCGCGCACGAGATGCATGCGCGTCACCATGTTGCGTTGTATTAGTTGATCAACTACTCCGTAATTGCTGGACCTCCATCTCGGGTGCTGCTGCTGATGCTGCTGCTGCCCACAGCTCGTCGCCGCGGAGGGGCTGAGCGCCGAGCATCGTCATCGCGGCACGCCACCAACGGCCAGCCGACCTATCCCATGCGGCACCCTGCAGTGCCGCGCATCCGCATCGACGAAAAAAAAAAGTCCCGTACCCTTCTGACGTAGGCACCTAGTACGCTCGTCTGCCCAGATTCTCACGTTGATGCCTGCCCGCGGCAGTTCGTGAGCAAGCTTCCACTGTACTCCGTGTACCTGTTACCGCCTCAGGTGCCTGCCTACCTCCGTCTCTGTCCTGCTTCACTTCACTTCCCTCCTCCATCCACCCCTCAACACCATTCCCACCGTCATCGCCCTCGCCGCCGCCGCCGTCTTCTTCCATCTGCCGCCCCGCCTCCTCGTGGCCGCCGGCAATCCTGAGACTTCCCCGCCTCTCGCACAGAGTTCACCACCGTCGCTCTGCCGCCCCGCTTTTGCTGCCCGCGCTTCCCCAGCTAGTCGGCTGCTGAGGGCCCGCCAGTCCTAGATTTTGCATCCACGAAACCCGCTGCTGGGCCATCGCATCGCGTTCCCTCAAGCACGCTGTCCTCATCCAGCGCTCTCCCGGCCGTCCTCTGGCCAGCAGGTCGCGCTTTTTATCCTTCCACGCCAGCCTATCCGAGCGTATGCGGAGATCCGGCGACGCCGACCGGGCAGCGACGACGACGACACCAGGGCCGACGACGCTCGGTGCCGACTCCAAGCCCAAGATGCCCTTCAGGCAGCGCATGGCCCGCCACTTTGGCGACACAGTATGTCCATGCTTGCGGCGAGACTCCTTGCTTGATTAGTGTCCTCTCGATGCATGCGGTTGATCGTCGACGGCGCCAACGGTGTTTGCTCTGCCGCACAGCCTGCTCCACTGCTCTCGGCTCGTCTCTCGTACAGCATGCGCTAACACGGCCTGCTCTCCCCAGCTTAACCTTCAAAATTCGTACCTCAGCTACTACGACGTCTGCCTGACCGTCGAAGATGTCAAGAGCCTCAAGAACGATTGGCTGACCGACAACAACATCGCATTCTGGGAGGAATACCTGGAGCGGGAGACGCTGTCACGTTACCCCCAAGCGCACATCGTCCTCCTCCGTCCTAGCATGACGTTCCTGCTCATGAAGGAGCCCGACCCCCGCCTGGTACGATCGGCGCTGCCCGACTTCAACAAGGTCACCCACATCTTCCTGCCCATCAACGACAACATCAGCCCCGAGAAGCCCGACGCCGGCTCCCACTGGTCGCTGCTGCTCGTCTCCGTCCTCGACGGCATCGCCTTCCACTACGACTCGATGAACGGCGTCAACTACCCCGAGGCCCAGCATGCCACGCGCAAGCTGAGCAACATGCTCGGTCGGCCCATCAAGTTCGTCCACCTCGACGACTGTCCCCAGCAGGCCAACGGCAATGACTGTGGTGTCTTCGTCTGCCTGCTCATGCGTCACCTGCTCGTCAAGCGCCTGCTCAACGCCAACGCCCGCGAAAAGGTCTCGATGAGTATGGGCGGCAAGATGGTGGACGCCCACGGCGGCCGCAAGGAGATGTTGCGCATCATCGAGAACCTCCGCAAGGAGGGTGAGCGCCGCAGATCGTGAGTCTTTCCGCGAGTTTGACCTGCATCTCCATGTATCCGCCTAACACGTCGACCAGGAGGAGTGCCAGCCCGTACCCTAATAATACGCCACCGCGGATCGAATAGAGAGCGACCCGGTTCGGCCCAGCGGAGGACTTTGACAAGCTGCTTGCCAAGATTGAAGCAGAGCGTTTACGTGGGAAGGCGCACAGGTCGGACACCAGACAAGCCCAGGCCAAGGGTGAGTCTCCAGAAGCTCTCGACAGTTCGCCGAAGACGCGGCGCATCATTGTCCCCAGGGCGCGGGCCAGAGCGACCTCGCCGGGCCGACTGGATAATAGCAGCGAGAGAGATGCGCTAGTCAAGGACAAGAGGGCTAAGCTATGCAAGGCGCGGAGCACGGCCGGTCGTCATCACACTCCTAGTGGCATGAAGGATCGTCTTCGGACCAGATCGTCTTCGAGGATTCGGGACAAGGAGCGCACCACGGGCATACAAGCGCAGCCCTCGCCGCCGCCACTACTGTCCCCGCCAAACAAGCTCCAGCCAAGCGCAAGTCGGATACTCAGCCGTCGGCCAAAAACCCGATTCTGAAACCCGTCGCAAGTTTGTGCGAGGGGTCTCACAGCCGCCGCCCGGGCACAAATTTCACCGACAGCTGCGCTGTGTTGCTTTTGAACAGCGAACGACTATGATGGTCTTTGTCTCACCCCTTCACTGCGCTCGGCGATTCTTGCTGAGCACGCTTGTTTATGTTTTACGCTCACGGTTGTTATGCTTTCATTTTTTGTTTTCTCCCTAGCTTTGATGTATCATGTTCTTGCGAGGCGTTGGATAACGTGCTGTCATGGGCCATGAGTTGCGATGGCGTTTTGAGGACAGAGGCGAGCCACGGGCATGGAGGCAAGGTGGCTGCTGCAGAGTTGCGATTTGCTTTCCTTGAATGAGGCTGGCTTGGCCCCTGAGTGTTGGGTACCTTGCCTAGGTACGCAGCAGGAGCTCGGCGTTGGCCAGGATACCCGGTATGAGCGAGAGATGATGATGAGGCAACGAGGCACAGCATAGTGTTTGCAGCATAGCATTCGAGTAAATGTGACTGGCATGGCGTTCTTGACCATGAACACATGTGAGAAGACAAGCACCTTCTACCAAACTCCGGAGCGCCGTTCCCATGCCTTGAGCTTTTGCGGCGGTGAGATGAACCAACTGCTTGTTTCATCCACCACCATCCGCCTGTCCTTTTCCGTAGCCTTATGTGAGGTACACATACCATTTCCTGCCCGTGAAACAATGGAACGTTTCACTTCTTTCCCGCAAAGGCGGGGTTTTGCTCCATCGTGGATGAAATGTACCCTCGCAACGCCGCCCATCGGTTTGCCGTCGCCGCCGGCTGCGGAGGCGCAGTTTGCTGTTGCGCCGGCGCCGGCCGTCCTGGCCTCTCATTCATCTCGTCATCATCATCATCTTCGTCGTCGTCGTTTTGCTTCACAGCCGGCCGCACCGCTGGCGCTTGCCCCGTCGTCGCAGCCAGCCTGGCCATGCTGACGCCGAACCTCTCCATCTCGCCCTTGACGACCCTCTCCTTGCGCTTGAGGGCGCCCTTCTTGCTCTTCAAGCTCTTGTGGCGGATGCGGCCCTCGAGCGCGGCCTCGCCGCCCTCGCCGGCCTGGAGCTCGGGCAGGGCGTCGGCGAGCCCCTCGAGCGACGTCTTGAGCTTGTTGCCGGCGCGGCGGCGGCGCTTGGCCTTGGAGACGCCCGAGGAGGCGGCGATGCGCGAGACGAAGGACGAGTGCTTGATGAGGCGCTTGTCGCGCTTGGTCGACAGGAACGAGTCGGTGACGGCGGCGTCCGGGCGGAAGATTTTGGCTGGGAGGAGGGGGTGGATGGCGCCCGTGACGCGGGCGTGGCGGAGCTGCCGCGCGGAGGGCGGCTTTGGCGCGACGGGAGCCTGGAGGCGTAGGTTCGTTAGGGAGAGAGGTGGAAGCTGGTCGGACGGGGGGCTGTGGATGCTTACCATTGTGTCTGCGCGCGCGTGTGTGGTGGTGGACGGTGGTGATGTTTGAAGTCGGGGAAGTGGACTGGCGGCGATTGGGAAAGTTTTCGGTGAGGGGCCGCTTCACCGAGGTGGCATGGTGGGGCCGGCGGCCGGTGACAGGGGTGGCGCCTCGTAGAGGTGGGGGCTTCATTCAGTCATGTAAATGCTCAGCTCGAGAGGTTCAAGATGACAGCTTTCATATACCGCTATATTCACTAAAATAGAGAAAAAAAACACATATTAAGAAACAAATAAGAACAATAGCAAAATTCAATATTTGTTTCTATTGCTCGCGGTGTAAGGAGTACAGGTTCTACTGCAGAGATCAAGCACATGTTGTGGTCAAGACGCATCGTGTATCCCGGAAACATCCATCTTCGCTACTGTCCCCCCTACTCCTTACCCTCAGTAGCAACCTTCAGCAATCCCTCCGCTGCGTGCTGCCCCAGCGCGCCGAGCGAGCCCATGCCCAGCATCTCGAGCACGCTAATGTCGAACAGCAAGACCTGCTTCCACCAGGCGCGCAGCTCGATGGCCACTAGCGAGTCGAGGCCCAGGTCCACCAGCGGTCGCGACAGGACCAGCTCCTCGTGGGGCTTCAGCAGCAGGTCGAAGAGCTTCTTGCCGATCTCGGTGGCGAGGAAGTTGGCAGCCTCGGCCGTCTTGAGCTGCGTCGGGTCCGCCATGGCGCCGCTCACGAACGTCTTGATGGCTTCGTTGGAGCCGCCCGTGCCGGCCCCGGCGCCCGCGCTCGCCATGTCCAGGTTGTGGTAGACCGCCATGCGACGGTCCTTTCTCCAGATGGCTCGATTTTCGGCATGTCCCATCGGGAGCGTCGAACCGAGTCCCAGAACGAAGCTGCTTTCGTCGGACACCATCCCATTCGAATCGCTCGTTACGGGGCCTGTAGTCGTGGACCGCGGCGTCATGGCGACTACCAATGCATCCAATAACTCCTGTTCTGTGACTCCCTTGAAGCCCGTGCTGTTCATCTTCTTCATCAAGCCAGGGCTTTGGGTGATGTATCCGATGTCCTCGACGGCACCAATGTCGATGACGGAAGCGGGAAGACCCATGCCCCGGCGGTAATGGACCATGGCATCCAGGAAGGTGTTGGCGCTGGCGTAGTTTGCTTGCCCTGGTTGTCCAATGATGCCGGAAAGAGAACTGAAGAGTACAAAGAAATCGAGGTCGACGCCGCTCGACAGCGTCCTGTTGTGAAGATTCCACGTTCCCTGAACCTTGGGTGCGACCACCTCTTTCCACTCCTCAAATGTGGTCTTTGCAAAATGCTGATCCCGAAGAACCATGGTCATCTGAATAATTCCCTTTAGGGGGAAGGCGGCAGCCTTGAAAGCGTTCGCGACGTCTTCCGCGCTCGTCACATCTCCCTTAACGAACTTCACATCGCAGCCCATGCTTCTCAACTCGGTGGCGAAGACTTCGTGCACGGGGCTTTCCCCTGCGCTGCGTGAGAGGAATATCAGTTCCCTGGCGCCGTGATCGACCATCCACGTAGAGATGGCGCGTCCTAGCCCGCCGAGACCGCCGACCAGCAAGTAGGACGCCGACGTATGAAACCTCATTTGGCGGGCTCTATCGGCTGTTTCAAAACTACTTGTTTCCTTCTCAACTGCCTTTTCTTGCGGCCAAGGCTGTATCGCAATTCCAATTCTGCCGATGTGTTGGCCCTTTTGCATATACCGGAATGCCTCTTGTGTCTCGGCAACGCCAAAGACCTTGATTGGTCGAACTGGGGCGACGGAACCCGACATATAGTATTCCAGCGTGGATAGTATGAGGCTATCCAGTTCTTGTTAGAAATTGTGCCTGCGCGGTACCGACGAGCCGGCGTGAGAGTGTGACTAACCTTTTGAGAACCTTGGGCCTTTTCCAAAGCTGGTCGATGTCCACGCAGGAGTAGCTGCGGTTGGCCAAGAAGTTGTGCATATCGAGCTTTCCTCCACCGAGGAGATCTCGCTTTCCAATCTCGACCATTCTGCCAAACTCTGCCACGCAGTTCCATGTGGCATGGAGGAGCTCGCCGGACAACGAGTTCAAAACTACGTCTATTCCCTTGCCATTCGTCTGCTCCTTGATGGCTTCCACGAAGGAATCGTCTCGAGAATGCAGAATCCTGTGCCGCGGTATACCAAAGGTGTCCATGAGATATTGGACCTTTTCGTCGCTTCCCACTGTTACAAAGATATCTGCGCCAACCATCTTGGCCACCTGCAAGGCAGCGAGACCAACACCACCGCAGGCACTGTGGATGAGAACAGACTGCAAGGGTAGAAAAGGTTAGCTTTATCGGCGTGACCCAACGTGGAATTGGGAATTGGACTTACCTGACCACTTTCCAGGCCACCAATATTTATCAGAGAGTAGATAGAGGTGACGTAGGGAACCAGCATAGTCCCTGCCTCTTCAAACTTGAGATCATCCGGGATTTTGGCGCACGCAAACTCTGGCGTCGTGAAAGATGTGGCGAAAGCCTGCTTCTTGAGACACATAACTCGATCACCGATTTGAAGGTCTTTGACATCTGAGCCTACGCGGGTAATAACGCCGGCGGCCTCGAGGCCAAATTGGCGCACGGGGAGCTCGACGATGCCCATGGCAACCAGCACATCCTTGACATGGACATTAGCAGCGGAACGGAAAAGAAAAGAACGTGAAAGCTAGGTTTCTTACCCGAAAGTTCAATCCTGCAAAGTGAGACTCCACCTCGACTTCATTGTCCCGAAGGTCTTCCCGGGGCTTCCACGACCATTGAAGGGTGCTGACGCGTCCCGGCGTCCCGACGTCGAGGACCGCCCTATCATCCGGCTCCGATGTCAAAAGCTCATTGTTGAGAGCAAACGGGTAGAACCTTCCGACCTTGATTCCTTCGTCCGTGACAGCATATTCAAAGTCTGGATCCAGATCACTGTGCTTATCCCTATTGGTGAACTTGCTAAACACCTTCACGATGTCTTCCTTGTTTTCGAAGCTGTTGACCTCGCAGGTAGCAAAGTCAATCAACATCTCGGAGCGCAAGGTTCTGGCGAAACCGAGTACCTGGGCGTACCTCGGATCCTGGCAGCCCATCTGAGACATGTTTGTGACCCAAAATACGCCAGGTCCGTCAAGATTGAGGAAGAAATCTTTGAGAGCCTGGAATTCGGTGTCGTTCAATTTATCGAAAAGGGATCCATCCCTGTCCAGAAGAGAGATGATGTCTTGGCCGGCAGGGGGAATGTCTCCCAACTTGCACTTGGTTACTTCGTAGGTGGAATCCTCAAGAGCTTTGACAAAGCCATCATCAGTGTCGTTCATCTCGTCGTCGACAAGCAGAGTGACTCTCTTGGTTGCATGTCGCGTCGAAACAGGTGCCGCTACCATGGTGGTCGTCATTTGGAAAGGCTCTGCCGAGTCCGAAACCACGCCTTGAGGTCTGCCAAAGCCTGCAGCTTCGAGCTCCTTTTCAAGTATTTGCTTACTTAGGCAAGGTTCTCCGAGCCTTTCCTCTGAGCCACTGCTCCACCAGCTGGGCTGAACCCCGAAGACGTAGTTAGCCCATCGCGAAGTCGGGCACAGTTCCCGAAGCAGTAATCGACCATCTGCAGACAGAAGCTTTTTGATATTCAAGAGGCTTTTGTGCAGAGATTTGGTGTTGCGGAGAACATTGATTGCAAGGATGAGATCGTACTCTTTGTCCGCAAAACCTTGCTCCTCGAGTTCTTGGCCGACGTCAAAGGTAACATACTCCATGTTGTCGAATGCTATTTTCTGGTCCTGCGCTGAGATGAAGCCCGTGGACGTGAAGGTGTACCGAGAGCAAAGAACCTGCCCCCCGGGGAGGGTAAGATCTTTCAGAATATCTGTTGCCATGGACTCTCTACCGGTGCCAATCTCCAGAATTCGCAAGTTGGGCTTTGAGTGGCTCAGATGGCTCATGAACGACGATTGGTCACCATGATCGATAAGGCGATAAACGCTCTTCAATGTGTCATCCGAGAGAATTCTGTCAAGCGACTCACCGCCCATCAGTCTACTCATACTCTGTGAGACTTGTTGGATAGCGGTTGCAGCAGCTGTTACAGGTGTCTGGGCTAGGAGGTTCACTATGTCTTGGACTCTTCCGGAGAGTTCGGTGTCGCTGAGGTCGGCAGATTCGGATGGTTCCATGTTCTGAACTTGCTTGGAAACCCATGCGGCATACTTCTTCATGTATTCTGTCACCGGCTCCGCCTTAGACAGATATCGCTGGGATGATTGTAGACAGAGTCTGGTCAAGTCGTCTAGCAGTGGCATATGTTGCGCGCGGTCAGTCATAGGCGCGATCAGATCCTGGATATCCATAAAGTCAATGTGCGGGCTCCAGGTGTATCGAGCCGCGGCATGAGTATCAAGCGCAGAAGCAGACGCTTGTGAGCCGTCAGCAAGAGACATACGAATTCCAGAGGCTTCTAGAACCGTGAGACCCTCGTTGGAAACGCAGTAGCCGTCTCCAATAAGTGACAGATTGCTTGTGGTGTTTGAAGTGACTACAGAGGTCATATTCGAAGTGCACCGAGTAAGGCTGAAGCTCTCAATGCTAGTTGGGAGCCAGTTCCTGACCTTGCGTGTCGAACCATTGGTAGCTGCGGCGCCGAGAAGCTGCAAAGTTCCGTCGATAACGGTCGGATGAACATGGCAGTTCTTTTCATCTCCAACTTCCCCATTGGCAATTTGTCCAGAAGCTTGATGTTCAATGCCAGTGGACGTCTCAATGGTTCGAAGCTTCTGGAAGTCTGGACCAAGATGCAAGCCACTCTTTTGCATGGTCTCGTACCATCTTTTGGCTACAAGTTTGCGAGGCAGAGGTTTGGGTGTTGGGCGAGGGGAAAGCTTAAGGTCTTTCAAGGCCATGACTTGGCCACTGCAGTGCTTGTTCCAGGCGTGGCCGTTGTACGAGGCAACGGTGAATTCCCACCATTGGCTCATCAGAGAGTTTGTCAGGCGGTGTGGTCGGAACGTGGTCAGTATCTCGGTGGGTTTCCCTTCTGGCAGCACAAGCGCCGTGTTGACGATGATATTGCGGATGCGGAAGCCGTCTCGGATACCCGTCACCTGGCTCACGGCCTCACCAACGAGAGCAATGTAGCCAGCGAAGGGGAAAACAACATCATCGCCGACTTTGTGGTCGCGGACCCAGGGTGCGTTGTCAAGATGAAACAGGTTCCTCCAAACCGGCTCAATATCTGTGCTTTCGGCCACCATGGCGCCCAGTAAATCGTGCTGAGGATGTTTTCTCAGTCGCCAGTCCCTCGAAAGCCGTGATTCATACCAGTAGCTACCCTCGTGATTCCAAGGATATCGAGGAAGGTCTGGGAGACATGTTCCGTCTGGCACCAGAGCCTGGAGATCGACTTCGATTTGCAGGGAGTGGAGCTTCCCAATGGCTCCAAGGAAAGACTCAACGCAGTTCTGATTCCTCGTCATAGCTGCGACGTGGGGAGCCGAGGACAATTTTCTAGCCAAGATTTGTCGCAAAGGTCCAGCCAGAGCGCCATGCGGCCCGATCTCGAGAAAGACGGCTGACTTTCCGATGTCGTGATCTAATATGCTTGTTACGGCCTGGCGGAACCTGACGGGAGATTCTAGGTTATCACGCCAGTACTTTGCACCCAGGCGGCGCTCTTGGCCTTGCAAGACCTTGCCTGTCACACTCGAGAAGAAAATTGAATCCTTTGGATCCGTCTCTTTTACCTCTGGCTCAATCAAGGAAAGGTAGCTGTCTCCAATCTCGGCCATGTGATACGAATGATAGGCCTTGTCGACCTGAAGGAGCCTGGCCAACACGTCTGGTCGTGATTTCTTAATCTCAGAAACCACAGTCTTCACGGCTTCCGCATCTCCAGAAATTGTAACACTCTCAGGCGAGTTGTCGCAGGCTATCGTGACGCTGGGAATCAGATAATTCTCGGTATCTTCCCAGCTCATCCCCACGGCTGCCATTGCTCCCGCTTTCTTCTGCAGGTTCGTCACCGCTCCACGGTGATGAGCAACTAGGATAGCCTGTCGGGCTGTTAGGGCGCCAGAGCAGTATGCAGCCGCGATTTCTCCGCTGGAATGGCCGACAACAGCATCTGGTACGATGCCCAGCGACCGGAACGTATCCACGAGCGCAATCTGGATGGCAGTGCAGAGGGGCTGCGAGAGAGTCGCCTGGCTGATTCGGCTCTTCTTCCCGGGCTTGAGAAGTTCTTCTTCAATGACGTAGTGCGATTCTTTGTCTCCTTGAAATACGTCTTTTAGTTGCTCGTCCAGGTAGCGAATACTTTGCCGGAATGTCGCGTTGGACTGCAGCAATTCGCGACCCATGCAAGGCCATTGAGCACCCTGACCAGTGAAAACCATGACAACGTTTTGTTTTTGTGCAGCCTTGGTAGGCTGAGCTGCTCTTCCAAGCTTGCCATCGTTGAAAATGGCAAATGACCTATATGGCAAATGTTCTCTGCGGCGTGCCAATGTGTATGCCAAGTCCGCCACTTTACCAGGGTTGTTCTCTACCCAGGTTTGGTACTTTTCGGTCAAAGTATCCAAGGATTTGGCGTTATTGGCCGAGTACAGCAGTAGCTGCGTCGTGGTTGATGGTGCTTTGGAAACAGGAGTTGAGCTGAAGCTGGCGGCAGAGTCCAGGATGACATGAGCGTTGGCTCCACCGATGCCAAAGGAGTTAACACTGACGCGATCGAGCTTGCCCTGGGGCCATGGCATCGGATCAAGAGGGACAGTAAGCTTGGCCGACTCAAAGGGTATCTTGGGGTTGGGGCTGGTGAAATGGATATTGGGCGGGATGGTGCGATGCTCAAGAGCCAGGGCCATTTTTATGACGGATACAAGCCCAGAAGCACCTTCTGCGTGGCCCAGGTTCGGCTTGACTGATCCGATATAAAGACCTGAGTCTCCGAAGACGCGAGCGACGGCATTGGCTTCAATGGGGTCTCCGGCTGACGTTCCGGTTCCGTGGCACTCCACCATGGCCGTAGCCCCAAAGTCTGATATTCCAGCGCGACCATAAGCCCGTCTAATGAGCGTCTCTTGGACCTCCGTGCTGGGAACAGAAATGCCAGGGGTTTTGCCGTCGAAGTTCTGTGCAGTGGCTCGTATTACAGCTCGAACAGGATTGCCATCCCGGAGAGCATCAGCCAATGGTTTTACATAGAGAGCAGTAATCGCCTCGCCCCTGGCATAACCGTCGGCATCTGCCGAAAATGTCTTGCATGAAGCGTCCTTGGACAACACGCCTTGAGCCGTCATGGCCATTGTCATGGTCGGGCTCATCATTAAACTGACGCCTCCGACGAGAGCGGCCTCGCAATCGCCCCTGGCAATGGCCAAACACGCCTGGTGAAGACATGTCAAGGACGATGAGCATGCTGTACGGGTGGTTACACTGTCAATGTCAGTATGAGTCAGAAACTGGGGGAATTTGAGGATGCAGACGTACCTCGGGCCGCGAAGATCCATTTCATAAGTAAGACGGTTAGACAACATAAAGTCACCACTGCCGGTGACGCGATACATTCCCCATGGCTGAGTTTCTTTGGCAAAGAGGTCCTGCCAGTCTTCGCCGAAGCTGCCTACAAAGCAGCCTATCGTCTTTCCTCTCCAGTTGGTGACTCCGGCATCTTCAAAGCACTCTCTCGATACTTCCAACATCAACCGTTGCTGAGGATCCGCACGTTCCACTTCTGCCCGTGTCATGGAGAAGAAGGACGTGTCAAGAGCTCCGAGGTCTACCGTCTCGTCGAGGAAGTATCCATATTCGGTTGCAATAGATGCGTGCTTTCCGCTTGTTGAGTGGAAAGCGGAGGCGTTGTATCGCGTCTCGGGAACCTTGGTGCGCGCATCGCCTTTGGCCATGAGAAACTCCCACAGTTGTTCAGGTGTTGCCAGTCCTCCCGGCAAGCGGAGAGCCATGCCACATATTGCCATGGGAACCATTGCTTCACCATGTTCAGATCGTATTTCGGTGTGGCCGTTTGTGTTCCCATTTTTGTTCCCGTTCGTGTGGCACTCAGTATTACCATTAGTGTGTCCGTTGGTATTGCCATTGGTGTGTCCGTTGGTATGGCCATTAGTGCGCCCGTTGGTGTGTCCGTTGTTGTGTCCGTTGTTGTGTCCGTTGTTGTGTCCGTTGGTGTGCCCATTGGGTTGGTCGCTATATGTCCTGTTATGTACTCTGTGCTCAACCTCACTGCCGCCATCTGAATTTTGAATCGATACATTGACCGATGAATTGCTCATGTGCTTTTTTGCTCCCATCTGATCATGAGAAGCTCCAGCTGATGCAGGAAACGCCATAGTGGAAATGTGTTTGTGGCGCTTCCGCGACAGAATGATGTCCTCTAGCCTTGGATGATGGGAGTGAATCAGGGTACATGTATTTTGTACTCCGTATGGATATGGATATGGCCTAGTCTGAGCTCAATCCCCTGGGCCAGAGTCCAGTATCCTGTTTCTCGCGTTCTATTCTCGAATGGCAGCAAAGATTGAAACGGATTGAACAAGGGCTATAGGGATATGCCCAGCTCTGTTTTCAAGATTTCCTTACGTCGATAGAGGCATCTGTTCGCACTTATACGTCAACCCCACAAATTGACTACTTTCTGGTGTTCGACCACATCTGAGCCGCGCGCCGAAATTTCCGAGCATATAGGCGCCGGAAACGCGAAACAAGCACAGCCCGAGCCGGCTCCGAAAACGTTATTCCTCCTCCTGAGGCTCGCCCTGGACGCGGGCTCCGTGTCCGGTTGAGATAGCTCGGGAACAAATCCTATTGGCTCCCCGGGACTTGTTATGTGAGGGATAGGCTATGGAGAATCCCGTAAATGGCCCAATTTAATCCAAGAGATATTTACGTAAATGATAACACCAGGTGTTTCGTCTTCCCTTTTACCCGAGAGCGTACCACGGTCTTCACTAACATGTGCATGTATGACCGCATCCGGGGGTCAACCCCAGGTCTCTACGTAGCGAGCATGCCTACGGAACATCGGTGCGGAGTAAAACTCGGAAGTCGGTGCGGCGCCTTCCCGTCTCGTCTAGAATTTACGAACAATCCCAGGTGGACGAGTCTTACCCGCATTAGCCATATCGTCTTCAGATTTCCAACAAGGCCAATGTCTCGGAATCCGGCCTCCGTGGTCATCCAGGTCCTCCACCACGGTGCAGCTAACACCGGGATACGTATATAGCGTTATCCACTCCGACAGTATTCGCCTTCGGTAAGATGGTCCTGTTCATTGCTGACACCGAAACCAGGCATCCAGTCGTTTAGTCGTCGTTTGGAGGCTGCACCCCTCCATATCGGGAAGTTTCGCTACATCGTTGGAGACCTGCTAGCGCTTACAAGTCTGCTTGGCAGGGGGGTGGCGGGCCGTCTTGGTGGCGATTGACTGGCCAAGCCCTACGCTTGAGCCTCCATTGCCGTCGACGGGATAGCCGTTCTCGGGCCCTGCCTTGTTTGTTTTGTTGCTCCACCGTTCAGCCGGTGAACCGTCCTATGCTCAGCACATGCACTCCCACCGTCATCGCTGGCGAGCTTATGGGAGGCACATGTTCAGGCCTCGATCACTTACGACGAGAAGATGGGCATCAATGATTGTTCGCGAGCCATGAAGGTGTCACACACGGCTGACGTCTGAACCCCCCCCCAGGGAGGACACGTAGTTGTCTTCGTTCTAGCTGCCTATAATGAGAGCAGCTATTCTTCACGAACCAACTTCCTCTCGGCAGCCCACATCATTACCCGGGGTATAGTGGGGTTTGAAGATAGGTAAATGATGTGGCTCTGCCGCATAACCACCTGTAATCCAATACGACCTCACTGCAGATCGGCAGTTTCCTTCCGGACTCATGATTGTAGAGCCAACAAATACCTCAGCACCAGCCTTGTCGCAAGACCCACAAACCACTGCGAGTACCTTTCGTCCAGCTGTCGGTCTCCAGAGGCGCTGGGTTACAAGTTTGGGGTCTTGTATGATTCGGGACTTGCTTGATTCTATCCTATGCGAACTGAGTCGAAAACGGGTGTACTCCGTACAGAACACCTGTGTTTGACTTGAAACGCTTCTGTTCAAATATCGAAGGCTCTCTCAACTCGCTTGTACGATATTGATCATATTCTGTACGCAGAAAGAATGGAGTCAGCGAAGCGAAGTCGGGCCAGTTCTGATCTGGTATGTAATATTCGCCTCATTGGCAAATTGTGAATAAGTCTATTGACCGAACCAAGTCAGATATGGTGCCTGGCTATAAAAGTCATTTAGGTACAGGCATCTCAATCCGTTAGAGGTCCTTCTGGACCTGACGATGATCACCTTGCTGATTTTCGGCAGTATGCGACTCTTGCAGAGCCAAAAAGATTCGCTGTGGGCGGGAGAAACCTCAATGCTCAAACTGTACGCGCCTGGGTTTGGAATGTTCATGGTCCGGACCGGAAAAGAAGCCGAGCCAAGCGTTGACATTGTAAGTAAAAGCCCTCCAAGCCCTATTTAAACGTACACTCGCGGTTTGCGAGGGCAAAGGAACAAGAAAAAGAAAAAAAAATAAAGGTTTGGCCAATTGAAGACTGGCAGGCTAACATGTGAAACAGGAATCATGCTATTGGCAGCATTGAATCACGGCTGGAGCGCATAGAGAATAGCGTGGCAGGCATACAGGAGTCGCTGTCCAGACTAGACCTAGATCGAGGGTGGTTGACTCCCGCTTCAGCCAAAATGTCGTCCACTGCATGCTCACACATAAATCGCACGGGAACGCCAATGATGGCACCAACCGGGTCAATGTTGCTTGCAAGAAAGCCAGGCCTACGACGGTTCGTCCAGAAAAGAGATCGCAGCTGGGAGAGATATACTGGTCCCACTGCACTGGATTCATTGATTCTCGATGCCAAGGAATTTATCTTGGACCTGGTTCAGGTTGGAGATGTCCCTGGAGCAAAGCATGCCACCGCCTTGGCCCACGATAACCTTGATTCCCTCCTCAGCACAGGCCTCAGGCATGAGCCGTTGAATGATGATTCGCCTCCCGAAATGCCTCCACTTGCCATGATCGAAGCCATGATGGAGCCTTATTTTGAGTTCATTAATCCAAGCGTGCCGATTTGGACACGCGCAGGCTTTGAAAGACTTATTGAAGCCTGTCATGCCTCGGATGGAGCCAGGAAACTGGACAGCGCATATATCGCAAGTACTAACAGTGTCGTACTATTAACGCTGACAGCCAAATGCGTGCGTCTGAAATTTACGCGGCGTCCGCAATCGACTCTTACCACATCAGTGGACAACCCAAAACTATCATCGATGGAGCTCGATCTCATCAAGACATTTTTGTTGAACGCAAAACGAGCGCTCAATAGGCTTCAAGAGCTCCTCTCACCCAGTCTCGCAAATATTCAAGCCCTGCTTTCATTGGTATGTCATACGCTTATTGGAATTGTGTTCTTCACTGCGTGTTAGTCGCTAATATGTGTTTGCGCACGCAGTGTTTAGTCGCGCAGCGATATTTAACGGATGATATTTCTGCACTCCTTTTTCATCAAGCTGCATATTTGGCACAGTTAGCCGGGCTTGATTTTTCACTTGTCTCAGTTGATGCAGACAATGCTGGTTCCGAAGACGTAGAGGAGAGAAGAAATCTGCTGCAAAGCCTCTGTACACTGGGCTCATCCGTGAGCTGGTGGACCGGAGTCCGTCCCCTGTGCCACTTCATTGAGCCTAGACTCGGCACTGTGACTTCTGCAGAGACCTCACCTGATCCCACAAACAATTCCTCTGGCGTTGGTAGCAACCTCCGGGCTCGCTTGGCTCTGTCACGAATTGAGGATGAAGTGTTTAAGCTTGCATATTCTCCGAGAGAGCACACCTTGCAGCCATACGAAATACAAGTCAGCATGATGGTGCTCCGCCAGGAGCTTGATGATTGGTGGCGCGAGTTTGGAGAAGGGCGTGAGCCTCTCGAAGCTGCAACTTCGGATTGGGGCGATGAATCCTTCAATGATGCATCTAGTTCTTGGCTGGAAAGCGCCATTTGCTTTCACACTTTGAGGATTCTAATAATTTGGTCTACTACCGACAAACATGACGAGTCTCTTGACGCTCTCACGCACGCAAGGTGTTGTCTGAGGCTTTTCGTTCAGTTTCTGAGAGCAAAACCTGATCTGGCCCACTGTGCGAGCCTGCCTCGGTAAGTGCAAAGAGTATCTCCTGCTTGCACAACGAATTTTTTGGATCCTTTAGCAGGCTGACACGTGCCCTTCGGCTTTCAGGCTCCTTGTAACCTACCCCCCTGTAGGCGTCTTCCAGCTTTTGATGCACGTTATTCGCAATCCTCGCTCAGGCTCCAGCAATAGTACGTCCGACAAAGGTAGCAGGAGCGTCAACGCTTTCACCAGCGATAACGATTTAGAACTCCTACAAACTTTCATCCATGATGTTTTGGAGGTGGCAGATATGGGATTCGAACACAACTCCTCCATTGCACGGCTGAACGGATTTGTGGGAATTTTGACCGGCGTTGCCGTCGCACTAAAGCGTTCCCTTCCTGAGGCACAGACCGATATTTGGACCGACATGAGTGAAGGTTAGTTTCCCTTTCCAAAAGGGCACAAAGCAGTGAACTAATGATATCTTAGATAGTGGTATAGACGCGAGGTTTACTCCAATGCTATCCATTCCGGGGATTGCTAGAGACGCAGAGGTCAGCAAAATTAATGACGGCGAACTGGACATGGGCGTCTTCTGTCAACGCTATTCGGATCCGCCGGTTCAAAATTTACCCTTCCAATTTGCCTTGGGTGATATGAGCAACGGATTCTTTTCTAGCAGTACATTGGAAAGGCGATAAGATAAGTCATAAGTTTTAAGAGCTCCAGATGCTTGTAAATTGTGCTTTAAGCTAAAGATGATACCTCCACATTGCTAGAGTTTGAAGCCATTAGCAAGTTAGAATGCATAGCCATATTATCAACCAGAACATACTGTTAATTTTTCTCAATAGCCTTTGAGCTTCATGTTCAAGTACAGCCCATTGTGAGGCCTTATAGTGATTGCCCCTGTCGGAATAACGTCCGACTCCTTCATACCTAGTGTCCACTCGAATTTGGATACCATTGCGGCGAGAAGACATCGCAATTCCGCCTTTGCGAAATTCTGACCGATGCAACTTCTAGGCCCGTGTAGGAAAGTCATGAATTCGTAGTTGCTTTCCGCTCCGCCCGAATTATTTGGTCGTCCATCTTCAATCCAGCGGCTTGGTTTGAACACGTCGGCGTCTGCCCCCCAATGCTCAGGAGAACGGTTGATCAACCATGGAGAGAGAAGAATCTCAGTATCTTTGGGGATGATATAACCGCCAAGCGTAGTGTCGCAGGCCGCCACACGGGTCGTCACCGGGACGGTTGGGTAAAGGCGCAGAGTCTCATTAAGAACCCCGTTGAGGACCGGAAGCCCTTCCAAAATGCTGGCAAGATTTTTGTCGCTGTCTGAAGACATGAAATTGGGTAGTTCTGTCCGTTGGACTTCCTGGCGTAGTTTCTCCTGCCAGATTGGATTTTGCGCAAGCAAGTAGCATGACCATGCTAAGGTGGCAGAAGCTGTATCGTGACTTCGCCCGACAAACATCAGTTAGCGTTCAACTCTTGAATAACGATATCAGCACGAGGTCTGAGGCTCACCCAGCCACCAAATAGGTGAGCAATTGATCACCGAGATCTTCATCTGAGAAATCCCCCGACTTGATGAGCAGGGACAAGATATCAAAGTGATCGTCTCCTTTGTTGAGGATTTGATCTCTCTTATCTTGAATGAGATCCTTGCATATCTGCTTCAGAGACCTTGTCTTCTCCTTGAATAGTACATTCTTGTCCCATGGGAGCATTTGGACCAGTCGAAATGAAACCCACATGGACATGACAAAATAAAGTAGCATGTGATCTCCTGTGACCATCTCATAGTCGCGTGCCAATTGATCGTCTGTGTTTTTTAGTAAGTTGAAGTCCCGGCCCAGACCAGCAATACCGATGACGTCGAAGGTGATTTTGAGTGCCCAGCTGCACATCTCAAACTTTACTGGATCGGTACTTGAGGCGGCGCTGTTTTCCTGTCGAATTTCTTCCTCCATTGCCTTCTGAAGCGTGAGAGCTTTCGTCCACATCATTGGATACATATCCTTTATCTGGCGGTAATTGAAGGCTTTCTGGCTGTTTTTCCGCAGCCACTTATGTTGCTCGCCTTCCACAATTATGAGCCCGTCGCCAAGAAAGTGTCGCATGAAGTTTCGAACATTCTGTGGTTTTTTGAAGTCGTACGACTTATGGACCAGCAGCTCTGCGGCGACGGGGATCGAGACGGCTAGCAGACGATCTTGAACACCTTCTCTCAGCAGCAAAAGTCCGTCATTTGGCGTGTCTCGAGCTACTTCCAACAGCAATTGGCCCTGGTGTTCCTGCCTGACAAAGCGCGTGTATAGCATGCGTCCCAAATACCACTAAACCTCCTTGTCAGTGAGGCTTTACGCTTACATGGTCGGGGATACAGACCTTTGGCCTCGGGATGCGTCGCAAAGGGCTTAGAAACAGGGGATACAGAAGTTTAGAGTACAAGAGCAACAATACATAGTTAAGAGAAAGCGTAATGACCCAAGCCCGTTTTAAAGATAAAGCGATTGTGTCGGCAGAACCAGACCCAAGGGAGAGCAGTTGAGGGAAGTACTTTGCAATGATCAGGCCTTCTAACAGAGCTGCAATGGTGGCGCCTCGGAAGCTGATGAAGGGAGCCATAGCTGACAAAAATATCGTCGAAGTTCGTGCTTTACTCAATGCTGGCCATCTCTGAAGGCTAAAGCTATTCTTTTGGATCAGAAGCCGGTGGCGGAAACTTAATGCGAGGAGTACTATGGCTGCCAACAGTAGCGTACTTGACTGTTTAGCCTTGGCAGAGGGCTTAAAACGGGAATGAGCGGTAAAATCAAGAGATCGCCGGGACTGCCAATTGCAGCTTACAGTAAACCGCAGCACAGTATTTCCGACTCGTCTGATTGCTTGAACATCATCTCCACTGCCGCGCTTGATATGGTCAAGCGTGATTCGGACCGGTCCAGCGCTTCCCCGTCGGCCCGAGCGACATGTGGCGAGCGAGACTCGCGGGGCCGGATTCCGAGCCACAACAAACCTACACAGCCCCACACACGCCGGATACCAAGACCAGCATATTGATATCACTGTCATCTTAATGATACGTGTACGTTCAGGTCAGCCCACTTGCGGGCCTGTCCGCCGTTTCGGCGATCGGGACCGGAGGTGACTGTCGATGTTCGTGGAGAGTTTCCATGGCACAAAGAAACGACGCGACGGCTTGACGGATTTGTTGGCGCCAGTGCCCATCCGCGCAGCACAGAGAGCATTCACCATACATTTTAGAGTCGCTTGTATTGTAGCCTTATATGGAGAACCAGACTCGGCTCAAGTCACGACCATCAGAAGCCGAGCATTTGCAAAAGCCAAGCAAGAAGGCAAAGCGCGATGTATTGTCTATTCAGGTCTCTTCAGAACTCCTTCATGCGCTTGCCATCAGTGCATAGACTCTCTGCGCGGCTTTTGGTACCTGCTGGGTACCTTCTCCAGCCATTTCAATGTCAATCATTTCCTGTGCGAAGCTGCAGAGCGCAGATACCAGCTTGTCCACATGAGCCTCGGTGTTGTCGCTGTGGAACATGACTCTGATCCTGCTCTCGCCTTTCTTCACGGCCGGATAGTCAATTGGGAAAGCGCAAATTCCCGACAACTGTAGATGGAACACGAGCCAGTAATTGTACCTCTGTCTAGTCCAAACAGGCACAACGTGTACCAGATTCTCACGAGTTTCCCAGTCTTCTGTGAGGGGGATAGAAAGAATCCCCATGTCTGATGCCTGCGACCAAACTTTTTTCGAAGTTATCTCCTTGAAGAAGTATCTGACAAGCTCCGGTATACGTGCCTGGGCCTGTTCGAAGATGTCAGCGTCTCAAGTTTGTGTTATGGGTTGGATGAGGAATCCCTCACGGCTTGCGTAGCTCCCGAACGAAGCAAGTTATATCCGGCGCGAACTGCTGCAACCATGGGGAATGATGGCGCCGTCGTGTAAATGACACAGCGGGCGAAGTTCATCAGCGCCGTGCGAACGCTGGCGCTGCCCAAGATGACAGCTGCGCAGCTATCGTTAGAATAACGTGTTTTGACAAAAAGGACAATGTGGTGCGTAATGATAGTGGCCTTACCTCCGGTGGAAGCCAATGCCTTTCCACAAGTATGAAGTCGAATAGCCACCTCGTTCTCAACGCCGAGCGCATTCACGAGACCTCGTCCATTAGGTCCCAGGATACCGGTGGCGTGAGCCTCATCCACAATAAACACGACGCTCTGCTTGGAGCAGACTTCCTTGGCGGCGTCAAGAAGTTCCAAAAGAGGGCAAACATCTCCATCCATGCTGTAAACGGACTCGACACAAACAATAATGGATCTCGACCCGTCCCTGATCATGGGTTCCGAGTCCAGCACAGACATCAACGAATCACGAAAGGCGTCGACGTCGTTATGGCGAAAAGAGACCTTGGTTCGAGCTAGAGTGTGCACCATGCCGTCGTGCACGCTTGCATGGACCAACTCGTCATAGACAATTGCGTCGCCAGGTCTTGGGATAGCCGAGAAGATAGCTCCATTAGCTTCATACCCAGAGTTGACGAGAAGCGCAGTCTCAGCACCGTGGAAGTCAGCTATTTCCTGCTCCACTTCCTCAATGTAGCTGTAGTTGCCGTCCATCATGCGAGATCCTCCGGCGTATAGGTTGAAGTCGGGATACTTGGCGAGCTCTTCAAGGAAAGCAGTGCGGATGCGGCCACCAATACCCAATGACAAAAGATCGTTGGAGCAAAAGTCTATCGCTTGGCCAGATTTCCAAGCACTCATGGTACGTGTAAATAGGCTGTGGTCGGCTCTGCGGGCATCTAGCGCCTCCTCGAGGTTGCGAGAGAAAGTTGATGCATCTTTCATGAGTGGGACTTTTGGCCTCTGGTCCTTCATCCAGGACAGCAGCATTGTTGAAGAAGGATCCATTTTGGATATGCAGTAGAATATTCAAGCTCGAGCTCAGTAAACGTAGTGCATGAGTCGATTGTGAGATTGGTTTGCTTTTACGGGGAATAAGGTGAGGCGCCTTTCTCTAATCGGCTTTAAACAAACGCAAGTACATATATCGCTAAGATAGGGCTATACATAAGAATGGCGCTGATGTTCACAAGATATGACGTGGTGGAGTGAAGCAAGGGTCTCCGCGCCCGTCGGCGTCGGGGGCCGGGCCCAGCTTCAAACGGAACCCGGCGCCGAACCTGCGCGGGACAGTGCATTCCCCTTCCCAGAGCGCAGCTTCGCGGCTATTATAGAAGCGTCCAAAGTGCGTCATATCTGCGTTTTCGACTTCCTGGCCCAACATTTCGCAGGATCGATGAATAATCAAGCTCTGCTGTTCGCCCTTCTGACGCGAGTAACCAATTTTTGGCTGGCATTTAGCTAATAGGTGCCCGTTTACTGCGTTCGTTCGCTAGGATGAAGCCTTCAACTTTTCATGGCAAGGTACGTCATTAAGGCTCTCTTCAAGGGCGGTTGACTCATGTTCTTGATAGACAGTCTTTGTCACAGGCGGATCCGGTGGTTTAGGGAAAGCCATAGCACAGGCATTGGCGGCTGAAGGTCAGTTCATCGTAGAAGAAGCAATGAATATAATTCTGACACGGGTCCGAAGGGGCTAATGTCACAATATTCGCGAGGAGAAAAGAGCCTCTTGTTGAGGCTCAGAAGGAGATCCAAAAATTGGTGTCAGATCCAAGTCAAGAGATCAAGGCTGTAGCCATAGACTTGTCTGATGCCAGCAAGGTAGGGCTCGCTCTGGGAACAACGCGACAAAACAAAGCGGCTCTTCAAGTTTTAACAAATAACTGATCACATCACAGGTCGATGAGGTATTCAGGGCACAGCCACGAATGGCCGATGCTCTGTATTGTGCGGCAGGTGGTAATCACGCCGAGAACGGATTCTTCGTTGATATCGGGGCCAGTGATTTGGAAAGCTGCATGAGGAATAACTACTTCTCTGCTGCATTTCCCGCAAAATCGCTTCTCGGTATTTGGACAGAAGATGATGCGAAGAATGTGCTAGCAAACGCACGTGCGAAACCCAGACTTCGTCAAATTGTTTTCGTCAGCAGCGCGGCCGCGTTTGTGGGCTTACCAGGATCAATCGCATACACTCGTGAGCTGCCATATCCTTTCCATTCCTTACAGTGAGATGTAAGAGGATGCTAATTTCCTGCAATTTCATAGCCGCCAAATGCGCCGTACGAGCTTTGGCTGATACATTGAGGATGGAGGTCCTCCGCTATTCGTGTCCTTCATCGGAATACAGCATTCATTGCGCTTTTCCGGCCGACTTTGTCTCCCCGGGGTTTTATTTGGAACAAGATACCAAGACCCCGCTTACCAAACGCATGCAAGGGACGGACTGCAGCATTGAAGAGCTTGAAGCTCGCTACCCTACCAGCGAGAAGGTTGCGAGCCAGATCATTGCGGCAGTCGGCAACGGTGACTTCATCATCTGCAAGGACTCTATTGGCGCTTCGCTACTCTTCACAAACATGACTGGCCCGTCGCCTAAGCGTGGCCTTGGTATAGCTGATTCACTACTTGGCTGGGTGGTGGGTTGGTTTGTTTGGCCCGTGTTGAGACGTCGATGGGAGGGAATGTGCAGAGAAGACGGTGAAGAGCTCAGACAAACAAGGGCACAATAATGTCCGCTCAAAGAGTTCATATTGTTAAAACAGCATATTTTATCGTGTAAGAACTGTAATTAGTCTAGCACGACAGAGTATTATGACATCTCACCTACCACGTGTCGTCCTTACTTATAACTCAGATCACCTCGCCAACGTATAAGCCCTTTGAAGTCTTCAATCCTCAAAACGCTGCTGCCCAAGATCAGTGCCATGTATGCTCAACTCCTCCATAAAAAGAGAACTGAGAAAGCCAAGGAAGCCGAACCCGGTCATCGCGTAAAATATGTCGCGCAAAGACGTCAAATAGGCTTGTTGGGTAATGTCCATGGTCTCTGGCGGCAACTGAATGGTTCTGAGATGCGGTATGAAGCCAATTGCTTGACTAGTGTCATTCGGCAGAGCCATTGAGTCGGGGTATCCCTTAATGATGGGCACATGCGGCGCAAAAGCACTGCTGAATATGGTCGACCCGATCGCCAAACCTGTGATCCCCCCGAGTAGGCGGAAGGTTATCAACAGAGTGACGGCTAGGCCTGTATCGTTAACGTTTTTCAAGCTGGCTTGTATGGGTAGCTGATTCAACCTGAGCAATGCACCGACGCCCGCTCCGCAGAGAACAGGGATGCCGCGTTGCATATTCATGGAGCTTGAGGGGTCCATCAATACGAGCAGCCCGGCCCCCAATGTTGTGAAAATCCACGACAGCCAAATCCCCCATCGATATCCTTTCCCCAGTAGGCCAATGATGATGGACGACACAAACGCAGCTAGGATGCTGATGATGTTTGTGGGCAGCATCGTCAAAGCGACCTGAATCCGGGTGTCGAGGTCGATTGCCTGGTAAAAGAGGGGGAGGTACTGCAGAAGTGGAAAAAGCAGCATGCCGTGGATGAAGCTACCGAAGAGTGTCAAGCTTGCCGTCCTGGATCGAAAGATGTGATGCGGAATCAATGGTGCTTTAGGCTTCGACTCGTAGACGGCGAAGATGGTTAGAACTGCGAGGCCTAATATCAGGGGAAGTAATGTTCTCCACGAACTCCACGGGAACAAGGCGCCCGCCCAGCTCAGTGGTACCACGAAAGCGGTGCATCCTGACGTAAATAGTAACATCCCAAACCAATCGAGGCTTGCCAGTCTATTGGAAGCCGTCTTGTCCAAAGGTCGCAACCGGAGGAAGAAGAAGACGAGTGGGAAAGCAACACCAAGAATAGGGAGGTTGATCCAACCTATCCACCTCCAGGTGACGAAGTCACTGAAGAGCGCGCCGAAAGTTGGACCCAAGACACTACCAGCAGCCACCGGAAGCGCCATTATTCCAAGATAGAAGGGACGCTCCCTCAAGGTGGTCATGTCTGTCACGATAATTTCGCCCAGAACATCGATGCCTCCACCACCAATGCCTTGCAATACTCGGCCAACAATGACGAGGGTCATACTCTGCGCGGTAGCGAAGACGATTGAACCGGCTGAAAATACGATCAAAGCAAAGTACAACGGGCCCAGACGGCCGAAGGTGTCTGAGACGGCGGAGTATAATGGCTGCGTGACGACGGCGAGAAGTAGGTAGGAAATGCCCGCCCAGAATGATTGCAGCGTTGTGCCGCCAAGCTGAGCCGCAATTGTCTATTTTCGTTCAGTTTTTTATCAGTTATTTATGGCTTTTGCTTTGACGCGCGATCACAAAGGCAACAGGGGCGGCGCAGGTTGGCATAGCATTGTTGAAGCGAGTGCAACTTACTGGGATGGCTACGGCGAGTGTGGTAGCGTCGAGAGAGTAAACAAAGACCATGATCTGAATACCTGTAAAACTTAGGTAGAAACCCATCGACTTTGGCTTCCTCTTAGGCTCTCTACTCTCCATGTCGGTTGTCGCACTCGGCTCAGTGGATCCATCGGCGCTTTGCAGTGTCGAAGTCTTCTCCTTCACTTCGGTCGCATCCGGTTTCGAGACTTGTCCTTGCTGGACGTCGACATTGTCAATTGGTCTTTTTGCCTCGTCAGAGGACGGCAGTTGCTGCCCATCGGATTCTGTTGTATTACAAGCCATGCTTCGTCGCTGGTGCATCGACAAACACAAAGTTCGCAACCTCCAACGGCCGTCACAAGTATGTGGGCGCGTGCGTCTTCCGTCCAGCAGCTGTCATGGTTCTTGGGCCGCTTTTCCTCAGGGGCATGCATACCACCCTGCTCGGAGCATCGGCAACGGATGCCGCTGGCCGATGTCAGCGTTGGATAAGTGCCGTCATCACAGCCACCGGGCGGGATGGCGGTCGGTGGAGAATGGCCGTGAGCCCCTGCCATGGGCTGCAGGGGTCTCGATACCAAGCATGCCTGGTTAATGGGAGACCTTGCACTCTCCCTTTTCCATTGTTGGTTGAGGCTGGTCGCTTGGCGTTTCTCACCGTCTCACTTAAATCGATCCTCCCGTGCTCTTCGGCTCCACCCGCAATCCATACCCTCCCTCGTTACCGCTCGCCTTTTCTGCCAATCTTGGACGTTGCAAGCTCCTCGCTTGGCCATACTTTCACATCCGATATATGAAAACTGTGATGGATGTGGCTGCAGCGCGGCACGTTCCAGGCGCCATTCGCCCGGTGGGCTTAAGGTAGGTAGCTGCGGTACCTTTCCCATTCGCTCCTCAGTCGAAGCCGCCCACTAAGCAGTGTAAAACATAGTGCCAAGTTCAACACCAGCAGACACCACCTAGGCCTTTGCCGTTGTGTCATCCTCACTGGTCGTTATTCTGTCTCCCACCAGTCTACACCTGCAGATGCAGGGCGATTCTCTGTACGAGATGCTGTGGAAAAGGCCATCGCCACAGTCGCCAGCCGGCACCCCATGCTGCAGGTTGGCATCGTGGGCGAGGGCTCGGCCGAACCCGTGTATATAAATCTGCCTTCTATCGACTTGCGACAGGTTATCCAGTGGAAAGAGTTCAATGGACAAACAGGCGATGAATACACGGCATTTCTCCTCCACTCCGTCGAGGCCCAGCACGACCAGGTCTGGGAGGATCTCGACACGCGACCTGCTTGGAAGATCATTGTTCATCAACCAGAATCTACCTCGGATAGGTTGGAAGCTGTTCATATCGACATCTCGTTTGCTTTCCATCACGCTATTGGGGATGCCGAGAGCGCAGTCATTTTTCACCGGGACCTTCTCCAAGCTCTGAACAGCGCCAAGGCTCTTCAAGCCGACACTGTTTTGAACAAGCACGTCCTCACTTTGCAGTCGCAAGCAAATTTTCCTCGGCCACTAGAAGCTATTGTGCCGTTGAAGATATCATGGATGTTTCTATGCGCTGTCCTCCTGTTCCGGGTCTGGAGTAAGATTGCGCCATCGTGGCTCAAGTCTAAACAAGATCCTTGGACGGGTAAGAACATCAGTATTGAAACGTTCAAAACCAACATCCATCTTGTTCATGTGCCTTATAAGACTGTCGCCTCTCTGATTACTTTATGCAGAGAAAAGGGAACCACATTGACGCCTCTTTTCCACGGCCTTGTCCTCGCTTCCTTATCGAATCGCCTGCAGGCCACACCCGCCAATTCTTTCCGCGCTAATACGCCGATCTCGTTACGACGGTTTGCTTCCCCCGACTTCAACCGTCAAGACACACTCCATTGCCTTGTCACTGCACAAAGCTTTGACTTCAATCCGGAAATCGTATCCGAGTTCAGCAAAATAAGCAAAAGCAACGCAGAATCCGTGATCTGGAGAGCGGCCACCGACCTGGGCAAGAATCTTAATTCCAAAGTTGCAAGCCTGCCTCGTAATGACCAAATGGGACTGCTTGGCTATGTATCGGACTGGGAGAAGTTTTGGCTTGAACAGATCGGCAAGCCGAGAAAGGACAGTTGGTCATGCAGCAACGCAGGGAGCCTCAAGGCAGCAGATTCGCAGCCCGACAGCGGACGTTGGGGAATTGATCGCCTCATCTTCTCGCAAGGCGCCTTGCCAATGGGTCCGACCTTCAACGTCAATGTAGTTGGTGTCCAAGGGAAGAGTTTGTCGATAACACTGAGCTGGCAAGAGACGATTGTCGATACGTCGTTGATGGACGGGTTGGCTGAGGATTTGCAGGCTTGGCTCGATGAATTTGGCGAATCTGGGGAATTTGGGTTATCCGCCCAGTGAGGGGCCTATTCCACATTGTTGTAATTATAGCCTGAGCTGGGCCAAGCTTCGATGCTACCTAGACTGCACGAGGCTTGGGGTAAAAAGGTGGTGAAAACAACGGCGTACATGGCCGCAGCAATAACTAATTGATTATCGCTCTACTGTATTGATCCTCATCCCTCTTGGTGCAGTTTGAAGTCGCACAATTGGATACCAAGAGCACATATTCTGTCCACCGGCGTGTTGACAAAGGTCAATGCTCATTCATGCTGCGAATATGGTTAGCGGGGCTCATCGGCCGCCATGCCGGCGCTCCGGCGGCCCTTCGGGTGCGGAATCCGGCTCCGGCATCAGCGAAACATCAACCGGCCGGGGGTATCGCTCCGTCACTAGCAGCCCTGCCCTCGCCATGGCTTAAGAACTACATTCGAATATGGGCCATGTACTAATTTTCCCTGATTTGTTGAAACAAAACAGACGGCACTCTGCTGTAGCCGATGCTATAAACGTAGACACAGTCGCACGTGTCGAAGCGAGCTGAGACAGGTCATCATCAATTGGCCTTGTTAACTCTTCCAAAGAAGCACACTAATAGAAATACCTCGCCAGTCCCCGTTCGATCGAATGGCTTCCACAATTCCTAAAAATGGTGAGCCGTCATCAAAAAAGATGCTGGCGGACGGCGGTGGCGTCTTGATCATGGGCCTGCCTCGCAGTGGCACGTATTCAGTCGCACATGCTATGCGGATACTAGGCCACGAGCACGTCTTCCACAACCTCGATGTGCCCACCGAAAAGTCCAACGAGGTGTGGTCAGGCTGGTTCCGGGCGGGATGGGCATGCATGCCGTACTTGAGGGAACACATGGGACTGCCTTACTTTGCGCGGAAGAATCCCCCGTCGACCACGTTTACCCGCGCCGACTGGGACGAAATCGTGGGCAAGGATTATCAGGTGGTGTCGGACATCAGCGCATATTTCGTCGCTGAGCTGATCGAGACATACCCTGACGCGCAGGTCATTCTGTGGCAGCGCGACTACGACAAGTGGTACCAGAGCTTCGACAAGGGTGGAATTCAGGCATTTGGCTTCGACTCACCCGTGGCCATGTTCATGAGAAAGCACATCGCGCCGCTTTCCGGGCTGTATTGGCCGACTACGCAATGGTACGGCAACGCGGGTTGGCTGCAAGCAAAGGACGCAGCTGGCATGCGGGCCAATGCCAAGCTTCGCTACGACGAGCACTTTGAGACGGTTAGGAGGATGACCAAACCCGGGAAACTGCTCGAGTACCGCCTAGGAGACGGCTGGGAGCCCATTTGCGAGTTCTTGGGCTGTCCGGTGCCAGACGTACCATTTCCCCACTTGAACGAGAGAGATGCTCTCAAAGAGGTGGGCAGCAAGATGCTCACCGAAGTTCTGGTTTTGGCACTGTGGAATACGATCAAGTATCCTCTACTGCTCGGTATTGGAGTCTTGGCTGCCAGGTGGGGATATCGATGGTTATAAGAACTTGAGCAAGCTGTTATTGCTGAACAGCTCAAAGTTCAGCGCTGCCAATGACTGCGCATTTCATGGGCAGTCGGATTGGGACGGACTCGGGTTAAATGTCTATCACTCATGTTAGATGAGCCTCCTGCGACGCGACAATTCAATACTAAGACACAGCCAAGAAACAAGGTGATCCTTCGTCACCATCGTAGCCGGTATGCAAGGCACCACGATGCACAGGAAGTACCTGAAAATTTACCCTAGCATTGTGTTTGTAAGACCAGAAGTCGCGACATACCCCAGAAGTCAAACATTCAACCAGGACAACCAGATGAGACCCCTCCCAAGCCGACCCCAAGCCCACCTTGTTGCAATGCCTCGGATCCCGGGACGGCTGGCTATTGCCGTCCGGAATCCCCTTCCGGGACAAAGCACACTACTAGGATTATTCAGGGCACTTCGTACAAATTTCTTAAGTGAGGTGGGGCTTGAACAGGAGCAACGTTTACCTCCGTCACAAGAGGGTAAAGACCTGTAGCCAAGTTATCCTCTCCGTGACACTTCATCCTTTCACACCTTTTTATAATACCACAAAACACAATGATTTCTTCCGTGATTGCTCTTGTGTCGATCTTGGTAGTCACGGCTCTCTCGGCTCCCAGTGCGGCCGCCAAGTCCACATCATGTCTTCATCGGATGGAGAATTTAGTCATATTCGGCGACAGCTATAGCGACGAAGGCCGCCTCAACTACTTCTTAAAACATCACAAACTACCTCCAGTAGGTCAAATGTTACCCCCAAGCAACGACACGAGCAGTGGTGGCGCCATCTGGGGGCGATATGTAGCCAATGCTACCGGAGCTCGATTGTATGACTATGCGGTCACCGGCGCAATGTGCACGAGCAAGACTGACTCAAGATACGTGGATGCTATTCAAGCTCCGTACCCTTCAGTGCTGGAGTATGAGGTTCCAGTCTTCGAACAGGATACCGGATTTTCAGAGCTTTATCCAAACCGACAGCCTAACAACACTGTCTACGCACTCTGGATCGGCACCAACGACTTGGGACTCACAGGGTTTCTCACCGATACCCAAAAGACCGGAACGACTATCTCAACATTCGTGGACTGCATTTGGGAGACTTTTGATCACATCTACAAGGCCGGGGGCCGACAATTTGTTCTCCTAAACCAAGTACCGCTGGAGCACGCTCCGCTATATGCCGAGCCGGGGACTGGCCTGGGCAACTATAAATACCTGGAGAACAAGACAGCCTACAACGTGTCAGAGTACACTAACAAGGTCCGGGAATATACAACAAGCGCAAACACCATGTTCAACTACGGAGTTCCCTTTCAACTGGTAATTAAAACACGATGGCCCGGGGCAACCATTCATATTTTCGACGTTCATTCTCTGATGATGGACGTATTTGAGAAACCTGGAGAGTATTTGGATGCGCCAGCCAATGTCACTGCGCCTTATAGTATTTGTTTTGACACTTGTGCGGAGTCAAAAGAGCCCAAGTCAAGTTTCATGTGGTAAGTACTGGACTTGCCGCAGAGCAACAATTCATTCTACGGGCCTCACCATAAGGACGTTTGCTGACTTCCGCGATTCAGGTTCAACCAGCTCCACCCATCAGAGAGAATGCATCAACTATTCTCCAAGACCTTTATCGAGGTGCTAGACGAACGATCAAAGTATGGCATACACTACGAGGGCTGAATATGGCACCATTCACAGTTGAGGCCTCTATTCTCTAAGGCTCTCCAGCATACAGGCATACCTCAGGCTCTAGTGCGTCGCTCATGGTAGATCTCCATTGCATCTGGTTTCCATGCAAATGCGCAGCTAGTCACCACTCACCTCATCATAGCGGCTTCATGTTTGTGGGACGATGCGCAAGAACATTGAACGCTGCTTCGCTAGTGCCGCCGGCGGATCCATAAGACACATACCTGGTACTTGCGTCCAAAAAGCATGTGGTCATTTACATATTATACCGTGCTGTTTGGTTTGGCGATGGTCCATTTTCTATGTACATTTGACTTTCGCCACCACTTGAGCTCGCGGTTTAGTCCCTGTACCTGGTATTAGTGTGAACAGTGATGGCTCTTTGTGCTTCACTGTTCCAATTTTAACATAGAGCCTGTGCTGGAACTGAAGTCATCAGTTCGGCCAAAATTGTTTTATGAGGGCTACAAAGATTCCATATCATAGCCGGCTATTAGCTACTTCAGCATGCAACAGGATTCTTCATGAGGTCCTTGATGCCTCACAATGTTCATGTCGTGTCCATTGCAGTGCCGGGTAGTCGCAGAATGAAAATGGTGGGTCGGGGTACGTTCCCTGTCCAATAGCCGACAACCTTGGAGGGGCATTTTGGTGAGATACCCTGCGGCGACCTCATACGACAACTCACCGCCGCCAGGACACAAGCTCTTTTGCTTTCCATCAAAGAGCTCACACTCTAGTGGCCGTCGGTTGCCTAACATGAATATGGATAGCATCGACCATCTTCGGCGGGAGATTGCCAAACGCGAGTCCGAACTGGCAGACCTGAGGTCCCAGCTCGCCGTTGCTGAATCCGAGCAGAGAGCGCACGAGGACGACCAAGCTTGGCCATGGCCGCTGCAGGAGCACGAGTACCAGCGCTACGGGCGACAGATGATTGTTCCTGGCTTTGGCCTGGAAGGTAACTAGCCTGATCTTCCCCACGTCCACTGAGAAAAGCATGTCCTGACGGCTTCGTGCAGCGCAGCTGAGGCTCAAGAACAGTAGAGTCCTTGTGGTCGGCGCGGGAGGTCTCGGCTGCCCAGCCTCAGCGTACCTTGCTGGTGCCGGCGTGGGTGTTCTGGGCCTTGTCGACGCGGATGAGGTCGAGACGTCGAATCTGCATCGGCAGATTGCGCACTCGACGGGCCGCGTGGGGATGAGCAAGGTCCTCAGCGCCATTACATATCTGCGAGAGTGCGTCTCCCTGCACCTTCTCAAGGTCTCCCTAATGAGATTTATACTCAATCTGACGATTGCAGGCTTAATCCAGCCATCACATTCAAGGCACATTCTGAGCATCTTACACCGCAAAACGCCGAGGCCATCGTCTCGCAGTACGACCTCGTGTTGGACTGCACCGACCATCCGACATCGCGGTACCTTATCTCGGACGCGTGCGTCCTCCTTCGCCGGCCGCTCGTCTCAGCGTCGGCATTCCAAACCAGTGGGCAGCTCATCGTGCTGAACAGCCCACCCGGCAAGGGTCCCTGCTACCGCTGTGTCTTCCCCCAGCCGCCGCCACCGGAGAGCGTGGTTGGATGCGGCGAGGGCGGCATTCTAGGCCCCGTCGTGGGCGTCATGGGCGTGTTGCAGGCTCTGGAGGCGATCAAGTTGATTGCGAAGGGGGGTCTGGAAGCAACTGAGGAGGCAGAGGCTGGGGAGCAGAGGATGCTGATCTTCAGCGCCACGGGTGATGGGCCCTCGTTTCGGTCTGTCCGCATGAGGGGCCAGCGAAAGGACTGCTTCGCCTGCTCCGTCGATGCTGGGCTCACTCTGCAGCAGCTGAGGACGTCGCTTGACTACGCCAAGTTCTGCGGTGTTGCCAAGAAGGTCGCTCTTTTGAGGCCTGGAGAACGCATCACAGCTCTGAAGTACCGCGATGTCACCTCCACCTGGCCGCACGTGCTCATCGACGTCCGCGAAAAGGAGCACTTCAGTCTGGGCAGCATGCCCGGCGCCATCAACGTGCCCATTAGCCGCTTTAACCGCGGCGAAGAGATGCCCGAGCTGGCTGCTGCCGTGGCTGAAAACGACGGCCCAATCTACGTCGTGTGCCGCGTGGGCAATGACTCGCAGATTGCGGTGCGAAAGCTCAGGGCTCAGGGGTTTGACGGAGGAGGCGACCGGTGGCTAGGGGATATCAAAGGCGGCATACAAGCGTGGAGGAAGATCGCGGATCCCACGATGCCATTCCTATGACCGTTGGAGCAGATGAAGGAAGAATGCCTCGAGAAATATTCAACATGGGTTGGGTTGTTTTGTCAAGGGGAGTTTGTCATTGCATTGTACAAACACCACCCGCGATCCTGATATTGCTACAATGAGAGTTGCTACAATGAGAGTATGGGCACATGCGTGCCCAGTAGATGAGCCTGTCCATCCATGTGTCCTTTTTCACCGTCACCACTGTGCCGAATTACACAAAGTTTGCCGTCTTCTTCTTGTTGAACGCCCGCTGGTCCTTGAGCCACTGCCTGTAACCCGAGACGCTCTGAATCTTTTCGCCGTAAAAGTCGGGAACTGCGTCGCGTCAGCAAGCTTCACTCAGCAAAAAAGGCATGGAAAATGTTTCAGTCGGCCTACCTGGGTTTCCGGCGCTCGAGCCTCCGGGGTCGACCCGGTTCTTCTTGACGCGCGCAAAGAACGTCTTCTCCTTCTCAATCATCTGCGACTTGAAACGATGGTTCAGCAAGTAGAAGACCTGGTTGCCGATGCTGGGCCCGACAAGCCAGCCCATGCCCGCGCAGGCGAGCGTCATGAGGCCGAGGGTGACGAAAGGGTCGAGCGGGATCTGCATGACGAGCGGCTCGGCAAGCCCTGTGGACAGCAGGATGGCACCGGTTGCGCCGCCGAGGATGCCCGTAGTGACGGAGAAGGCAAGCTGCACACGGCGGCGGCGCAGGCGCAGCTTGAAGAAGGTGTTCCAATCGAGCGACGACTTGGAGGCGGCCGCCGCGGGTGATGAGGAGGATGCGGAGGAGGTGGCGCTGGAGAAGGGTCGGGCGGCGGAGGCAATCGTTACGGTCATGGTCGGCTTCGCGGACCGCGTCTTGGGCGTCAGGCGGCTCGCGGCGGCCAGGCTGTGGTTTGATCGGGCGAAGGGCTGCGTCTGCGCGAGGCACACGGGTCGGGCGGCCGGAAACGAGGCTTTGGGGCAGCATCGCGCGATGTTCTGGGCCCGGCTGGCGGCCGAGCCGGGCCAGCGCACAGCCAGCGTCTTCAGCGATGTGGACATTATCGAGCGACGGCAGACGGAGGGCGAGATCAATTGGCCGTGGGGAGAGGTGAGGATGGGTGTCGCAAGCTTGGGTGTCGAAGGTTGGAGGTTCAGACAGGACGGGAGCTTCCAGGTTTGCTCTGACGATGGAGTAGAGAAGAGCCTGGCGCTAGACGCTGGCGCGTGGGTGACTGGGGGCTGGCGCGCCAGGCACGAATGGGCGGCGCGGGATATGGACCTCTGGTAAGGTCGGGCCATGAAAGGTCCACTGGTCCGTCCAACCTTGTACTCGTAGCGCCCACTGACCGACCTTCTGCAGCGGGGCTGCACTGCACGGCCAGGATCCATAGGTACGACTTTGACATGAAATGGGAGCTCCTCCCATCAGCCCATTTCTGAAAGGAATAATAGAGAGAAAAAAAATCAGCAAATGAAACACAATACGCACTGCACCTCTCGTAACTCTTGCCCTGCTCACTTTCCTCTCGGCATTCATGCCTACGGTAGCTCCTACAGAGCGCCAGGCCTACGGAGCACATGGATATCAGCCACTGTCGCGCGGCTTAGTCAGCCGACTTCTCTTGCAACACAAACAGCGCTTCTCAAGCTCCTTGGGTGTTAAGCTTCCAACCCAGTCGCGACACTAGCAACTTTTCGTGCTCCGGCGCATTGCCCGCAGGCAGTCTTGACAGAAGCGCTGCAGACCGCTGCCTCCGTCTCCGAGAGCTCCCGCTATCCATGTCATGAAGTGGTAGCTTCGGGGCGCGGTGCCGGCCTCCAAACTCGCGACTCCACCGTCGTTTGCGCCGCTCCCTGAGATGTGACGATGGAGCGACCGCCTTTGTCGACTGGCCCAGCTCCCCAGCTGCGAGCCCGCGACAGCACCAAGGACAGCCGAATCGCCATACCACTCTCCTCGAGGCCGCGCGAGTATGTCCCCGGAAGTGGCCCCCCGCTCCAGCGACTGTGCCTACTGCCACCGAACGACTCGACCGCGTACGTTGTCGACCGCATCCTACTGCCCTCGCCCGGACTCGCCGCCGACCGCAGGCCGCTACCGAAGCGCATGACTTACATCATAGGTTGGCGCGACCTCCCCGCGGCGCGGATGCTGGTCCCAGCCATGAAGGTCCTCGACTACCTCTCGCCCCAAGCTCTCGAAGAGTGGGAGTGGAACATGGAGATGGAGCTCGACGACGAGCGCCAGAAACTGGCCGATGAGCGCAAGGTCATGGCTGAGGACATGCAACAAGCGCAGCCGGTAAAGGCGGCGGGCAGGAAGAAGGCACGGCCACCGGCGCACACGGCTATCGAGTCGGCTATTTTGGCGAACCCCGAGACAGAGGCTCAGACACATCCTAAGATGGGTACCATGAGCTTGACTACGCCGCAAAAGCCGAGATTGGAAGACTTTGATGAGGGTTTATCGGACGACGACGTTGAGGACGCGAGCCCTTCGAGGCAGCTTGCTCGTGAAACGGGATTGACTGTGGCGCAACCGTTCGGGGGTGAAATAGAATTCGGGACGGACGATATCGGGCTGGAAGCAGGCTTTTCGGACGCACAAGAAGTCTCTTTAGCTTCTTCCGAGCCGCCGCAGCTCGGAAATGGCTGGGCCTCGCACGTGGGCGGATTCGACGACGGCCTCAATTTGAGTCGGGGAGCATCTCTGCCCATGTCCATGCCGGGCCCCTCTATTCTGCCGTTTGCCATCAAAGCAGCGACGCAAACGCCCTCTGGAGATTCAAGTCGAGTTTCAAGCATTCCTCGTGTGCTTCCAAAATTACGGCCGTCCTTTTTTGGCCATGGCAATGGGGCTTCTACGCCCTTGGATGCACATGGAACCGGTGAAAGCCATGCAGCTCCGAGGACCTCAACTCGGCCGTCATCGGCCGGGCGTTCATTGAGCGGAAAGGGGGCTCAGCCGACGGCTGAGCAAAGGAATGCTACCAATCCTATAACTCCGGACATGACGACAAAGCCAGTAACACCTGAGCATCCGCTGAGCAGCAACAAGACTCCATCAACAGCAAGGCAAACCAAACAGCCCGCACAGTCGAAGAAAACTCCAGCAAAGAAGCCTAAAGCAAAAACTAAACCCATCGTCTACGATGATGACGGAGAACCGATATGGGAGGTGCAACGCATCGAGGACATGGAAATGTACGAAGTCGAAGGCCGCGGACTCGTGCGGTACTTTCAAGTACGGTGGGAAGGAGACTGGCCGCCTGATCAGAACCCGACATGGGAGCCCGAGGACAACATCCCGGCAAACATGGTGCGGAACTACTTCAAGCGAGGCAAAGAAAAGAAGAGGAAACGGCCATCTCAGGCATCGACCTCGGCATCGGCGAAAAAGGCGCCAAAGCTGAAGCAACCGTCACTGGAGAAGCCCACCCTGGATGTGGGGAGGAAGTACAGCTCAGTTAGCGAGGCGTTTTCTGGCGATTTCGCAGATGACGATGCTCCCCAGATGGGAGAAGAGGACGAAGGCATCCACCGACAAGAATCCGTGGAGGAACATGCGGAGGAGTATGGGGATGGGAGTGGGGAAGAGCTGCTCATCGTCGACGAGGAACAGAGCCGCCCTGTCAAATCGGCGTGGACGGCCGCCAACGGCCATCCTGGTCATCTCGGAATTTCGAGGTAGGCTCATCGTGGGTGTCTGCCGGCTCACAGTCGACAACATCATGGGCTCTGCAGGAACGTAATGTCTACGTTCCATAGACCACAATGCAACGAGCACACGTATTCATGACTAGGTAGGGAGAAAGGCGCGGGACACGGGATTCAGGAGTCAGCAACGGGCCTCAATATCGATACGTCACAAGCATGTAGATACCCAATCATAAGGATTTAGACTGGGCACATTTGCTGCCCAGAAAATTTATTCATCTGCAACTGGCTTCGGTCGCCGTTTTGATTTCACCGTCTTGCATCGCTACCGCGGTGCCAATACCACTTTCCAGTCTTGTCCCCACGGACAACGTCTTCTGTACTCCCCATATCCTGTAGACTGGTCCCGAGCAACCCACCACGGGCTTTGTTACTCTAGAGCAGCACAGCAGCAGACAGCGCAGCGTCAAGTACCAGTACTACTCGTCCGATACTACCACCCTACGCCGCGACATCTTGAGATACTTCTTGATCACGACGGGCAACGGCGACGCTTTCAAGTCGCAGCATCCCCAAGGGCACCGGGCCTCGCAACGCGACACGCGCCACTCCTCGACGCCCAGCTCAGTCGACCTCTCGCGGCGGTGTCGGGCCAGTCTGCCGTACCGCTCCCAGGTGCGCAGGTTGACGGAGCCGCTGGCCTCGAAGTGCCGGTCCCATAATTCCTCCCAGCCTGGCTCGTGCAGCGTGTTGGCCATGAGGAGCTTCGTGTCACCAGCAACGGAGATGCCCCAGCCCCACGCGCGGCGGACGAGCTTGATGGTACTGCCCACGATGCGGTATTCTGTGTCGCGGAAGTTGTTGCGCTCGGCCATGTAAGAGGATACCTCTGATGGGGATATGGAGAGGGCTTCGGCGAGGGCCTCCGTTGTGGTTGGACTAGCAGCACAGGAGGGCGACTCTGCCTTGGCCTGGGGATCTTGCGCGTGCAAGGGGCTGGGCCGCTGATGCTGTGCCGAGATGTGACGGTTGTAAGGGAACCGGTTCCAGGCCCGATGCAGATGGTCTGTCGGTATATGATCGATGCGTACACAGCCCGGATTGTCCAAAGTGCTGTCTTCCGTTTGCTGACTCGAGTCAGAAACGTACTGCAGACTGGCACTGTCACCTGGGCGGTAGAAGTCAAAGCCCGATTGCTCGATGCGTCTCTTGACTCGATCGGCCTGAAAGAGACAGGTGAACTCGACGACCAGGTCTCCCCGCTCCTCGTTATACCAGACATCCGTGATATGACGAAGGCCAACGCTGCCAAGAAAGGGCCATACACAGCCGGCGGGAAACGACTGCAGGCCGAGTGCGCGCGTGGCACCGCCTTCGAGTAGGCGGCGGTCCAGTGCCGTGTAAGGGAACGAGTCGGTGGCAATCAGTGACAGCCGGGCCTCGAAGGGGGTTCCATCCTCTGCCGCATAGCTGAGATTGATCTTCTTGGCATTGACGGACCGAACAAACTCTGCGGCCGAGTCGGGATAAACGAATTCGACCACTGCAGCCCGCAACCCAGTGTCGCTTAAGTTTCCGAGGTCAGGGACAATACTGGCCGCGATAATGCCCCCATAGCAGCGTATGCCTCGGAGAAGCTGCGTGAGGATGATAGATCGAGGCAGATTGCTAAAAATGACGCGCCGGCTGCAAGGCAGGCTGGCAATTGTATCCGCCGACTTGGGCATGTAGACCCTGGGCCAGGCTAGCGTGGCGACATCCGGATGATAGGACAGGCGATGTGTCAGAGCCACCGCAGGAGAAGAGCTGCCGAGTTTCGGAGCATCGACGAAGGGATCGCCATCCTGGGTCTGGTCGTTGTCCCAATCGCCAGCCGACTGCGAGTTAGAACTTGACGACGAGTTGGGAGCGGTAGAGGTGACAGCAGTGTCTGTCGAATCACAGAGCCCCATTGAGTCTTCAGTGCGATTCAATAAGCGCACATCGCGTCCTAGCTGGCCAACAACTTGTATGGCAGCTTCGAGCGAGGACTCCAAGGTCGGAATTGTCTTCTGCAAAACGTACGCAGCGCCGTGGTCGTGCAGCTCTGGGATCATCGCCATCAAAACTGCGGTACTTGACTGTACGGAGGCGGTTAGTGATGCCGGTGTTCTGTGTAAGAGGACGTAAAGGCTTGGATATTGGCCTACCATGGCTGCGCTCAGGTGAAGAAGATCTCTTTTCTGGCGCGTGAGCAGCTTCTCTATGTAATTGACATGGAAGCGCAGATCCTGCTCGGATTTTACTGGTTTATCGGGTCCATGAGGCAGCCAAGATGCGTTGCCCACGTGAGCAATGGCCGATTCGGGGATAATGTTGTTCGATTCTCGAGGAAGGGGCGGGTTAATGATCGAGGTTGCCTCGTCTGGGTACATGTAGCTTGTTGTACTCATTGTGTCAAAGACGTGGTGAAGGTACTGAGTTTGAGAGCCCGGAATAGACCGTGACACGCATCAGGTTGGGGGCAGGTGCGTTGCGCAAGCGTTCAGGTTGTCAAGCGAAGCTCTACAACTAGAGTTATGCGGTGAGAATATGAAGCAAGCGAGTTAAATGCGACCTGAAGGTCGTCTCTCAATGAATGGTCTAGATGATGTGGAAGGGAAGTAGCGACAGAGACCTCTTCATAAAGAGGGAAATTTGTGAAGGGGAAGAGAGGCGGATAATTGTCAATGTAAGAACCTGCGATAGAATGGAGGAATGCGTAGTGTGTAGACGCCGAGTTTAACTGGTGCTGTTATGAACGAAAGAAAGCAGCGTGGACCGTACGGGATTGCCAAAGGACTCTAACCACGGACTTGCCGCAGTTCGCTAATCAGCAGAAGACAGCACGAGGTGAAGCGCAATCACGAAGGATTCAAGGCAAACAAAGTATGACGGCACATTGCTCCTGGATTGTTCATGACAATGAAGTGTTTTTAATCTACTTCAGACTACAATACTGCTATTTCATATGGTGGTGATGGCTTGTAGTTGTGAAGCTCTCTAGGGACACATCATCGTAAACCGGGTACAGGTACCGGCGTTGCACTTGCAATAAGTCTTCTCCAATTTGCCTTGAAAGAGGCTCACTGTGACATTGATCGGCCTTGACTTCCAATATGGATCAATTCTTTGCTTAGTTCTGCTTGGCACCCATTCTGAATTCTCGGGGCAAGATTATTAGGTACTACCTGTTGTATTTGGAACACATTGCAGATGTTTTAACATGAATGTATACTTGTCGCATAAGATCCATGCTAGCCCATTTTCGGAGTTCGTCCGAGTATAAATAGGTGTACATGTAGGTTTTCTGACTTACACCCAACCGTCCGTTCTTCAACAACACAGTTCATCAAGAAAACCATCAAGCCATCCAATTTGACATCTCCCTTGACGTATCTTCATCAATAAAAGGCACAGCATCATTTGGCGACAATGACTTCCGCACACGATCTCGGACACCCGGACGCGTTTTATACTGGTGGCTGGGACCCCGACACCAACACCCCCGTCGTTGACGGCAAGTATATAGACCCCAAAACGGGCGAGCTGCGCACCGCAAGTGGACAACAGTACAACGGCCCACCCGCCGTCGACATCGTCATCATGAATCTCCACGAGAACATAAACCACTGCTGCTACCGATCTCAGAGGTCTTTCCCCGTCGAGAAGCTTCTGCACCAAATCATGGCCGTCGTGCACGACCGCAAGCTGGGGCTCGACTCGCTCCATGCAACGGCTTACGCCATCCGCATCGTTCTTTCGCATGAGCTTACGCTTAAAGAGTTTGGTGAGGTGGCCAACGATATGTCTAATGGCATCTGGAAGCAGATGCTGGGCAATCGCTGAATGGTCTGCTCGCGGGTTTGTCAGCGTGCATTTCATGGTTCGCTATTAGCAATTCACTGGCTGAATCTCAGAGATTATCCTGCTGCAAAAGTGAAGGAGCAATGCCCAGTGCGGTATCATTTTCGTCGAAGTGGCGTGCAAAACGTAGCGTAGGAACATGAAGTCTTCCGTCCATTGTTGCACGCACGTCCTAGACAGCATTCAGCTTCCATGTTGTCTACCTGTACTCCGCACCGGCTCCTTCGGTTAGGCAGCAGGGTGCGACCGCGGTTGTGCGCGACATGATGCAATCGAAATCGCACCTTTGAATCGTCCAACGTCAACTCTGGCCAGGAACACATTCTTGCTCGTCCATTGTGCTTGCTAGAGTTGGTGCATTGTCGACAGCTTAGACGCCAAGGAACCTTTCCCCAGACTGTCAACGGCGCTCTACCAAATCGAGCAATGTGGCTTGCTGGCTTTGCCCTCTTGGTCCATCAGTCGGCGCCGATCAGCCGCGAGGTCAGCAGCCAAACTCTGTCTCCACAGGTAAGGCGGCGCCCTAACAACGGCATGCTGATGCAATTACAGGCCCCATTTTGCCAAACTAGATGCCGATTCCCGAAGCAACGCCGCGTCCCGCCTTCGCGGTTCAATACCAGCATGACCGGAGATGCAGCGCGAACAAATCCTTTGAAGGCCTGCAAATTTCTTCTCCACCTGTGGAGGCTGAAAACTGGAAGCCCACAATTGCCCGTACCGTCGACCAGCATTCAACGTCGCCCTGCCGAACATCTAGTCCGCATTCGTAGTTTTCGTTACACAATCCCACTGCCAGGGCGCGCTCGGTGTCGTGCACAGGGCCGCAGATCCATGCGCGCAGCCTCCACTCGTCCAGACGCCGCGGAATTATAACGGGGATGGGAGCCGTCATCATCGGGGTTGTTTCTTTCTTACACCGCGCAGCAGAACGACCTTGACAAACCCCCCTCGCGGTCGACGGCAAAGGGAGAGCGATCGTGGCGACACGGATAGCGTCTGTCTGCCCTTGCCTTGCCAGTCCTTTCGTCTGCCGGTCTCGTCGGCGCTCGACCGCCACGATGGGGTACCGGACGTGGAACTTCGACATCGACAGGTTCCTCAACCCGTTCGTCCCGCCGCCGCCATGGCGATTTCTCCCTTACCCGGCCGCGCGCTTCTTTGGCTATCGCAAGACGAAGCCGCGGGAGACGGGTAACCTGATGCCCGTGTTCTGGGCCTTCATCGGCGTCTTCGGCGCCATCCTGCTCATCGAAGCCGTGTCGAAGCGAGTGCCGTCGTTTGAGAACCACGGCGCCCCCATCATTGTCGGCTCCTTTGTACGTATCTCCCTGAGGAAGTCCCTTCGGAGGCGACCAGATATCCTGTGCTCGGCGAATCATACAAGACTGCCCGCAGTAACTGACACCGCCCAACACCGATAGGGTGCGGCCGCCGTGCTCGAATTCTACGCCATCGAGTCCCCGCTCGCGCAGCCGCGCAATGCCATCTTCGGCCAGCTCATCTCGGCCCTCGCGGGCGTCGCCATCGCCAAGCTCTTCCAGCTGAGCGACCGCTTCGACGACATTCAATGGGTCGGCGGCGCGCTGGCCTGCGCATCGGCCACGGCGCTTATGGCGCTCACCAAGACGGTACACCCTCCCGCAGGCGCCACGGCGCTGCTGGCGGTCATCAGCGAGGATCTGGTACAGATGGGCTGGTTCCTGATCCCCGTCATGATGCTGGGCTGCGCGCTGATGCTAGGCGCCGCGCTGCTCGTCAACAATATCGAGCGCCGGTTCCCCATGTACTGGTGGACCCCCGAGGATCTGCGGCAGAGCAAGCCCGTATTCCTGCGGCGCAAGTCCGACGAAGAATTGGGTAGCGGCAGCAGCGACGACGTGGTGGACGAGGCGGAGGCGGCAGAGAAGCAAGAGGAGGGCGACGCGAGCCGCGAGGGTCAAGGTAGTGACGGAATCGAGTCGACACAACAAGCACCGGTCGAGGCCAGCGGAGTCATCAAGAGAGTTCCGCACAAGCACACGCATGCCGGCGAGGTGGTCATCAAGCCGGGGCAGGTTATCGTTCCGGAGCACATGTTTCTCACGCAAGAGGAACTGCAGCTGCTGGAGACGATGTGCTACCGGTTATGATTCGATGGTGCGGGAGACGTGTCCATGCCATACAGGCGTGTAGAGTTGATAGATCAGGATCTACCCTAGAACAATGAGCAGGCCATTACATTACCTGCAGGTACCTACGACCAAACGCAGGGCAATTGCGGTCCCGCGGCGGCAGCTGTCGCGATCCGCTTGAGACATGCCGGTGAACGTAATATCATAACATGGGAACCGCCTGGGCTTTGCGTTCTATCTCATCCAGAAGATGAAGAGTCGAGCTGTGCTCACACTATCCCACCAGCGCCTGGCCACCTCCGGTTTACACGCCGCTGCCGGTGACTCAATGACGGCAAGGCATCCTTCGTGCTGAGCCGGAAATCGCAGCCACCAACATGAGCTGCCCGTCGTTCCATCCACTATCCGTTTAAAGCTGCCGCATGGCTCCATGGCTGCATCTGCAGATGGCTAATCCTGGTGTAGAAATGACCAGCACCGCCGCAGCGCTGTCTGCCTAGACCGGGATGCCCCGCTCGCTAAGTGCCTGGTACTGCTGCGCCCCTTTTCAGCCGCCTGGAACCCTCCCCAATAGCGCGCTGGAAAGGGCAGGGGCTTGTACTGGGTACTTTAATCCGGCCTGAGTCACTTCCGACGTTCATCAGAGTAGACCAACAACGACACGAGTGCTCCCTCCAAGGCCCGGCACAAGTTACACATAAAAGACAGCTTATTCCCCTTCATTCCATCGCTTTTCTGTTCAATCAAGCTTCTGTACATGCCACAAGGCGGTTCGTTTTTTGTTTGTTCCGATCCGCCACGCGCTTGCCAGAAGCACCCATCATGGCTTCGGCCGGCGAGGACCAGCGGGCATGGTTCCTTCGATCGAGCTACCCCGTCGACTTCCCTACGCACGATGCTCTGACCGTCTCCCGTTCCGAGTTCGACAGATTCCTGGTTGGCGAGCTGAGAGGTAGCCAGGACACGGCCATGGCTGACTCGACTGTGACCCCTGAGAAGGACGAGGAGACATACACCCTGGTGAACGAGCCTTCGACGAAAGAGATTCGCAGGGATATGGATGCGCTCGATGTCGGCGATTCAGACACAAATTCTCGCACTCATGAAGACCCCAAGTCTGGGAACGCGGAACAGGGTCGCTTCATGGAGGGCTTGCTGAGCCACGGCCAAACAGCCAACATGGACAACATGATGCTGACTGACAACGGCGACGTCGCCTTTCGATCTACGAACGACTCACTGGTGGACCTCTTCTTCGAGCTGGAGGACGTCATTTCTGGTCTCAAGCTGCGAGATCTCTTGAAAGATGCTTGGCGCGACGACCCCCTGGCGACTCTCAAGATTATCTTCAACGCTCGATCAATACATCTCGGCAAGAGTTCACGGAGGACCTTTTATCGTGCCGCGGGCTGGCTTGCTGAAAACCACCCCCTGACTTTGGTCGCAAACCTGGAATGGTTGAGCCGCCCAGTCATCGAGAAGAAGACAAATAGAAAGGTCGAGGAGGGTGATGAGGACGTGGTGTTGGTGGAGGCTGAAAACGAGGATGAGCGCGCCAAGTTCGATATAAAGTACGGAGTCGCTCACGGTTACTGGAAGGACTTGCTCAATATCCTCGCTCTGGCCGTCAACGATGAGCTGGGAGTGCTTGCCGACCCCCGCCTGGTGCTCAACGTGGAGGATAAGGCTATTGCTACCGCAATGAAACAGCGAAGAGCAGCTCGATCTGGCCTTTCCAAGCGGGTGCCAAAGACAAGACACTCGAGAAGTACTAGAAGTGAAGTTGCTCGCGGTCGGGCTGAGAAAGCTGCAGACTCCGGTTCGACAAAGAAGCCCGTCGTGGACGTCAAGCAGGCAAAAAGAGCTGCTCAAAAGCGCCGCCATGACGCCGCCGTCAGTGCGTTCAACAGCAACCCTGTCTACCGCGCCCTCCATCTGGCCGTGTCTCGACTCTTCGCTGAGCAGCTTGAGACCGATCTTGCCGCCCTGCGCGGGAAAGACCCTAAGGCCAAGAGACGGATCTCCCTGTGTGCCAAGTGGGCCCCGTCGCAAGACCACTTCCACGACAGACACACCTGCATCATCAGCTCCATCGCCGAAATCATGTACCCACGCGCGTCCCTAGATGGCATTCTCTCAGCAACAGATGATCGGGAGACGTACTTGAAGCATGCCAGAGAGTGCTACCGCCAGGATATGTCTGCTCTTCGCGCGCACCTGGACGTTGTCGAACGCAACATCACCGCGGGTACCTTTGATAAGATCAAGTACGACCGTGTACCATCCCTGGCGATGAGCAAATATTCTGGTCTGTTCATACAGAAGGACCTTGAAAATTTTGAGCAGTACATCACCCGAGTTGCAGAGGGAAAGACCAATATTTCTGGAGCTACCCTGCTTCCGTCCACTCTCGTTGACAAGGCCAGACTTTCGCGCCATCTTGACTGGAATATGGCGGGGGAAAGCGCCAAAGCTCTCGTGGAGAACAAGGTAAAACAACTCGAGGCGAAGGTTGTAGATGCCCAGTGGAAGACCCTGGTCCAGCGCATCAAAGACTCGGGAACCCTTTCCTCGAGCATTGCCGTCTGCGATGTGTCTGGCAGCATGGAGTCCCCAGTGTTCGCGGACGGAACAAGCCCATTGGACACTGCCATTGGCCTCTCCCTGCTTGTTGCCGAAGTCACGGAACCGCCTTTTGGAGGCGCTTTCATTACCTTCAGCTCGAATCCACAGGTGGAAAAGATCGACCTGGCCCAGGGGTTGGGCGAAAAGGTCGCACAGATGAACAATGCCGACTGGGGTGGGAACACCAACTTTGTCAGGGTTTTTGACAAGCTCATCCTCCCCATGGCTTTGGAGAACAAGCTGAAGCCCGAGGAAATGGTCAAGCGAGTGTTCGTCTTCAGCGATATGCAGTTTGACGAGGCTGAGGGTCGCCAAGGGTATTATAACACGTTCCAGGGCTCATACAACCGCATCACAAGCTCATTCAGAGATGCGGGCTACGAGATGCCAGAACTGGTCTTCTGGAACCTCGCTGGCGGAAGGTCGGGCACGGCGCCGAAGCCGGTGACAGTGACGGAAGAGGGGACGTCTCTTGTGAGCGGGTACTCCCAAGGAATGCTCAAGGTGTTCCTCGACGATGGGACGTTTGGGGAGCCGGAGGAAGAAAGTGAAGATGAAGTGGTGGTAACAAAGGATGAGAAGAACGAGGTGACAGCGGAGGTTCCGAAGAAGGAAGTCAAGGAGAACCCCCGGAGGACTCTGAACAAGGCCATTGGGCACAAGGCGTATGCGATGCTCAAGGTGATGGACTGAGATGGAGGCGAGAAGCGGTGACGGCTGCATATTTTGATATCCCTACTCGCGAAATCAGTCTCTTTGGTACATAGTTACAATAATGGTGCCCTTAACCGCATAGTCCGACGTGACGAAGTGATCTTGTGAGTCTCATTGCTGGAGAAGGTCTAGTTCACCTGAGTTTAGGAAGCTTCTCCAACGCTGTTTGGGGGTCTATCTGATGCCTTCGCAGATTCCTAGCTTATACAATCGCAGCTCTGTAACACTCCATTGAACCATACACACAGTTTTGACTTTCGTTCTACGCGTCCACATACTCCATAAACGAGCTGAAGTTGCAAATACTCACTTATACGCACGCACTCAACTTGGGCAGCGACCGTTGTGGTAAAGACCTCCTCGGAGCTACATCTTGCAGAGATTCATGGTATCTTCTGTGAAGTAATCTCTCTGTACATAAGGCACATGTGATTGAGACCCGCCTGAGGTACAGCATACAAGCTTTAGCCAAGCTGGCCCAATCTTCGCGAACGGTCCCTCGGCTCCGGAAGTACTACCAGCCGGCATCATCATGACTGGCACGCAGTCTGTTTCAGCGCAACTTGCGCCAAATGCCGACCGGATGACGTGTAAGCGACAGAAGATCCTTGCTGCCCAAAACGCAGCACGCGCCGGAGCTGTCCCCGTGGGGTGCCCATGAGCCCCCATCTTCGGCGAACTTTACTCTTGCTTCAACTCCTTGGGGCGAGCCGGTGATGCAACTGCTACGTATCGGATGAAACGGTGCCATGAAAGGGGTCCGGGTGGGGGAGGGGAGCACGGTAAGTGGTGTGACGAGGGGAAGACTGCCCAAGAATTCGGAGATCGGTCAGCGATAGTGCAAGTGGATGGTGAGAATGCGTAAAGAGAGGACCACCCGGCGTGGGCTCGTCCGTCACCTGGCCTAGGCCCCAAGCAGTGGAGATTGCCTCTAGACACCTGATGGGCCGCATCTTCTAAGCCTCTTTCACGATGTCGACGCGCCAGCTTAGTTGCCGGTGAGTCGTTGTACTTTTTTTTTCTTGCTGCCCCCCCGTGCTCCTTCGCGCCGTCGAGTGGCTCACTACGCACGCGTTATGTCATCCGAGACACGACTACATTCCTCGTGGGAACGGGCAGAGCTCAGCAAAAAGCAAGCCCGTAATGTACAACAGCCAGAATGGCGGCTTGTGTCTCAACCTGAGGATGCCCGTAGAACTTGGAAGTGCTTGCAGCTTTGAGACTGGTGCTGAAGATCCAGTGTCTCAGATCCCAGGGTGAAGGACTGATGGAGTAGCAGTAGATATCAAGCCCTTCAAGCTACGTTTTAGCTAGCTCCTTTCGATTGGTAGGCATGTCTGCGGAGGGGGTGTAGAGACGAGGCTTGCGAAGCGGGTTGTGATGGCCTTGTTCGGTAGTTGATGTCTTGTGTGGTGGGGATGTTGAGCTGGTCCCGTGACTGTAGAGCGGGTTGTGAGAGACACACGTGCAATTTGGAGGGTTCATCACGGGAGGCGAGGTGAGGACTCGGTGAGGCGAGGGTGCTTCGGTGTGGACTTGCGCGGGAAGGTGTTGAGCTCGAGGTCTCAGCCCGCTTTCAACTCCCCACCAAGACATGTCACAATTGCCAGAAAAGATGATTCGTCAGCACGGCATGAAGAGTCATTGTTTCCTTCCAAAAGTCCCACGGCAGAAGGGGAGCATGGGAGTAACAAGACTGCAACGTTAACGCTATCGCCGCCATCACCCTGCGTGCTCCAAAGCACGTTGCCCGTAAACCTCCCTGTGATCTGGGCGAGCTGGGCAAGTGCTTGTCGCGGGTATCACGAATGCGGCTCTCGTGGACATACGCCCCCACCTCTTCATTTGAAGTTCAAGACAATCCGGCTCACCGTGCCACATCGACGGAGCTCCACACTCGGAGAACTGGGGCCGTCATGTCCACGAGTGTTTTTCTTTAGGCCAGCTACCTGCTGCAAAAAGGACGGAACATGCCGTCAGACCGGTCACAGTGCAAGCTGGGGACTTTTGTTCGGACATGGTCGGAGAAGAGAACAATGTCGGGAGAGTCGACCTCTTTGCGCCGGGGACGGGTTTGCGAATCGCGCGACGAGGCGCTTACCCGGTGTGATTGCTCGTGGCAGACAGGTGATAAACGGATATAGGGGGACAGTCCCGATGACGCTGAACGACTAAGGGTACAGAATCGGCCTCGAGCAGTCGGCAAACTGCTGGGCCGCATCTAGGCTCTTCAGTGCGCGCCTGTCCGGCGGGATGCTTCGCGAAAACTGGCCCTTGAGTCTATTAAGGCAGCTCAGAGTATTCCATGGGTATTCTACACATCACGGGCGGTCAGAAGTGCGGTGGATGCCATGATGCATACTGAGCATGAATGACTATTGGACGCAAATGTCTCGGTGCGCACCAGAAACGGCGGCTCACCTGGATGCTTGGCGCAGAACGGAAAGAGAAGGTATCATAATTATATTGTAGACGGCCCAGAGTGGAGACCGCTCACTCACCCGCTCTTCCACTCAGCCTACACAATAGCATTGAGACTCGGCCGTGTCTTGCGTATCGGCAAACCCCAGCTCAACTCAGAACCTGCCACCCAAACGAGTCTTCCAGAAAAGGTACCCGCCGTAGCCCAGCACGCCCATCGTGCACACCCGGCTTATGATGTCGACGAGGTTCGCGTTGGCCCGCCTCCTAGTCATGGCGCGGGCCTTGACATTGTTGGCTGCAAAGGCCGCACGGTCGTTGACTCGAGGGAAGGGCGCCTCGACCATACGGCCCGTCTCCTTGTCCTCAACCATGGGCACGGGCACGCCGAGGTGGGCGCACAGCGGCGCCCAGCCCTCCTTGACGGAGAATTCGATGTAGCGGTCAGCGGGGATGTTCTCGCGGAACTCGGCATAGCGCTCATTGAACCAGGCGATGGCACCGGCGCGGTCCCCGGCGTGGTCAGCCGGCATCGAGAGGCTGGACATGACACGACCGAAGCGGAGCCAGGTGCGCGTCTGCGGATCGAGGAGGTAGTGGTAGAGCCTGGACAGCCTGTCTGCCAGCCCGGAGGGATACAGGGCCAGGTTGACGCTGCCGAGGACGCTCTCGTACCAGGCATCCGGGTCGCGGTTGAGGATGACGACCTTGGCCTCGGGATACATGGCGGCCAGCTCGACGCTGAAGACGGCGGCAGGCATGTCGCAGCAAGCCTGCGAATAGCCGAGCAGGCGGTCCCAGTCGGCCTTTGTGAACTCGCCCTTGCCCTCGTACTTGGCCTCGAAGGCGCGGATCCACTGGTCGGCGTCCTCATCGATGTTCTCGATGACGCTGGCCATGTGGTAGCAGTCGTGGAAGCCGAGCTGGCGCAGGGCGGTGCGCATGCTCATGGTCCCCGTGCGGTGCAGGCCGCACACGATGACGCGCATGGGCACCGCCCGGTCCGGGAGACCGACGCCGTGGAACCTGGGCATGGTGGCGGAGCTGACAGTCGACGTGAGGTATGTGATGCCGGATTGGTACGGAAATTGCGTTGTTGAGTGGCAACCCACGGAGCCGGACGATGAGTGAGAGTTCACGATGAGCCGGACGCTTCGTTGAGGGGCAGCAGGACGGGACGGATGCCATTAATACCACGCCGTCCGGTCTGGTCAATGCACAATCACGGCTACGTGGACAAGCTGCATAGTACGGCTGGGGCTATTTGTGCATCGGCTGGGGTTCTACCCGTAAGCGCTACGCCGTTTCGACAGTTGCTAGCCCGTGCATCGTTCATACAACGGCTAGTGTATCGTCCACACAGCTGCTAGTGTATCCTCCGTACAGCTCCAGCTGCCATTACTGTATCGTGGCTCGGCTCGTCGGTGGTCGGCGACGCGATAGTCCGAGGCCCGGCACTGCTCTTCCATCTCCCATGCCATCGTGCAGCTGCAAGTGCCGCGTTAGCGTCGACACGTCCGGCGCTGATTCCTCGTCGAGATGGGGTAACCGGGGTCTGCAGCAGCGGGGACGGGGATTGAATGGGCGCTGCCCCAGCTTCTCTCCTCCAGGATTCGCTACACGATATGCATATTGAGGCGACGTTGCACTCAGACATAAAAGTTGACGCAGAGGTCGGAGTCCGACGAAGGCCGCTCCGGTGCATCCGTGCCGCTCGTCTTGCTGTTCCATTAGGAGCGAACACCTGCGCGTCATCACATGTCCCCCTCATAGGTACGGAGTAGTTGTGAGGAGTTGTCAAAAGAGCCTTGAAGCGAGGGCTTGCTGCAATGGTGGGCACCATGTGCTCACGGACGTCTTTCAGGGGAAAAAGCGCCGATGCATAGGCCCCGTGTTATGTGGTCAGCCGTTGAGATACTCGTAGCGGCTCGACGGGCTGATCCGTCGGATCGGCGCAGCCCAGCGGTTGATCATTGGCGTTGATTACGAAGCGTTGACGACGTGCATGCAGTCGCAGTTTGTGTAAGACGGCGTTCCCGCGCCGAGGCGATCTCAGTCGACTAGCTAGAAGGAAGCGGCTGGACCGAGAGAAAGCCGCCAATTGGCCAATCTGGCTATGGAGGAGCTCGACTGCGTTCTTGTCTGTCAATTGTGATCTGTTGATATCAGAGCGCCCCAGGACATTCCACTCGCATCATGATGGAGGGCCGCAGCTGGGGCTGGCTGGAAACAAGAGAAGTGTGCAAGTCCATTTACAACAGTTGGCGAGTGCACCCTGGTGATGGCCCATGAGGCATGGCAAACAAGGTAGCAGCCGCCTGATCAGGCTTGCGCAGGTTTGCTGGTAACAGCTTGCGTGCTCGTTTCACTTTGCCGCGAACGACCCTAACCGCGACGGCGGCCGCAGTTCGTTACGGTGGTGCGGCGTACCGGTTTATGACGGTAGTCGACAACGAACACGGAATTGCTGACGGCGATGACGATTATAGCAGCTGGCCGCTTCAGCTGCGGTGGCGTGCCTCTCGGGATGCCTGATTCGTCCAAGCAGAGATTGCGTTGGTGGCGGCGGCAAAGAAAAAAAAAAACCCTTGTCGGTGGTGGTGGTCGGCAGGCGGGAATCAGCTGGTTGCGACCCTGGCCCTGACTCACGTGCCTTCGGGTGGCGGCCAGCCAAGGAAGCTTCTGTCGCGCTTCCAGGCGGTTGCAGGTGCTCCAGCACTCCAGGCCCTGAACTGCCCCTGGAGACGGCCCCGTCTGCCCCTCTCGGCGCGTGTCCGCCTGGAGATGAGATGAGCAGCGGCTAGGATGGATCGACGGGCGGCCCTCTTTTGGGCCGTCACGGGGCCCTCGAGGCCCAGAAATCGGCCAGAGATCCATGGATACCCGGCTGGGGAACGACCGGATGCCTCAGTACGGATTAAGTCGACGGGGCCTGGGGGTCGAGGGCAGACGACGGGGGCTTGCGCAGGGGTTCCTTCGCCGAGCCGCATGGCCGGAGCCAGCATGCATGCACGCACTCAACCAACTGCATGGAACAAACCTGGAACCCGGACTTGCTCCTCCTACACCACCTCCACTGCTCCCCGACGACATGTGCAACATCGACGACGCCAACGCCGGCTGACACAGCGGGGGCCGTCGTCTGCCTACTCTGCGTGCACTTCGTATCGACGGACGAAACTCAACGCCTACAAAGTTTCCACGGACCTCGGTCGAGGGACGGTCCCTATCTCGATGGCTCCCTCTATCTATCCATGCACTGCCGCCCTGATCCAACCCCCCATGCGGCACGGGGGTGAAGGCACGTATCGTGGCTTGCATGGCGAGATGGGTCCCATCCGTTCGCAGCCTCTCCCGCTCGACGGGTTCCGGCCCACCCACCACCCACTGCTACGGGACTGACGGGCAGCAAGCTGTCCCTGTGAAAAAGTCTAAAGGCCCTCGAGGCATCACGCCCTGTCGCTGGCAGCAGGATGACGACGCTCGTGTCCGTATCGGGCTCCCCCAAGGGGCTGTGGAATTGAGGCAAAGAGGCCGACGCCTATGTCAATGAACCGATAAGGCTGACCCTCTGTCCAGGCAGCTTCGGCGCCGAATGTCGGGGTTGCGTGGCCGAGCCGGAGGCAGAGATAAAAAAAGAAAAGAGGGCTAATGGGCTCCATCAGACACGAGGGCCTTCGATATCGCCGCCCGTGCCCACTCGAGTCCAACGGCAAGGCGGCATCCAGCAAGCTTTGGAGCTGCGCAAGCTCTGCGAAACCCACTGTATCTTGGCCACTCCGGTCGCCGCACCGCGGGCGTGCGCCGGAGGTGGGTGGCAGCCTCTCCATTGGGGCGCCCGTAGGCACCGTATCTCTGCTCCACCCGGTCCAGTTATTCTGACATTTCTTCGATACGCTTGCGAATCGGGCCATCGAGTACCCTCTTTTCCCTGGAGTTTGCTGCCCGGATGCGCCAAACTCCAGGATACCTCGGCAGGGTCGCGCTGGCCGGCCGCGACCAAAGTCCCTTGCCTCGCCTCGAAACAATGGAGGAAAATTGTGGAATTCATCATATCTCCCCGTCCTCGTCCCCTCTCCCTCCCTTCCCTTCTTTCCTCTCCTCTCCAAACCCCCACATCTCTACGGCTCTGTGAGCAGCGCACCTGTGAGACTCTGTCTCAGGGTGAACCCCCCCGACCCAAGATTCTTCACCCAAGCCATGGCCGGAGAGCCAACCAGCGACAGCGGTCAGGCTAGCGACGTGCCTACGCCGAACCAGAAGCCCAAGAAGAGAGTCGGCTGGCACTCGAGCAGCACCAGCCTTGGCGGCGGCGGCGGAGGCGGGGGACTCGGCAGTGCGTCGAGCGGTGATGGCCTCCTCGACTTCTCCTCTGCGCCCCGGTCTCCGCTGCCTCCCGCCTCGCCGGGGCTCTCGCCCGGCCTCACGCCCCCGGGGGCTCCTGATGCCCGGGAGCTCCGGAAAGCCCTCACAAAGGTGCTCTCTGACGAAAACGAGTTGCAGCAGCTGCAGCAGGAGCTGCAGCAGAAGCCCATCCCCGTCATCTCGGAGCCTCCTCCCGCGGCGGGCAGCCCCAAGACGCCCAGGCCGGCTCTGAGACGCAACACGAGCTACGATGCCCCGGAGGAACGTGAGAGGGCGGACTGGGCAGAGCAGCGGACGCCGGAGCGGCAGCTGCGCTCCATGACTGACGCACGCCAACGTGCGGATCGATTGGCCATGTCAGTGGGGAGCCACTCTGCCCCAGGATCCAGGCGGAATTCGGACGAGCTTGATGCTTCATTCCAGAGCCTTATGGACGACTCAGACGATCGTCCCATGGGGCCACCGAATGACGCCGTCGCTGCGACTGGCGACGATCTGGACCAGGACCGTGTCAGGCTTCGCACCCCCTACCGCGGGCGAGGTCGGCCGCTCCATCGCCAGACGACCGCAGAGTCGCTCGTCCCGTCTCACACCACTCGCGATGTGAGCAGGGACCTATTTCATCGCGGGCACTACTCCTCCGGCACAAATACCCCCGTGCTGCAGCAAGCATACACGCAAGACTACGTCCCCCGCCCGTCAAAGTATCGCGGCGGTGTCCTGTCCTCCCTGCTCAGGCTCTACAACGATGATAGAGGAACCGGAAGCAACAGCAGCAGCGGGTACAACACGCCTCTCTCATCTCCAACTCCTGTCATGTCGCCTCGCCCCTCACCTCCGGCTTCGCGATCTACTTCTTCGTTCGGAAGCGCCCGAACGCGTATTGGTAGCGGTTTGTTCAGCAATCAACGGGCGCGTCACTCAACAACTTCCCTGACCGAGCTCATCAAGTCCTCCTCCATGTTGGCCGCCCCCGGTGCCAGCGAGATCCACGAGCAATGGGCCGAGAAGCTCAAGCGCGAGAAGCCCCCGAAGCCCAAGAAGGAGCAGATCCGAATCACGGTGCACATCGCCGGCATCATCTCGCGGCACCGCTACCTGATAAAGCTATGCCGCGCCCTCATGATGTACGGTGCCCCGACGCACCGCCTCGAAGAGTACATGGCCATGTCCTCGCGCGTTCTCGAGATTGAGGGCCAGTTCCTCTACATGCCCTCGTGCATGATTATCAGCTTCGACGACAGCACGACCCACACGACCGAGGTCAAGGTCGTGCGCGAGCCCCAGGGCATCGACCTCGGAAAGCTGCGGGACGTCCACAACATCTACAAGGACGTGGTCCATGACAAGCTGGGCGTGGAGGAGGCGACGAAGCGACTCGACGAGGTGATGCGACGCAAGGAAAAGTTCCGAACCTGGTTGCGAGTGCCCATGTACGGCATCGCCTCTGCCTGCGTGGCGCCGTTTGCCTTCGAGGGTCGCTTCATCGACCTCCCCGTTGCCTTCCTTTTGGGGTGCATCGTGGGACTGCTGCAGCTGGTCTTTGCCCCGAACAACGAACTCTACGCCCACGTGTTCGAGGTGTCGGCTGCCGTCATCACTTCGTTCCTCGCCCGCGCCTTCGGCTCCCTCCAGGACGGCAACCTCTTTTGCTTCAGCGCCCTCGCGCAGAGCAGCATAGCGCTCATCCTGCCCGGGTACATGGTGCTGTGCAGCTCGCTGGAACTCCAAAGCCACAACATTGTCGCTGGCAGCGTGCGCATGGTGCACGCCATGATCTACACCCTTTTCCTGGGCTACGGCATTACCATCGGGGCCTCGCTATATGGGATGATGGACACTCACGCCTCCAGCCAGACACACTGCCAAAAGCCTCTCGATCGCGGGTGGTACTTCTTGTTCGTACCAGGATTCACCCTTTGCCTGTGCATCATCAACCAAGCCAAGTGGAAGCAGATACCGGTCATGACCGTCATGGCTGTGGCAGGCTTCTGCGTCAACAGCTACACCAGCAGCTACTTTGAGGGCAACAGCCAGATATCCAACATGCTCGGTGCCCTGACCGTGGGTATTCTGGCGAACCTGTACTCGCGGCTGGGCAGACACGTCGAGAACTTTTGGCTGGACGTCATGGAGTGGTGGGAGTTCAAGATGCGGCCCAGATTCACGAGGAAGAAGCGACCGTCGTCCGACACCTGGACTCTTCCGTCCATGTCGGACCCCGAGTCCCGGCCCGGTTCGCCCGAAAGGCCCCAGCGCCAACCTCGCAAGGTTGGATACAGCCTCGCCGCGGCTGCCATGCTTCCGGCCATTTTCGTGCAGGTTCCCTCTGGCCTCGCTGCCGGCGGGTCGCTCTTGGCCGGCATCAACTCCGCAAACGCCCTCACGGGCAACCGGACGACGAGTGGGAACGGGACGTCGCAAGCCAGCCCCCAGGCGATGGGGAACCTGGACAGCACCGCATTCAACGTCTTGTTCAGCGTCATCCAGGTGGCCATCGGCATCAGCGTGGGACTATTCCTGAGCGCCCTGATCGTGTATCCGTTGGGCAAGAGGAGAAGCGGGTTGTTCAGCTTCTAAATCGCCTACGGAGAAGGTTGACGGGCGGGACGCTCCTCGCGACCGCCTGTCAGGCCGCACATACGATTCACCAGCCTCACCAAGCAGCTGAGCTGCTCATAACATACGTTTAATATCTTTGTCTCTACTGTTTATTCTGCCAGAAAGCTGGCAACGTTTCATCTATACTCTGGGGGTTGCGAAGGTTGCATGGGGCTGTCTGGGATAGCGTGGGTGCATTGTTGGTTTACAGGGTTATCGGATATCATTTCAGTATCGACTTTGGGTCAGTTGGTGTCGGAAGGATTATTGCACTTATATGCAGGCGTTGTATAAAGCCGGGTGTCGGGGTTTTGGTATGTACTTGAAGACAGCGAAGCGTGTGGTTATTGAAGAGAGTATATGCGATCCTACCGATCAGTGCCCGGGGCATGGTGATTTTGAAGCACTTATCAGAAAACCCGAATAATTTTGGGTGTGAGTCATGGAACCATGAAGGCTATGCGGAGTCTGCATTCGTCTCCGTACCTGTAGCATAGGCAACACCAGTTTAGGAAGACCGAGGGCAACCCTAAACGCTCCGGCAGTGAGGTGAAGTCGCCACAGCCTAGTGTACCCAGTAAGAGGCAGTGTCGGGGACTTTTGGACCTTCGCGGAGCAACGGTTCACAAAGGTGGAGGCTATGCGGGTGGGCTTGGCTTGACATGACCGGGGATTTCATCCCGGGCTCGGTAGTTGATGAACGGGTAGTGGGGGCTGCTGCCTTGAAGGGCACGGACGGCAGAAGAGCGACTTGCAGCGTGAGTACAAGATGGGGTGTTCGTGCCGCATGAAGTACCATGGGGCCGTGGGTCGTTGGTCCGCGTCGTGTCGAGCGGTTGCAAACTCCAGTCGCGCGGGCCATCACGGAAGCCTCCGTCATGGGGAGGCGCGTGTACGAAAAGCTCGGTTTTCGTCCGGAGGGGCCAGAGATATCCTACGACGTGGATGTCGAGTTTGTCGACCGCCAACGGCCATCCAACATCTTCATGCGCACCCACGGATCGAAACAAGCCCCATGACTAGCAGAAGATGAGCCTCAAAGGCAACGCAATTGTACAGGGACCATATCTTGGCAAGAGAACTGCGCCGCCATTCTTCGTCATTCATCAGTTGCCAACATGCCCGTGCGCCAAGCAAGCCACGATGATTCGTCTGATGATGATGTCTCCAAGATCCATACCATGACGGTGATCAGTCTCCTGTTGTCACTGACGCCATACATTATCGGTAACTCATGTCCTTGCTTGCTTCACACTGCCCAGCAGCTCAGTATGATCTTGGCAAGCCAAGGACACGCTGGCCAATGTAGTTACATATCATCTCCTCACAGGCGCAATTCGCGGAATCAAAACCTCCCTGAAATATCTCTCGACGTGGAATTCCTTTGCATAGCCCATTCCTCCATGCGCCATGACGCTCCTCTCGCACGCCTGGAAAGCAGCTTCCGCGGCCAGATACTTACCAGCGTTGGCATACTCGCCAGACACGTACCCCTGGTCGTACATTCTTGCCGCCTGCTGCAGTACCAGCCGCGCCGCTTCGAGGTGCATCCAGCTGTCGGCCAGTGGGTGCTGTATCGCTTGATTCTGGCCAATTGGTCGCCTGAAGACGATACGCTCGCCGGCGTACGTCGCCGCTCGGCGCAGCGCGGCAAAGCCCAGCCCTAGAGCTTCCATCCCGATGAGAATACGCTCGGCGTTCATGCCGTGCATGATCATCTTGAAGCCGTGACCTTCCTCTCCGATGCGGTCCGAGGATGGGACTCTCCAGCCGTCGAAGATGAGCAAGTTGGTGTCGACTGCTGCGCGGCCCATTTTGTCAATCTCGGTCATGTGTATCGGCAGACTCTTGTTGAGGTCCGTGTAAAAGAGTGAAAGGCCCTCGGAAGCTTTCTTGACTTGGTCAAGGGGAGTTGTCCGCACAAGTATGAGTATCTTTTGCGCATTTTGTGCTGTCGATATCCATACTTTTTGGCCTGACAAGACGTAGTGGTCGCCGTCGCGACGCGCTTGCGCTTGAAGCTTGAGGGTGTCAAGGCCCGTGTTGGGCTCAGTCACCGCAAAGCACGCCCGCTCTTTGCCAGCAACGAGTGGCACAATGAACCGCTCTTTTTGCTCCGGTGTCCCGAATCTGACGACGGGCTCCAGCCCAAAGATATTCATGTGCACGGATGACGCTGCTGTCATGCCGCCTCCAGATTCCGAAATCGTCTGCATCAGGACCGCCGCCTCCGCGATCCCGAGCGCGGACCCTCCGTACGCCTCGGGCATGCAGATGCCCAGCCATCCATCTCTTGCGAGCGCGTTGTACAGCTCAGCTGGAAACTTTTTCGAACGCTCTCGCTCCAGCCAGTACTCGTCCGAAAAGCGGCTGCAGATCTTGGCGATGGCCTCGCGCACCGTTCGCTGCGAGTCCGTCAGGTCGGGATCTTGGCACTGCAGGAATTGGGCTGCTCGGTTTGTAGATTGAAACCTTGGCAGCGACATTGCCTTAATGGCAGAAGCATAATGAGCCAGCTCTCCGACGCGGCCAGCTCTTAAACGCTACACAACGTCAGTCACTACGGAGTAGTCATTGGAGAAAATGCGGTATAAGTCAAATACCAACGCTCGCCGCTGAAGAGCTAACATTTCGGGCAACAGCTAGTGCAAGATAAATTCCTTCGATTTGTGTGCATGTAGGTCTGTTTTACTTGTATCAATTGAGATTTTACCACAGATGAGAGGATGTTCCGTCATATGACAACAACAGAGTTCAAGGCAACCTCGGCCCCGCACTTCAATGCATTCGTTGATGCTCCCCGCATCTCCAAATAACAGGATAGGACCCGAAAGCCGAAGGCATGAATAGCTGTTCCGCGGTTCCGCGGGTTCGCCAAGAGCTACACCGCCGCGTCTGTTGTAAGTTGTTGTGAATTGAAGGGGCATAAGGAAGAAACTTCTTATCCGTTCTTAAAGGAAACCATGATCGCCTCTCATAAGCCCGCCCTGACAAATCGCGTTTCTGGGACAATGAGTGCCAGGTTCATGACGAAGGCCGGCTTTGGTGTGTTTGGCAGCCGAATACGACCAGCCGCATTGTCTCATGTGTTGGAGAAGACAATTGCCAGTTTCTCTCACGCGACCCATGATGGTAGTGGGCCGTTAACGGGAGTCAGAATACTAGACTTATCCAGGGTTCTCGCTGTAGGAATTCCACTCTTGCAAATCACTCTTGCTCGTACTGAAACGTCGTGGACCGAAGGGACCTTTCTGCACGCAAATTCTCGCGGACTATGGAGCAGACGTCATTAAAATTGAGCACCCATCCACAGGGGTAAAGGTCAACCTATTGCCATGCAACGATGCAGAAAGTAATTCCGAAACCAGGACGACACGCGCCGTGGCGCACAGTCGGTGAGCAACCGATATGGAAGCAGTACAAAGACGTATCAGCGTACTTCACCAACATCAATCGCAACAAAAGATCCGTGACGCTTGATTTGAAGAGAGACAAGGGACGCGACATTCTCATGGAGCTCGCCAAGCGGTCTGACATAGTGTGAATGCTGCGATTGACCCCGCTCGATAGAGGAGTCACTGATCAGCTTGCAGGATCGACAACTTTGTTCCTGGAAAGATGGAAAGTCTCAGAATAAGTTATGAACAGCTTCGTGAAGTCAATCCGACAATCATTCACGCCAGCATCTCTGGTCAGCGAACACCCGGCAGCCAAAGCTCGGGCGACTCTGGCTGATCCTTTCCAGGCCACGGACGGACAGGCCCCTACGCGAAGCGTGCTGGTTACGATGCTATCGCTGCCGCAGAAGGTGGTCTGCTACACATCACCGGCGAGCCCGACGGCCGGCCCATGAAGCCCGGCGTCGGCTTAACGGACATGTGCACTGGCTTGTACACATGCACGGCGCCATCCTCCCAGCAGATTGACACCTCTCTCTTCGAGGTTCAAGTCTCGCTGCTCGGCAATGTTGCCATGTCATGGCTCAACGGCAGCCAGGAAGCCCAGCGCTGGGGAACGGCTCACCCGAGTATCGTGCTATACGACTGTTTCCGCACCGCAGACACGTTCTTGGTAGTGGGAGCGGTGAACAACCGGCAGTTCACCAAGCTGTGCCGGCTGCTAGGTGATGAGACCTTGAGCAGGGATGACAGATTTATCGATAATAATGCGCGGGTGCATAATAGGAGGGAGCTGAGTCAAATCTTGGATGGCTTATTTTCGCAAAGGTCGACAAAAGAATGGCTAGAAGCATTTGAGGACAGTGGCATGCCTTATGGTCCCATCAAGTCAATGGAGGGAGTGTTTTCTCATCCCCAAACACGGGCGCGCAACATGGTTAAGACAATTGAGGACGACTCGGCTATGTCTGGCCAGGTCAAGGTTCTTGGTAAGTAGGAACATCTCACATTGTGAGGGCTCCGTATTGACACTCTGTAGGAATCCCAGTCAAGTTTAGCCACCATCAACCTTCCATTCGCTATAGGGCGCCACGGCTAGGGGAGCACACGGACGTCGTCTTGGAAGAGATTAGGCTAGGCGCCCACGAGATTGCGCATCTTAGGAGGGACAAGGTGATTTGACATGCGATGAGGAAACTTCTACGAGGTCTATATATCGTATTCATACCCTTCGGTATGGTTCATGAATTGACATAAAGAGGCAGGTCTAAGTACTTGGTCGCGATAACATGGAACGACTTCGTCTCAGACTAAGCATTTTTCCTCTCCGCCTTCAAGCTCTTATGCAAACATTCTGCTCAGATTCTAGGGGTAACGCTCCACGGATCTAAATCATTTCACATAACGCGTCATTAGGGTGGCTACGCCAGCCCGCTAGCACACAGAGCACAACATTTATTTGCTTGACATCTTTCCCCAAAACAAAAGAAAAAATTGATCTGTTGCGGCAACGCCGTCGATTGACATCCTGGGAGCAGGTCTCTAGGGTAGGCTTCTCTCGCACACCAGCAGCAACGCGCAGTCCATCAACGCGTTACAAATGGAGTCCCAATATTATGCCTAGACCTAATCCAGTAGGCTCGATTGCCCAGTTAGAAGGCCAGGCCTCAGGGAGTGTGGTGGATCTCATTTACAGGTGTGGGGTGAGGATGGAGCGGACCTGAGTCGCGTTCTGACCAACATAAACTAAAATAACGCAGCCGTTTTCAACAAGTTGCGGCCATAGATTAGCTGGGAGATCGTCAGACTGAAGTAAAACTTCAATCCTACGGATGCCTATCTGAAGGTCGTGTGTTCGAGTCACACTGGCCGCACTTCTTTTTTTGCCGGTCATGACGAATATTCTCCAAAAATATTTTGCATGATCTTTTTTGCTGCTTTTCGCCTCCAGCGGACCCCCGCTACATTTTTATTGACATTCTGGCTGCCGCATGTTGAAGTGACCCTAGAATTTGGTATGCAGCCATTGGACCCACCGCAGCTCTTTCCAGGCCGAGCCCGGTATTGTTAATTGTCAACTGAGCGCGTGCTTGCTCAGCCCCAACTGCCTGCACACCTGTCGAAGCACCCGCACAGCGAAACCTTGCCCAGTTCAGCCCAGCCGTTGATGTAAGAAAAGCCTATTTCCACCTCCGGCCACTCCCTACGGAGTGCAAAATAATGGCTAAAGCACAGTTGGGCGTCAATTCAAACTGTGTCAATTCTTATGAGCTGAGCTGTCGCAGCAATGCTCGTTGGTAGCCGCCCTAAGAGCCGAGACCGCCAGCTGAAACCTCTGAATTATTCTCAGCCTGTCATCCGTATGTCTTTTCGTGAGCCCGATAGGCAGTGACCGACATACTGTCCATACAGTCACCCATTGACGAAGACCTCTATTGAGACAGGAGTAGGGCGTCTCGACCACAGAGCTTCAGTGTCAGCCTTACGTGACAAACCGTCACGCTCAAATCCTTGGAGCTCAACCCTGCCCTTCATCGATGGCAGAGGAGGGCAATGGCGACGGTGGCAAGGAAGGGGGCACGTCGTACGGCCAAGTCATCACCGACAGCCAGTCGACCGTCAATCTTGCCTCGACGCTCGTCAACCTTGTCGGTCGACCCCTCTCGGGTCTCTGGTCCAAGCACTCTGCGGCGGCCGACTATCGCGCGAAGCTGGGCGAGTGGGCCGTCGAAGGCGTCGACGCGCGCGGCCGCTGGCTGCAGCCAGTGCTGCGCGCCGCGGCCTTCGAGGACCATCTCGTGCGCGAGGAAGGCCGGCCTAAGCCTGAAGGGCAATGCGTGTCGAGCCTTGCATGGGCGCAGCTACTTTTCGCGCTGAACGTCCGCCCAGGCATGGGAGTCCTGGCCTGGAGGCTGCCGCCACAAGCAGTTGACCCTGGGGTCGAGGTGGTGAGGCTCATGGTCGACGGGGTCTCCATGTGTCACATTGTGAATCTATTTCGCATCTACAACGATGCTACGCCGACGACCTTCTCCTGGGACCGCTGCGAGAGGAAGCCGGCCGAGGCACGCGACTCGCAGAACAATTGCGATTTCCCCTTTGGGACCATTAGCGTTGACTGGGCGCCGGTAGGGCGGCCGCGCGATATCAAGTTCGTCGCGACCTTCGATCCTGCATCGCGCGAGGACCTCCAGCAAGAACGTGTTCCATTCTCGTATAGCGCGTGGCTCCATCTGATGGGGAGAACCCACCTGACGTTTGAGAGCAGCTCCTTGATGGCCAAGTATTTCAGCGGGGTGTATAACCAAGTTCCCGTCACAGACAAGGCGAGCCTCGGCCCGCTACCGGCGCCAGACGAATCGCTTAAGAAGCGGGCCGAATACTATGTGTTGAGTACCAAGCTGCTCACGTGCTCAGATTACGACGTGTGCATCCAAACGGGCAAAGTCGACTGGTCTAAGCCGCTGCTTGTGCCGGTTGGGTGGCTCGACGAGATTGAGCGAATCAAGCGGCGGGTGACGACCGACGGAGGAGACGACACGGGGTTCTTGGACTTCCTTATGACGTCGCTCGAGGGGCTGCCGCAGTTTGTCCAGGGCGTAAAGGAAATCTACACTCGGTTCGGACTTACTGATACCGCTTCCGGTGACCAATGGAAGTCTCCAGTGCGACACCGTCTCAAGAAGAGGCTGATGTTTTCGGATGACCATATCCAGCTGTACTGGACCCCGCGGTCCAAGTCAGTTTCGCTAATGGAGCTGAGGGTCACTCGCCAGATCCTGGACGGGGTGTCTTTAACACTCGCCAATCTCGCTACAAATTGCGACGGCGGCTGGTTCCATCAACTCTCGAACATGAGGGATGAGGTTGAACACATGATCTTGAACCGAGACGACTTTTGCAACGTGCCTGCTGTTGTGCTGGAGTTGGGGCCAAGCCACTCCTTCTGGAAGGGCATGTTCGAGGTGAAAGGAGAGTGAGTGCAGGTATAAGACCAGCCGCGATACCTGAATACATCTACCCAACTGTTATTAGCACGATTCTGCTATGAACAAAACACATGATGACCGGATGATGGGACTGGCAGATTGCCTGCCTCAGGCGCCAATATGACAAATTTTGCGAAATTTTGAAGTGAATGAACTAGACCATATGGAATGCCAATAACTGGCTGCGTTGCAGAGTGTGTGATACGGGCCACCTTGATCCTCGCTCTCTTGATCCTCGCTCTCAGTACATGTGCATCATCTCACAACCCACTGGCTCCAGCGTTGTGACGAGGTCTACTCGGGAATCGGAACCTCCCACGTTGTGGCGGCCTCAGAAGGCTAACACTTCTGGGCTTGAGCAATGGTGATTACAAGCAGCGCGTCGAGTATCAGTGGATTCATCTCGCGGTTGGCGCCGGTACGGTCCTGTCCGCTAGAGCCGTCGCTTGACGCGTGTACATATAGCGCAGGTATTGACAATACGATCGGGACTGAGTACGTCTTGGGCAATCCCTTTGTTTGAGTTTCTCCGGTGGGTATTAGCTATTATCAGCTCCTATCCGAGTATGGGTTTCGAGGCGAGGAGCCAACGGTTTCCAGGGCTATCGCCGTACGTGTGGTTCGGTGAGAAGAGAACCAGGTATTAGCTGCAACGTCAGCCAATTTCAGCTGCTGTTAGAGAAGCACACACTGTGGAACTCCACCTGCCTGACCAAGCAGTACGCAATCAGACGGTGATCCTGGTTCTGGCTGTTGTTGTAGGCCAGAGTTGAACGGCTGCGATGAACAGAAAGCTCGCTGCACATTAACCCGCGACCCGGACTTCATCTGGTGCCGATGTCCGCAGAGGACTTCGCCCGATGCCGAGGTCCGAAGTACCTTGGAGGTAAGGCAGTTGCGAAAACCAGGATGTTGCTTAGTGGCGTGCCTAGCTTGCTTTCGTTGTGGAGCTGCGCACATGGTCGCGCACCGGTCCGGGGCGAACACTGCGTCTCCAACCGTGAATATCGTCACGATTGACAGACACCTGCAGCTGCCATCAAGCGCGAGACCCGTCGCTTATACTCGGGGAGGGTGCTTTGTGACTCATTAGTTAGCAATATGTCAACTTTAAAAGCAGGCGCATGTGCCTTGCAGCCAACATGTTGCTCAGCAGTTGAAACCTTGAAGCAATCAACAACGACAACATGTCTGGGCCTCTCTCCTATACCAAAACCGTCCACAAGGCATCTTACGATGCAATCGACCCGCGCCAGCCCGCGTTGTCAACAGCCGGCAAAGTCGTCCTGATAACCGGTGCATCTGGAGGCATTGGAAGAGCGACCGCCTCATCCTTTGCTGTCTCCGGTCCCAGGGCGCTCATCTTGCTCGGCCGCAATTCTGATGCCTTGGCCGAGACGGCCTCTCAAGTCGCTGCGGTGGAGGTTGCCCAGAATGGGACTCGTGCAGTGGTGCAGACACACTCGGTCGACTTGCTGAATGCGCCCAAGCTGAGAGAAATCATGGCCGCCGTGGCGAAAGATTTTGGAGGCATCGACGTCCTAGTTCACTGCGCCGGCAGCCTTGCGCCTGTGGCGCCGCTCCTGAGCGTTGATCCGGCAAGCTTTCTCGAGGGCTTCGAAACGACAGTCACGGGCACGTTGTCCGTCGCGCAGGCTTTCCTCCTCGCAAACGGAGCCTCGGATAGTAACGAAATGGTAGCAGGCGCACCAGCGCAGATGTGGTCTGAAAGGAATGCCGCTCTGAAGCCCGTGACGTTCATCAACCTGACCACGCCCGGAGTCATTTTTCCGCCGTACAGAGGCATGGGCGCGTACATAAGTTCGAAGCTCGCAGCAATCAAGCTCCTCCAAGCAGTGGCATCGGAAAACCCCCAGATGCACCTTGTCAATGTCTGTCCGGGGTTTCTGCGGACCGAAATGTCAGCGCAACTGGCCAAGAGCGTCACGTTGCCTTTTCCCTATGATGAGAGTATGTGCACGCCCTTCATTGTACATGCAGCACTTTGGTCATGAGTACATCTGACAGTTGATCCAGTGTCGCTTCCTGCGGACTTTCTGGTGTGGGCCGCTTCCCCTGAAGCACAGTTTCTCCAGGGCAGGATCGTGTATGCCGCCTGGGATGTAGATGAACTAAAAGAAAGAAGATCAGAGATCATGGGCGTAGAGTCGCAACTGGGAAGCGGCGATCTGTTTTTCGTCTTGAAGGGATTCCCGCGATATGCCGGAGGCAGGCGGATCGGCTAGGTGGCTGGCGGGAAGATGAAGACGGGCCGTGTGTACATAGAGGCGTCACACCGGATGACGCGATGACCTCTTGCTCCGAAAGAATGAGAAACTTTGAACCAACGGCTCGTTTGTTGATGTGGAAGTGGGTGCCTTGGGGGACATCCGAGCCGACAGATCCTCGGGAGCCGCTATAGCGACAAGAATCTGCCTGCTGTAGTGCTGCCCGCCAGGAGCATCTCCCGACATTTGAGCCATCCTGAAGGTGCCATGAACGCAATCATCCAACAGAGAAGCCTCTCCTGGACCTACTTTTGCAGGCCGCGCACCCATCCGACTGCGCTCCCATTTCATTCTTTGGAGCATCCGCCGAGGACACGAGGCGAGGCAAAACTGCGACGACTGGCATTTCCATGTTGCCCTGAAGCTCATTGTGGCCTCCTGGGCTGGGATCACTGGATGGAGGCTGGCGAGGGAAGTACGACGGACCATGGGCCTTGCCTGAATCGCAGGATTCGTCGCTGCTCAGACGGGACAGACGCCCGGCCTTCCAACGTCATCTCCTTCTCGCGACATACCACCGTACCACTCGACTTCGATCCATGGTGCCAAGGCTCTCGGCTCTCTTTTTCTTCCATCTCCGAACTCTCTCAAGCAGCATCTCACGCCCTCTCACAGCATATCGTTTGTCGATACCGGCATACTCGGAAGCCGCATTCCTCTGTGCTCGGCTGCTGGAGCCCCATGGTTCTGCGTCCAGCCCGCCGTAGCGCACCGCCAAGGTGCCTTCCTACCCTTTGCATGTTGCGCCGAACCTGGCTGGGCATTGAACCGTCGTCGACATGTTGAAGGGGAAGTGAGTTAAGTACTCGAGCTACGCGAGCCAGTCAGCGATCGCGTCTTGGTACCGGTTCGATTTGAACATGACGCTAACTTTGCCGTTTCGACAGATCGATCATGATCAACGGCGCCGAGTGCGGTGCTGAGGCGCTCATCCTAGGGGCCATTACCTCGGTCGGTGGCTTCCTTTTCGGCTACGACATCGGCCAGATCTCGGCTATGCTCCTCTTCAAAGACTTCATGGATCGATTTGCACAGGTGGGACACGGTCAAGATGAGGGCTAGAGACCCATCGTACAGTCCCTCCTCGTTTCTTCCATGAGCATAGGATGCTTGGTGGGTGCCTTTTCTGGGGCCTAGTATGTCCCCAAACAGCGACTCCATTCAATCCAAATGGTTGTCCAGGAGGCTGACGCAAATATTCTCCACGCAGCACTGCAGACTGGTGGGGTAGACGCAAGAGCATGTCCTTTGGCGTGGCCGTCTACATTGCCGGCGATGTCATCCAGATCACGGCAATGAAAAGCTGGGTTCAGGTCATGATGGGCCGTTTTGCCACCGGTTTGGGTATTGGTAACCTCTCAGTCGGCATTCCCCTGTTACAGTCTGAGTGCTCACCAAAAGAGATCCGAGGTGCCGTCGTCGTCTCCTACCAGCTTATGATAACCCTCGGCATCCTTGTCTCCAACTTCATCAACTATGGCGTCCGCAACTTCGATGACACATGCGCATCATGGCGAATGGTCATTGGGCTGGGCATCCTCTTTTCTCTACCCTTGGGTTTCGGCATCCTCACGGTGCCCGAGTCTCCACGATGGCTGGCTGGTCGCGATGATTGGGACGCTGCGAGGGCGTCCCTGGCCCGGCTTCGAGGACTGGACCCTCATAGCAAACTCATCGAGGCCGACCTCAACGAAATGAGGGAAATCCTTGAAAAAGAACGCGAGGTTGGCAGCAGCACTTGGCTAGAATGCTTCCGCCGTGACTCCAAAACCCCCAAGCTCCTCTATCGCACCTTGTTGGGTATCGGCATTCACTTCCTGCAGCAATGGACGGGCATTAACTACTTTTTCTACTACGGCGCCGCTATATTTCAATCGTCTGGCATCGAGGATCCGATTCGTACACAGCTGATCCTTGGCACGGTGAATGTCATCATGACCGTATATGGTCTCTACGCCGTGGACGAGTACGGCCGACGATGGCCACTCTTCCTGGGTGCTCTGTGGCAAGCTTTCTGGCTGCTGATCTTTGCATCCGTTGGCACGACGCACCCACCGCACGAGGGCAACGTAACGGGAATCGTGATGATTGTGTCGGCGTGCATGTTCATCGCCTCTTTTGCTGGCACTTGGGGGCCCATTGCTTGGGTCGTCATTGGTGAGACGTTTCCTCTACGTACCCGTGCCAAACAGGCATCGCTAGCTACGGCCAGCAATTGGTTTGGTAATTGTGAGTTCAGGCCCCTGACCGTACGGCATTGTCCGTGAAAAAAGTGCGCAGCTGACTCTCCAAAGTCATGATCGGCTTCCTCACGCCCCTGGCGACTGAACGCATTTCTTACGCGTACGGCTTTGTTTTTGTTAGCACCAACCTTGCTGCCGCCCTTTTGGTCTGGTTCTTTCTCTACGAGTCCCGCGCTCTAAGCCTGGAAAGTATCGACCTCATGTATGGCCAGGAGGGTCTCCAGCCCTGGTCAAGTCGCAAGTGGGTGCCTCCTGGCTACATCACGAGGAAGCTGCGAGACGATGCGAGCTTCCAAAACACAAATCCTATTGGCAATCCGCCGGATTAAAAAGGCAGTGGCGACAGTACTAATAATTGGAGAGAAAGCGCCTAGTTCGACGAGGGACGTAATGCTCAAGTTGCAAATGTCCACACAACCCTTATCGGCAGCCGCACTTGTATACGTTGAAACAGTTTTACTGTTACATAGATACAATAGTTTATCCTATTACCGAGCCCTGTGCTGGCTTCTTAATCTCTCGCCATTGTGACCCCCAGTAGAGTCTTTGAAACTGCTTCTTTACTCTGAAAAGAAAAGATATGAGCAAGGGTTGTTTTCTATCTTACAAAAGGTGTGTGTCTCAACCCAAACTTTGCTGCCCATCTCATTTTATATAGATGCAGTTCTGTCTGCTGCATCATGTCAAAAAGTTCGGTTCTTGTTGACAAAGTTAGCCGTCCCAAGCTCCCTTTCGTCTCCGTGGGGTATCCATCTTTATAGCTTAAACTTCCTCCTTGATGTGTTTGCCTGAAGTATCTTCAATATTTTCCCTCCCCAAGACGCCGACGTCTTGCAACCGGAAGTGCTCACTATGAACCTGCTCCATTGGTGCAATTGTGCTTTCGCTGTCTAGTTGCGACGAGCTGTCCAGGTCATCGTTGGTAGGATCCGCAGCCTCCTCGTCGGCAATGCGTTGCGCCTTCTTGTCTCTTGTAGGAGCAAACTTGCTGCGGATACGGATCTGCTTGCCATACTTGTAGAACAAGAAGGGTATAACAGCCAATACGGCGGCGACGCCGCCGATGAGGCTGCCGCCACCACCAACGCCGAGGGCAGCGAACATTTGGTTTGTGAAGAGGGGAGCAGCTGCGCCGCAGGCGGACCGGACAATGGTATTCGCGGCGATGGCGGATGCGGCGAACATGAGATAGGTGTCGACGAGATAGCCGAGGTAGCCAACAAAAATGAGGAGCAAGGACGTTGCCAGGAAGACACCGGCGAGGGTCGGTACAATCCAGTGAACGGAGCTGGGATAATGTTAGAGTTGTTCATACAAAGTGCTGCTTGGGAAGCGACGGCTGGGGTGAAACGAACTTGTACTCTGCCGACCATGCCAGCCAAAACATGGTGATGGCGAAGCCAACTCCTCCAATCATGGCCAAAGGCAGACGATCCTCCGGCTCCATATCCTCCATCTTCGCCTCGCCCGACAAGATCTTCTTGTTGCGCCGTCGAGTGTCATACAGGACTATGCCGCCACCCAGCATGGCGCCGAAGACGGTGCCAATCAGGGGCAGCTGGCCCACTCCCGCGTTCCATCCACGCTTCTCCTGGAAGACGATGGGGTAGATGGTGAAGAGCATGTACAACAGTGTGTACACGACGGACATGTAGATGGCGCAAAGAAATGAGATGGTGTCAAAGAGGATAATCCAAGGACGCGTCAGTGCGATCTTGTAGATGGTCTTGAACGAGCGATCCTCCTCTTCGGCTGGCGCCTTGACGTTCTCATAGCCGGAAATCTTGAGCTTTCGAATGCGCTCTGCCTTGTGTCGCAGGATCGTCGGGGCATGCGTCTCGGGGATGGTCAGCATGACAAACCAGGTAGCCGCCCCAAGCCAGATCAGGACGTAGAAGCTCCAGCGCCAGTTCTTCTTAAGCTCGAGGAAGCCAGATATGACGGGACCCAGAGCAGGGCCGATGTACACGATGGCTGCGAAGCCAGCCATGGCGTTTCCACGCTCAAGCGGATCCCAAAGGTCTGCCAGCACGCCGGGGCCGTTGCTTAGAGGCGCAGATACGAGCGTGCCTGTGATGAACCTCCCAACCAGCAAGGCCCCAAAGTTGGGCGCCCACGCACACAGGAAGTTGAATACAATGTAAAGCGTGAAGGTGATGTAAAAGACCCACCTCCGACCGTACAGCTCGCTCAGCGGTGCAAAAATCAGCGGGCCCGCGACGTATCCCAGCAGGAAGAGCGTGATGGTCAGACCCGCGGCTTCGAGAGATATGTCAAACTCTTCTGTAATGCTGGGCAGGCAGCCGCTCGGCGAGCTGGACGCGAAGGTGGCGTTCATGACGAGCAACACGGCGGAGACGGTGACGCCCCAGCGGCGTGCTTTGGACCAGTTCTTTGGGTTCTCGACGTCGCCCGGCCGGAAGTCCACATTACCATTGGCATTGAGGTATGGCGGCTCCTGGTCGGACTCGCTCAGGTGCCTCGTGCGGTAGGGTTTGTTGACCGGGCGTGACAGGATGCGCGTTATGGCCCCCATGTTGACGGATGTCGCCGTGAGGCGAGGTATTCTTGGACAAAGCTGATGAAGACGGTGGTATACAGAGCTGGTTCACTTAATTGCTTTGGCTGACCAGCTCGAATAGAAGTTGCTAGAGGGCGTTAACTCTGACCCTCTTACTGCCCAGCCGAGTTCTCCTTGAAAAACATAGAATAGGTCGCAACGGGCCCTCGGTTTTGATCGCTTCGATATTGTGGCGAAGTATGCACACTGGTTGTGTGGAATATGTTCTTTCAGTGTTATCCGCCGTTGGGCTTCCAGTGCTGTGTCTAGGTACATCAACTGAAGAGTCAAGGCTGCATCATGACCGGCGCAGCCAAGTATAATAAATAATCACGAAAGACCGGCTGTGGCGGCACCTCAGTGCACACTATTTCCTCTCTCCTCGACACCAAACCTCATCAAAGCAGCCAACTCGATCGGTCGGGGCTCGCGCCAACGCTCGCGTCTACAATCGGTCGGGGATAAGCGGTCGAGGAACACCCCCGACTCCAACAATCGCCCTAGCGCATTGCACGATTCGTCATCTGGGCGTTGACGTCAGTGTGTGATTGGACCTGAGCCAGCGCTCCGGGTCCACGTCTGCTTAGGGCGTGTGCACTTTATTTCCAGCCCTGGGCTCTGAAGGCCCAGTTGCCGCCGCAGACGCGGGCTCTTTAGCTCTGTAAGCAGGCGTTTACGGCACCTTCGCAATCGGATCAGGGCCTTGCTGTCGATCCCGTGGCGCCATCTTTGCAGGTTTGTATTTATAAGCCCAGTGAGACTTGCGAGAGCAAGCTCTCCGTGGCATTTTTGAAGGGCATTGCCACAGTGATTCCTGGGCCACCGCACTTCAAACACTGCCTAAGCCAGTGATCTAATGATGCAACTTGCTTTTGTTCATCGCTTTGAGAAAGGAAATCACGGTTCGTGATACTGGCTATTCGCAGACGATTTTAGGATGTCTCTTGCGACATACGGTCGTTGTCTGGTGCTGCTCGGCCGAGAGTCCGGGCGTTGAACTCCTGGGGGCCGGAAAGGTCGGGAGCGGGATCGGTAATTGAGGACCGTTTGACTCCGATTGACTGCGGCTTCTGCAGAGCCCGTTGGTCAGAATACGTCGATAGCGGCTTCGGTTTGGGAACCGGCCCACATTTTGTCCGCGGACTCTCCGTGCCGCCTCGCCCATACTCCGGGTATCCCCACTTCCGTTACTGCGCAACTTGCGCCGTCCATATGACTGTATGTCTACGGACGTGGGCTACGTCTAAATTCGGAGTGACTTGTTATGAGTCACCACAGCCATGCGTTTCTGACCTCCCTGCTCACTATTCGTAACCCCATGACATACGAGTACGAGTTGATCTAACTCAGGTTTTGGTGGTGGAGTAGCATTCCTCACGGCAAGCGGTGATAGTCGGAGCGAATAACTTTGGCCAGATGAGGCATTCCCCGACACTGTGGCCCATACTTGTAACAAAAAAACTCGCTTCCGCGTCAGCCCCGATCCTTGAAATGTGTCAGCAGACCGTGTCAGGAACCCGGACCTAACACAAGGCTAGAAGCTGATTGCTTAAGTACGCCGATCGCCAGGCGAGCTGGGAGAAGACCAAGCCCTTTGAGACTATGCAGTATTCAACTTTCACGCGTGACCGGTCATTGGAGAAGACGAGGCCTTATTATTTTGGCTATTGTGAGTTAGGGCGGATCGTAGAACATAGTTCAGGGAGAATTTGGCTGCTTTTGGCTGCTTTTGGCTGCTGATTTAAAAGCTTTAGCCGCCTGAACATACCATGTTCTTGACTGTAAATGGGATCTGCTAACCCAGTAAGAGTAACACTGGTTTTGTCACAAGCTGACTGTGACTAAGGAAAAGAAAAGAAGAGTTGCTGGCAGTGTGTCGTAGGCTTGGACGTTGATGGAAATGATGCTTGCTCAGGATGCTAGCAGACCGTCGACCCGATGCAGGACCCCATTGGCTGGACCAGCCTGGGGAAGTGTTAAGCTGTTGATGGGGGGGCAGAAAACTTGCTCTAAACCTTTGCAAGTAGCCAGCATAAAATACTGAGGGTTCCATTCAAGTCAATCTGTCACCAACTCTATAGACTTCATTCAATTCAGGCGGTGCAGCAGTCCTTTGGCAACTGCAGCAGAGAGTAGCAGTTAAAGTGCTGGAATTGGGCAATGTTACTTACCCTGGAGCCAACAACGGCAATTTCACATATGATTAACCGTATCGGTACCAAAACTCATTCTCTCGAAGACCTACCCACTTGTACTGCAACACTTGGTTCGAGAGCAGATGCTTGCTCGACATCTACAAGTTACAGGTACTGATAGATGCCTAACGGCCATGAATGGCATACACCAAGATGGTAGAGGACAGTCCAGTTGAAACCTCCAAGAAGAAAAAGGGATTGCCGACCGTTTCTGCACCTTTTCCCAACTCGCTCAGGCAATGCCTGGGTCTTTGCCCCTGGGGTGGTATTGTGCGCACCAAACGCTAGCCCAAGTGCTTGCTAGCTGCTACAACGAGAGAAACAAGTAAACCTCGGCGACTAGGACACGTGAATGAGTCGGGGAGTCATGCTTCTTGCAGAAGAAATATTGAACGAGGAAGACAACTAAACTCATATCTTTGGGACTGCAAGAGATTGCCCGTGTTGGCGCGGAAGTTATTGTTGACTTCTATGCTATTTACAGTTTTTTTGGTGACACAAGTCGTTATTCTAGGCAGAGCCATAGTTTGAGCAGGATATAGGTATGTAGGATACAAACACGTCAGGTCCTGCCCCAACTGTCGCCTGGTGACGGTCATCTTGCAGATGCTGGTGCATGCCCCTGCGATCAGAGATCTGAAGGAAATCTTGAATCGCTGCCGTGAAGTTGTAGAAGCCACAGAAATGTTAAATGACGCTGTTATCTCAGCAGGAGCCGCATTGCGCATCTTTGCTCGCTGGGCAGCCCGTCGCGAACCTCGTCCTCCAGCACATGCGTCAACGCTGGAGTCAACTCGGAAGAAGAGAGCAACTTAAAGCCCATGGATGCATAGAATCTATCGTTCCATGGCACGTCCCGGAATGTAGTAAGAGTCATTGCAGGTAAATTCTGGGTCGTAGCCCACTCCCTCGCGTGCGTCATGAGTGCTCGCCCGATTCCTTTGCCCTGATGGTCCTTGCCGACAGACATTTCCCAAATGTGTAGATTTCCGTCTAAACGTTGGCCGTTGAGAAACCCAATCGGTGAATTAGATTCGCTGTCGACGGCAACCCAGCAGACGCCATCCTGTATGAGGTCTAGATGACGCTGCTCTGACTGCCCGTCATCGTCTGCGATCCAGGCAAGGTGCGGGATCTGTTTGAAGGCTTGCCCGGCTGAACGTTCAATTGGGGGCAGCAAGGGGACATCAGCCGCTGTGGCTGGCCTGATGGTGAACATGTCTTTCGCTCACGATGCAAACAAGCGTAATCTTTGATGTTTGTGTTGCTTCGATGGGTTGAGTCAAACGGCATTTACGCGATTGACGGCGTTGAAATAGCGCCATGCCAATGTGGAGTCTAGAGCTCGTCAAGACAAGGGCGAGCCATCGCGTCTGACAGCATTTGCATCTTCAATCATACCTTACCCACGCAGGAGCGCAGTGCAAAAATCATGAGTGTTTCTAAGTAGTTGAGTACAAATAGGCTCTTATTCGCCCTCATTTGCAATTGGTCCTGGTCGATTACCGGTATTTACGGGTAGAACAGAAGCCCAGGATAACAGTTTGTACCTACGAATGGATGGGCTGGGCGGAGCCGAGGCGAGATAGGTACCTACAGGTAGCCATAGCACAGCCTCCCGATGGTAGCTTGGCAATTGGTACAACCCATGGTGGCATGTTCAGATCGCCAGTTCTTATGAGTCTTCGATGCCCCGCTCGTGTGTCACAAAAATGCAGAGTCGGCGCAAAGGTTCTGCCATGGAAAGTGTCCCATCACAGAGAGACATTGACGAACTTCAGGCACCAGACTGCTACAGCGCAAGCAAAGGCGAACACACTGAATGAATACAATAAGGCACTCAATTGACGTCTCTGAAAGCAGTAGCAGAAGACATTCAAGTTTCGGCTCAGCATCCGCACGGAGCATCACCAACCCCGCGCTGACTTGGTCTCCTGCCTCTTTGAGACCCATTGTGGGGCGATCGACGGCTGCCGTAGCCGGATCCGCCATTGATTAAGGAAACTTGCCCCATTGCGTCCAGTGGCGGGAACGCGCAAGACAGGTGTTGAGACGCGCCTGTAACTTTGCTATAATGATGGCGGGAAAATAAGTTTACGAATTCATTAGTTCAGTCGAAAACCTGTCTCCTCCCGGCCGGCTAGGTATGATAGTGGTGGTGGGATCGACGCGTTGAGGGAAGGAAGCCCAAGGCGAAAGCCCCTTGCCGGGGTCCACGGAGGGGCCCCCACGCGTAAGGGGGAGAGAATCCCGCTTGAAAAGAATCAAATCTGGTTGGTATCCGTGGAAGCCGCAGATGAGGCTGTAGGATGTACTTGGCGATAGGAGTAGAAAATGTACTCGTAGGCGATGATTAACATATACAGGAAGCAATGGATGTAGCACAAGATTATCGTGCTCCCGCCTGCACCTACCTGCATGTACTGCCCCTTTCTAAGCGTACAACTCGAGATTTGTCCGTCCACATAACTTTTTATCTGCTTCCATCCTCTAAACATTGCGGCACGAAACAATCGGCCCCTCTTTAGCCCGGTACCCATGCATGGCATTTACGGCCGAAGCAGGCCGCCGCTGGCCCTCTGGTAGGTACTTATTCGTACGCGTAGGTCTAGCCGCGGTTCATTGGTCAGTCTGCGGGGACGAGCAGCGTTGCCGTACCAGATGGCCGGTGCGCGAACTGGCATCGGTCTTGTGCCGGCCCATGTCGTCTCCCCGCTCTGTTTCAACCGCGCCCGCGAGACCTGGATCTCTTTACATCCGGATTGCTTCGGCTACATGTATCCGGGGCTCCCTATCCAACGTCCCCAACAATCGTCCGGAGCCTACCAAAGACCAGACCCAGCATGGCCCTCGTGAAGCTCTCGTTGCTCGCTGGAGTCGCCGTGAGCGGCGTTGCCGCGTTGGTGCCGTCACCGATCTCCGGCTCTGGCCAGCGCCCAATATCTTCGGCGCTCAAATCGAGCTTCAAGTGTGACCTTCCGCCCGTGCTTGACCCGCATCGCGATGGCCTGCCGTCCGCCAAAGATGTCTTTTCGTCCAAGAAATCACTGAAGCGACAGGTGGAGCGCCATCAAGCACTGGTCAGAGTCCCCTCCATCTGCTACGATGACCTCGGCCCTTTTGACGAGGACGACCGCTGGTTACCTTTTTATGATGTCCATGACGTCCTCGAAGAGACGTACCCCGCAGTGTCAGTAAACAATTGAGATCCAGACACTGGTAAGCCTCCCGCTAAATTGGCACAGACACAAGCGAGCCAAGCTCGAAAAGATCAACACGTTTGGCCTGGTCTACACCGTCCAAGGTTCCAATTCTGACCTGAAGCCGCTGCTGCTCGCCGCACACCAGGATGTCGTGCCCGTGGCTGACGCGACAACTTGGACCCATCCCCCTTTCGACGCTCACTTTGACGGAGAATGGCTCTGGGGCCGCGGCTCCTTGGACGACAAAGACGGCTTGACGGGCGTCATGTCTGCCATGGAGGAGCTGCTCTCCAACCCGGACTGGAAGCCAACGCGCACCATCATCCTCGCTTTCGGCTTCGACGAGGAATGCTCCGGCTACCGCGGCGCCGCCACCATCTCCGACCATCTGATCGACAGGTACGGCGAGAACGGCATTGCTATGATCCTGGACGAAGGTGGCCTGGGCATCTCGAATCTTGACAATGCCATGTACGCTCTCCCCGCCGTGTACGAAAAGGGTCATGTCGACATCTGGCTCGACCTGCACGTCGTCGGTGGCCATAGCTCCATCCCTTTCCCGCATACGGGCATCGGCATCATGTCGCAGATCGTCAACGAGTTGGAAGATCACCCATACTCACCTAAGATCATCGAGGACGGTCCCATCCACAAGACCCTCCAGTGCCAAGCCCGCTACTCTCCCAAGGCCATACCTAAGCTTACGAAGCTGGTCAACAAGGGAGACCTGGATGGCGTTGCGCAGTTCATGGTTGACGCCAGATATGACCTTCGTTATATTGTCCAGACTTCCCAGTCCGTCGACATGATCAGAGGCGGCCAGAAGATAAACGCCATGCCTGAGCTTACTACTCTTGGGGTCAACTACCGCGTCGCGCCCCAAGATAGCATCCTTCAGGTTCAGCACAATGTGGTCAAGCATGCGGAGCGTATCGTGTCCGAATATGGAATCAAGGTGGTGGCATTCGAGGGTGACAAGAACTACCAGGAATTCGCTGCACAGACGGTCCCTGCTTCTTTCAAGGCCCGTTCTGACATTGACTACAATGGCACACTGGTGATTAGGAAGCAGGAGGGTTCCGACCCAACACCCATCTCCCCCGCTGAAGGACCTATTTGGGACGCCTTTGCTGGCACCATACGACACTCCTTTGCCTTTGAGGGCGGCACTGTAGTCCCCGCCGGTGCGACTATGACTGGCAACACTGACACTCGCCACTATCTCGGTAAGAAGTCTCGACAAGTAAACAGTCCCCATACTTGCTGACTTCTTTCAGACCTCTCTTCGCACATCTATAGATGGTCTCCCTGGCGCATGGGAGAAAATGAGGGCATGCATACTATTGACGAGCGAATACTAATGACGGGCCATATGGAGCGCGTCCGGTTCTACTACGACCTCATTCGCAACTTCAACTCCGAGTTGGAGGGAGAGATTGACTCGACACCTTCCGAGCTTTAACACAGGCGACTTGCCTCCAATGTTATAAGTTCTTATTGATGCCAATGAAAACGGCTTAGACTTTAGTGCCATATCGCAGTTTAGACTTAGACGTAGCAAGATAGCGAACACTGTGCTGCGATTGTCTACTAGATCATTCCGAGGACACGACATATCGTTGCATTTGTCCACAGGGCATGTTGCGCGCTCTTCCTCCCCTTTGGCGGACATCAAGGCCACGACTAGACTGTGGCAGACATATGACGGTCAAAGAAACTTCATCCATTCCATCGAAAGAAATTCCTTAGCTGAGCTTCACCTTGCAATTGGAAGCGTTCCACAATGCACAGAATTCAACCGCACTATTCCAGTCGCACGAACTTGGCCCACAACGAGAACAATGCTGTCCCCATGTTGGCAAGCAGGAGCACTACGATTGGAAGCTCACGTCTATCAGGACGGTGATCAGCGCCGAAAGCTGCGGCACGAAGACGCCGTGTACGAAGCGCAGCTTGCCCAATTCCTCGGCGATGACGGCCTGTATGTCCCCTTCTCCAGCAACGAGACGAGCGAAGAGGACGTGCAGTTCGTCAACACCGAACACGACTGCGGCATTGATAATGGCTGTTACTTGGTTGGCGGTGAGTTTGATCCTTTGGAGCGCTTTTGTGACGGCAGCCGTAGCTTCCTATATGCGACGAATGACAGCCGTCAGTCTTTGCTCAGGGGCAGCGCACACGACTGAAAGAGGAGCTCACCCGGCAGTCGTTTACGAGAATCTCCTCGCCCTCGCCGAAGGACAGAGGAACATGGAATTTGCTCGTAACCTCAACGCAGCCGTGTTGCTGACAATTGTGAGAGAATCCAATGGCCAGCTTGCCGGTGACAGCAATGCCTGGAAGAATCGTTAAGATTTGAGTGTTGGATGGTCGGATGTCGGACTCCTACTTACCGGGTACCGCATAGAACGGCAGAATTTTGATAAAGCCACAGCGATTGGGAGCCCCAGGGACAGACTGAGCGCGTGCCCCGTGAATAAAGGTAGCCGCGAGGGCTAGGAGAGTGGAAATCTTGACCAGGACCATGGCTGCGGGTGGGGTATAACTTGTGTATTGTCGACGTCTTGCTTGCCTGAATGCGAAGGAGAAAGCGAAAAATCTCTGGATGATTCCAATTCCCGGCTTCTCAGATGGTGCTTGAACAACGATTTATATGCAAGTGAGGGAAGGCTCCGATTGCAGATGCTGCCGGCAGCCGTGATCATCGCGGCCGCATCTTACGCAACGTCGGAAGAGAAGCATATCTTACTCTTCACCACGTCAATAGCTTCATGCAACGGGCTGTTCGAAACTAGTAATACACATTTTCTCATCGCACATGGCCTTGAACTTCTCTGTGATCGAGCCCGCAGATCAAATGCTTCCGCCAGGCATGTACCTACATAGCATCGAAGAGTGGCGTGGCGACCCGGGCGGTAAAGGCCGAATCACAAAACGATGTTTGACCGGTCAGTACCCGGCATCTGTTGATGCAACTTTACATTCTGTTCTAGATGCAGATAATGCCACAGACAAAATATATTACGAAGGACACGACAGGGATGCCGCTTGCAAGGGTTGAGCTGAGAACCAGCCAAACCAGCAAGCAGGTGGCAGCATCTGAGTAATATTCGTGTGGTTCACGAATTGTGACACTGCAGAGATCGATCTTGACTTGTGCGACTCTTACCGAGCTGTGAACTGTGACAAGGATGTATGAAGGCCAGCTTCATGATCTGCGGATTCAGACCAATACCAATCATCGAACCTTATACAACGCCAATATCGTCATGTAACACTACTGCATCAATATTATTCAGGGCCACTTATAAGTATATGCACGTATTATCGTGAAGCCATGCATCTTCGGAAGATGCCGCAACCGCAGCTTGTGCCCTTCCGTACAACCATCTCCTTTCGCGCAGTAGTGGACCGGGAAGCATCGAGAATATCACATTAAACAAGTTTGTTGTTGATGACGCCTCACATCTGGGATGTGGCCGTCCTCAGCTGTGCTAGATTGCAAATGCCCGCTTCATATCTTTGCAGCCTCCTCCTACTGCCCCTGACGTGAGATATCTACACTACCGAGCCAGCATAGCCTGGCGCGTTCCACCTATGCTTGAGATTGGGCCCCATACGCTTCGAGGCAGATATGCTCCAATAAGGTCAATGAGGAAGTCTAGTCTATATGCCCACGAACAGCGAAAACCCCAGTGAGCCTGTACTCCGGTATTTTATCTACCCGCTGACCACCGTCTGCATCGCCCACAGCCTGGAGTACTTGCCGCCCTTGGCCAACAGCTCCGCGTGCGTCCCCCTCTCGACCACCCTTCCCCCATCCACCACGAGAATCATGTCCGCGGCCACGACGGTGCTCAGACGGTGCGCTACCGTGAAGACCGTGCGCCCACTGCTCAGCGCCCGGATGGCCTGCTGCACCAGCGCCTCCGTGTCGGAGTCGACGGCGCTCGTCGCCTCGTCCAGCACCACGATGCGCGGCCGCCGCAGCATCACCCGCGCAATGGCCAGCCGCTGCAGCTCCCCTCCCGACAGCCGCACGCCGCGCTCGCCGAGGCGCGTGCTGTAGCCGTCGGGGAACTTGAGGATCTGGTGGTGGATGCGCGCCGCCTTGCACGCCTCGATGACCTCGGCTTCCGTGGCACCGGGCCGCGCGTAGATGATGTTCTCCATGATGGTCTGGTCGAAGACCGACGGGTCCTGCGGCACAGCGCCGAGGCTCTCGCGCAGGCTGTCGAGCGTCACGTCGCGAATGTCCTGGCCGTCGATGGTGATGCTGCCGCCGGTGACGTCGTAGAAGCGGTACAGCAGCTTCAGCGCCGTGGACTTGCCGCCGCCTGTCTCTCCGACGAGGGCGATGGACTGGCCAGGCTCAGCCACGAAAGACATGTCCTGGATGATGGGACGGTCCGGGCTGTACGCAAACGAAACGTCCTTGAACTCGACCCTTCCACCCTTGAGACAGATGTCGCGTGCCCCCAACTTGTCGTCGACAGAGGGCTTCGTCTGCAGCAGCTGATACAACCACTCTGCATCGATGAGGTGTGTTGCCGTCTCGCGAAACGTCCACGCCAGGGAGCTCATGGGGGCACTAATGGCGTCCCAGTAGGAAATCAGAAATACGAAGCCGCTGAGCTTGGCCGTCCCAGCCGCGACCCTCATCGCCACGACTGCACACGCTGCCACGAGCCCAGCCTGCATGACAAAGTCCTCGGCTGCGGAGATGTATCCGCTCCCGTCAAAGTACTTGCGCCGGGCCATCATGGCATTCCAGATGGATCTCGAGTACCGCTCCTGCTCGAACCGGCGGCGGTTATGGAGCGCTACCGTGTGCCAGTTAGTGATGGAATCGTAGAGCACCTCGTTCTCCACGCGGCTTGTCTCATTGAGCTCGCGCTCGTAAGCCATGGTCAGCCCGTTGCCCTTGAAGGCCACGTACGCGTGCGTCATGGCCGTTGCGATGATGATGAAGCCCAAGGTGGCATCAAAGTACGAGGTAAGGTAAATTATGGCCACGACAAAGTCGATGACCATGGGTGCGATGCCGAACACGCTATCCAGCACGGAGCTAAGGTTGCTTCCCTGCTCGATAGCTTTGGCGACGCGACCGGAGCTCTTGGCTGTGTGATAATCCATGGACAGCGTCATGACGTGGGCAAAGGCAGCCTCGGTGAGCCTGCGGTAGGCATACTGCGATACGCGAGTCGACGCCATCATCTCGAGCATGTGCGTGCTTGCTTGGACGGGGAACGTCAGCGCGGCCCAGACGACAATCTCTTTCCAAGGCACGACACCAGTGCCCGCCAAGTTGCCCAGCGACTCGGTGAGGATACCGAGCTGACGTGGAATCATGAGGATCAGCACACGATCGACGGCCATGCAAATCGCCATGACCAGCAGCCACAACTGCGTCTGGCGGTCCTTGTATGGCAGGATGTACGGCAGAAAGATGAAGAAGCTTCTCAGGTAGCCTAGCCAGCCGCCCTGCTGCTCGAGTCGCCTCTTCTGCGCCTCTTTGATCTCCCTCTCGTCTTCGTCGTCGTCGTCGTCTTCGTCGTCGCTCCCATCATCACCGGCATAGTTGTCCTCGTCCTCGCTATCCTCCGGAACGGAGCCATACGCCGTAATGGATGCAGAATCACGGTCGTTCGGCGTGCGAGACTGCGTGCTACCTAGAAGGCTTCGGGTCTCCTCATCATCGCCAGCCTCGGCAGAGTTGTAGCGCCGGATGGAACACAAGGTGTAGACCACAGCAGCGATGAGCAGAGCGCCGCGGACAACATGGGCAGACAGGCGTGCAATGTCCCAGTCACTACCCAGCGAGAATCCCTTGGAGAAGAGCCCCAGCAAGACGGCGTCGGCAACGGCGCCAGCCGTCCATGCGGCGATGTAGGCGGGCCAGAGCGGCTCCTTGCTCTCGAGGAGCGAGATGCTTATGGCGGCCCAAACGAGAATGGATGCCAATGCATAGATCTGGATTCGGGTCAGGAAAATATGCAGCATAGCAGGAGGGAAAATATGCAGCATAGCAGGAGGGAAAATATGCAGCATAGCAGGAGGGAAAATATGCAGCATAGCAGGAGGGAAGTGGTGCTCACCGTTGCGTTCTGGCTGTACGAATCTCCGGGGTGAAGCTGGCCCTGCAACAGATTCAAAACCGACTCAACAACCTGCCGAGCCACATCGTCAGTCGTGCCTCTGTCGCGGGGCCGTAAAGAGATGAAGCGCATACGAAAGTCACACAAACGGCCGGCGACAGCCAATGTAGCAGCCGCCGCCGCTTCGGGGCGACGCTGTAGCTCGCACGCTTGCTCTCGGGCTGCGTCAGCAAGCGCAGCACCGGAAACGCCGCGAAGAGCACGACAATGGCAATCGGGCATGCGATGTGCAGGACGTCCACCACCCGTTCCGACGGGCCGCGCGGGCCGGCGTCCATGGCGAGGTGCGAGGCGTTGAGTTTCGTGTGATGATGGCCTGGGGGAGGGATCGTCAATACGCGGAAGTCCTTTGAGGATGGATGGATTTGTGGTGAGGCTCCCGCTGTTCAAGGAAAGAAAATTGCACAGAGGAAGGAGAGTAGGAATCGCGCGACGCGCGTCGATGCAGAAACGACAGAAGACAATACATGCGGAATATCGAAAGAAGAAAAAGCCGAAACGGGCTCCTGCAGGCGGCGCGAGATAGGGTGCCTTTATTTCGAGGCTCACCCATGCAGCCACGCACGCAGCCTTACCGATTACCTACCGTACTGCAGATTCAACTCCCGTCCCTCCCTCATGTAGCTAAGGTACTTGGAAACTCACAAGCAGGCAGCACGGAACACGCCCGCAAAACTCTAAACATCAATCGCCGTCTGACTCACGCGCCCCCTTCGGGCTCCTGCTTGACGATCTGTTGCGCCGTGCGCAGCTATATCTACACCTGTGCCTTATGCTTACAGCCTCAGAGTCTACGTAACCCAGCTGGGCGCAGCCAACTCGCCTCGCGCTCGCGCCTCGTCTAGACCCCACCGAACAAGCTGCTTGGCGAGGCCCCTTCCTTGAAATGCCGGGTGTACCGCGCACATGTCCAGCACCATGACGGCTGGTGGAGATGCCGCTGCCTTCTCCTTGACAAGCTCAATGCGTCGGCGGTGGAGGGAGTAGTCTAGCTGGCAGGCGTATCGCTGCTCCGCCTCATTGCCAGGGTAGATGGCCTCTAGATCCATGACCTGGCGTAGATCCTCTGCAGGCCGGTCGCCATGGCCCGGCACAGCCGAGGCCTGCACCCAGACAGCGACCCCGGCGATTGTGCGACCTTCGCCCTCGGCCTGGCGGTGATCCGGCAGCGTGGCTTTGAGGAAGATGGTGTTGGGTCTGCCCTCTTTGTCCCTCGTCGTGCTGCGCCAGCGCTCCGTCAAAAGGTCCACACCGCGAGCCCTGCCAACGGCAGTGTCCCATCCTGGGTTCATGGCGGTCCAGATGCCATCGTTGGTCTGCCGGCCAAACGCCTCGGATAAGCAGTCGAACAGCTCCTCGATGTCGTTGGCCCCGATGAGCTCGATGCGCACATGGGCAGCGTCCGTCCGAGGCGCCGCCGATGGAACTGGCGAGACGACGTCTCCGGTGTCAGCTGGCATGGCGTCTCGTCGTGTGTCTTGTACGCTGTTGAAGTTGCTGGGGTGACACTGAGGACAGCGGGGCACTTTGGTAAATGATTGACGAGAGCTGAGCCTGCCGCTCGCTTGTGTGAAGCTCGGTACGCGGCTGGTGATGGTGCGCTCTGGATGACTAGATGTTTCTCCGTGCCTGCTCCACAATTCCCGACACCACAGAAGTTCTCCAAGGCTTGGCAGGGGACCCCAGAATATCACATCCACCGCCATCCACCATCGCTCCAGTAATTATCCGTCTTCTTCCTCCGCTGGCCCCTTCGAATAAGCATATCTGGCCGAGAGTTAGCGCCAGGTAAAGCAACATGAATCAGCTGTCACTAAATTCCGTCGCCTTCGGTCTCGGGAAAGCATGCGAAGCAGTTGATGATTGTTGCAGATGACTTCAACAGTAAGCCACTGTTTTGAAGCACGGACCGACGTGGGGAATGGCCGATGTAAATAACTATGTCTCATCCATGGAAGAACGACGCACGGCTAGTTACGGACTGGGGCTCTGACTACGGAGTACTCCGTACTGAGATACTTGCTAGGGCCATCCACTTCGCGGGATGATGGAGGAAACGGCCACAGGTCAGTTTGGTCCACGTGCGCTAGATGAGGCCGTGCAATAAAGATTAATTGTAATCCGGCGTTCGATCCACCCCATAGGTAAACGTATCGGAACCTGGGATTCGTAAGACTCCATGGCAGTTTGTGTACCCTGGCGCTGTGACCATTTGGACACAATGGAAATCCCGCAAGCATGGGGGACACAGACGATGTTGGTCACACTCCCACGCTCATTGCCTGGTGGCATTGAACCGCATCCAGGAGAAAGCGCAGGCGAGAGAGCTCGGTTATAAATGACCAAGCCCTTCCTTGTACAGCCCGTCGGGGAAACTTCTCGGCAGGTGCCTATCGCTTCAGGCCTAAAGCATTTCCAGTAGGCGTTTAACAGATCTGAAACTTTATCCTCAAATTCTCTATGCTCCCCAACTTCGTTAACAGCCGCCCACCATGCATGCCTTCAAACAAGCCGTGGTAATCCTTGGTGCGTGATCTTCAGTGTATTACATTGCCGACAATGCCATGTACTAACCATTAAAGCAGGCTTATTGGGAGCTACCGAATCGTTGAAAGTAACAATACTCGCAGACACCAACCGAGATGGTATAATTGATGTAAAGGGCAATACCGACACCAAAAACAAAACGACCTGGACTGACACAAGGGGTGCACTTTTCCTCGCCAACATTGGAGATACGAATCAACGTTGCTCGAAGTCTATCAAAAACTTTACGGCCAACAGTATCATCGACAAGTGCCACGATGCATCAGACAATGTGCAGCGTAATCCCAAATACCTCGCGCCGCTGAAGTCACTTCCCATCTCGGGGCTCAGCAATGCGGCGACGGGTAGCATCTCTGTCTCCGGAACCGAGGCTGCCGAACGTGTACGGATCTTCCGCAAAGAGCCACATGACTGGATGTATGTGGCTTCCAATTACACATTCTCTGCCCGGGAACTCAAGGCTGGCCTTGAACTTGGTATTGATGCCCGCGATGCTCGACGACCAGGCGTGTGGGATGGCAGGGCCACGGTTCATCTCCGTGTACGAGATGGCCATGAGACGGCCAACGACTCCGTGGCTTTTCGTGTTGCTCCGGTCCTAACGCACCATCATCTCCAGGTCACTACCCAGGTGCTTACCACGGCATCAAGTGCCAAGGATCCGCAATCCAAGTTCGTTGAAGATCTGAAAGCCAATGTTGCACATGCTGGAATCGACAAGCCGGTGTTTCTATTCCCAGGTGACGATATCTGGACCCAAGACTTTTTCGAGCCTGGCTATATGAGCATCCCTGGGCCTCATGGCACTATCGTACTTCATGTCATGATCCGATCTACGCAGAGCGACCGCCCTGCGGGGCGGCTGATCTTTTCGGATCTTCGGTCCGACACTATTGGAGCTGTTCAGTACCTTAAGGAGGGATATGGCGAGAGTATCGAATCCATGGGAAACTTGGAGACCATCCCTCCGTATGAGCACAATGGCAAATTGTATCCTGCAGGCCGCACCATAATGGGCTCATACAATGGGACTCGGCCGTACATGGTGAACTTTCTCGATGCTCAGGAGGTGCAGTCCACGTTGAGTATCGACACCAGCTGGCTGTTGGTCGGACACACGGACGAGTTCCTGCAGTTTCTCCCTGCACCAACCGACCGCGGCTGGGTCATGATGGTCTGCGATCCAATGGGGGGTCTTACACTTCTAGAGAGGGCCAAGGCTCTAGGCTTCGGAGGCATCAAGGCACAGTCTCGCCCCAGCTTCCAGAGCGACAACGGCCGGTGCCTGCCCAACGACACCATCAATGATGTTTTGAATAGGGCCAATTTCACCAACATTCAGAAATTTACTGCTAAGAACATCCAGGCGAATGTTGACATCATCAAACGGGAGACTAGCCTCAGGGACGAAGAGATCATTCGTGTGCCATCCCTCTTTTACACTGATGACTTTAAGTGTCCTGGAGACAACGACGACGATGATGACACATTAGGTCCAAAGAACCTTATCATGGCTGGAACTTCAAATAGCAGGGCCAAGATGCTGCATCGCCGGAAAATTGATGATGCCATCCAGGTGGCAGCGTTTTACCCCGGCACGGTGAACGGCTTGGTCCTCAGCAACCTGCGCGTTTTGGCTCCTAATCCGTGGGGGCCTGTGATCAATGGCAAGGACATCATAGCCGAAGCTGTTGCCACGGCGTACAGAAAGGCCGACCATACTGTTGTTTACCAAGACGACTGGTTCTCACATCACACGGGCGGAGGCGAAGTACATTGCGGCACGAACAGCATCCGCAATGCAACAGACACGGCGTGGTGGCTCTAGAGTTTAAACTTGTCATTGTGCCGACTAGTGTCCATTCCTTTAAAAACACCGAGAGCTTTCTCCAGTATAGAAGTTAAAGTGCTTGATTGAACCCCTTGTGCCTTAAGTAATTCCCTACGAAGTACTACAACAGCCAGTGCGGTCGGCGGGCCTTTGAGGCATTCAGCGGTGTGAAAGTGGCAGTATTGGACGCAAAGGCAACGGAATGCTTCCGGTGACGATGCGGAGCTCAAGTACCAGTACCCGTCGGGACTCTCACTTTTTATCTGGCCCTCACATCAGTTACCCTGGCCTATTTCCTATTCTTTCTCGATCTTGCCGTCCTCTTTACAGTCGCCCCTGCCATAACCTCACAGTTCGACTCGCTGGTGGAGGACGGCTGGTACGTAAATACAAGCTGACCTGTCTAGCAAGCACATCCAATACGATCTGCCTCGAAAATGCTAATCACTTCACAAAAGATATGGCGGTGCCTATCAGCTCGGAAGGTGCAGCTTCTCTCCACGAGAAGGCGCAGCTACAGAGAAAAAGCAGAGCAAGGGCGAATGATGGATTCGTTGGGAGAATGCAGGGGTATTTTGCTGTTCATGCCGGGCCGCTGCGATGGCCTGTTTACTGGTTCCTTAATGGTTTTCTGGACGATGTATTTTTTTGTAGGGCCTTGGAGACTTTTATCGTCATTATTTTAAGAGATTGGCTCTCTTGGGGCGTGATCTTGTGGAGATCACTCCAGTTCATAGAACGTTCAATGCTACTACTTTAAGGTTTCGAAGACTCCACTGCTATAGTATACGTTGCTCAGTGCAAACTAAGAACCGACGAGAATTCTGACAGCCTGCACAAATAACAACGCACAAGACATCTGAATACTACAAAATTATGCTCTGTCGAGGGATTATTCACATAGGATCGGACGATGCCCTCTAAGGGATGACGGGCCGTCTGACACTGGCTGTGTGGAACCATCAGCACCTGGGATCTACCCACACGCGCGCAAGTGAGCATTATATATTGAAAAAAAAAA
>JALHBU010000108.1:0-64612 GCA_024340005.1 Tolypocladium tropicale | reverse complement strand
GGGGGGGGGATGTTGATGAGAGCCGGCGACTCGCTGTTCGTGGTCAGGTTTCGTCTCAAGAGTAAAGTAAAGGATTGTATAAAAATCCGGCATGGCTATTCCCGCCGAGATCTGTGATGTATCAAAAGCCCTGAATAGAGTTATGGAAGCAGCCGGGGCGAATGTCGACAGGCTGTTGCGATGATGGAAGGCCGGGCTGGCTTCTAGTGGGACAAGCAGAGCGCACCGTATATCCAGCGACGGTGCCCCGCCTCGCCTGTCCCTCATCCCGGCGACCCGGGCAGCCCACCCCAGGCGATCGCGAATCACTGTTGGGCACGGGCGAGGAACGGAGCAGCGGCCCAGGGGCTGCCGAAGAATTCCCGCCGCTACCGATAACCTTGAGGGGCGCCTCGGGATGCGCCCAAAACGCAAATGCACAGCCTTGTATTCGCACCTGTTCGCCAGTCGCGCAACTTTTCTCCTTGCAGCTGTAGGCCGCACGTCGAAGCTTATTTTTCGTTTCAAAGCCCCCGCCGTCTTCGCTGTCGCTGTCCGGCTTGGATTCCCATCTCCCCCAATGAGTTCCTTCTCGGCCCAACCTACGCACCGCCGCGAGCCGAGCCTCCTTCGCATCATTCCCATCCGCCGCCCGCTCAAGTTATGGACTGTTTGAGTCTGCGACTGACGGGCTTTCGAGAGCATGACTTGATCTCATAGTTGAGGTTCTTCCACGCACAACTTCCAGCGCCGGGAATCGATCCGACGATCCCTGCTCGATACAGCGCAACGTGAGCGCAAAGCCGAACGTCAGCGACAGGAAGTCACACGAGGTGCCGTGATGGCTACACCGACTTCCCAGGCAGGCCAGGCATGGCTGTGAGTCTTCCTGGCAGGGCGCGAAATCCTCTACGTGTCTTGCGCGCACCCAGATGCCAAAGCGACAGCGACCGCGCTTCTCGGCGCTTGTGCGCTGAACCATGCTGACGCTTAGCCTCCAGACAAGCCCTGAAACTCCGCAAGCACCTGCTGAAGCAACTCGAGAAGCTTCAAGCCGGTAGTGCCTCCGGCATCGATGCCTCACAGTTTGACGCCCTCGATGGTCTTCTGGAGAAGTGCGCTCCCGACGACAGCCATCGCCATGCCGCCCCTCGCTAACCATGGCCAGATTCCGCCTCGCTTGTGTACAAACCATCTTTCTCGACTTCAAGTACGCGGTCAAGGAGAGCACCGAAGAAGCTCTCTGGAGCCTTCACACTTCCATCAATGCTGAGTACCGACGGATCCTTGGCCGCCTCAGGCACAACTCCCACGCCGTCGAGAAACGCAAGGTTGAGAAGATGTACAACAACTTCCTCCGCATCGCGCAAAAATTCTACAAGGGATATATCCAGCGTCTATCTGCCCGCTACGATGTCGAAGAGCTTAAAAGGGTCGCCCAGGGCATCGATTTGCACCAGATGAATACAGGAGACACCATCAGCCCAGTTCCCGCTGATCTGGAACGTATGGTCCTCAAATCATGCCACTCAACCCTGTTGCGCCTCGGAGATCTCGCACGATACAGGATCCAAGCCAAGCGGAAGAATACCGGCTACGAAACGGCTCTGACATACTACGGCTTGGCCCGTCACCTCATGCCGCAGTCTGGATATGCCTTTCACCAGATGGGCATCGTGAATCTCGACCAGGAGAACCACCTCGACGTGGTGTACCATTTCTATCGGGCGTTAGCGGTGGATACCCCTCATCCAAACGCAAAGTCGAACCTGGACGCCGAGTTCAAGTCACTTCTGCTCTCCAACACGGCGAGGGGACGGTCAAATGCGGCAGCACCACAGGATGCCTTCACAATGTGGTTCGTCAAGCTTCATGCCCGTTTTCACAAGGGTGAAACCTTTTCGCAGCAGGCAGAGCTGGAAGACGAAGTGATGCACAGGTTGGAGATGGCATGCCGCAATGCAAGCTCAGGGGAAACATTGCTCAAGATGGCACTAATAAATATGTCGGCGCACGATGTTGCATCTGCTTCCTTGGCCGGTAAGGCGACTTTGGCGGCTTCTGTCAGGCCTATTGTGACTAACGGATTGCAGAAAAACAAACGGAATCAGCCTCACGCTTCCGGCAATTCACTCTGCGATTCAATGCCCTTTTCGTCATGACCCTCTGCAAGGTGCTGCAGTCGGAGCTCCAGGACGCAGTCTCCAGCAGGGCTGGGACTGTGGAACTCACGAGCGCCACCGAATCTCTTTTGCCGACTTTGCGGACGTATTGCATGTGGCTTGCCGCATGCCGGTCGGAGCTCTTCAGCGCGGCCCATGCATTTGGCGGCGTTGTCCCAGCTATGGTGCAGAATCTTGTCAAGGTCTTCACGCCAATTTGCGTGGTAATCTACAATCGGAAGAATGTAGCTTCCTGCCCTTATCTACTTCCCGAGGATCTCGAAATCCGCGGTATTCGCTCACTGTCCGGAGACCGAGTCCCTGAATCGTGCAGACTCTATTGCGGCGAGGACGGCAACTCGAAGCCGTACCTCTATGACGCTGCACAACGCCTGGAGCTTGTTACAGAAAACCTGTCCAGAGTTCTGGATATTCTTCGCTGCGCATACTTTTTGGCTGAAGATAGCTCATCCCCTGTGTCATGTCAGGTCACGGAGGATTGGCTGGTGTTTGAATATCAGCCAGATGCAACATCTGCTGCTCCACAGAGCAACGCAGATGCAGGACCGAGCCTCGGCAACCGCATTCTTGGAGGTCAGGGAGATGCAGCCGTCGAATACCCCCAGAATCCAGGCCCTCAAGCTGCCGAGCAGCTTTCTAGTGCGAAGCGAAACAACGTGGATGCCTTTGAAGTGGCCGCACGAGATGAGCTTCGCGAAACCTTTCAAGCATCGGCCGAAGATCATGCCGCACAGACTGTGATTGCCATGCTGACACCATTTCTGAAGCCTCCGACTCCGCAACCTCAGCATCACGCCCGTTCTTCCGAGGAATCTTCTTACGGGATGCAAGTCTCCAATACAGCTAACGATAACTTTGGTTTGACAAGCGCCTACTCAACACCAATCGTTTCGCGGCCGTCTGGCTCCATCTCCCCATTTCCTTGGGCCTGGGACGGCACCCCAAAGCCCGACCGAGTGCAGGATTCGGCCGCCTCAGCGGGCAAAGAAGCATTCATCAGAGCCAGCCGCAACAACTCGCCGAAAGAGCCGATGCTCTCTGGAAGCGCATCGGACGACCCATTCGTCACGGCTGGACGCAATCAGCCTGCAGTCTCTCCTCGCACTTACAATGGACCACCGGCACCCGGTGACTTGGGCGGCATTCCTCGATCCACGGCCGAGGAGGCCCACAGAGATAGCCTGCTGCAGTATTTGACGAGCGCTGGCGTCTCACGAACTTCTCCACTTGTCCGCAATGGGGAGAGGCCGAGGGCAACGGAGCAGGGCGCTGGACCGGCCCCTTCCCAGTGGGCATCACGGAATGTCGAACAAGGACCAGCGTCTACGGACACCGCATTCTTTTCGCATCCTAGCAGCCTGTACCAGGGAACCCCAGTGGACGGCATAGGCCTCGGCGTATCGGCTGGCTGGGATGCTGGCCGCCGCCGCTTCCAGAGCCCTGCTTACGGCGTGACCGAATCGTCGTCGCCTTCACACCCTGCCCAGCTTGGCGACTCTGCTCTGAGCTATGACGAGGCTATTTTCCGCGCTGCCTGGGTGGGAAAATGAGCGACCCTCACGACTTACGTTAATTGTCTAGACTTGGCACTGCTCGTACCATGGCCTACTTCTCACGCAAACTGACACAGCGTCGTATGACGAGCACTTTCTTGGCAGGAGGCACACTATGCTTCCAGGGCTATAGAGCCTGGCCGCGAGATTAGCATCGCATTACAGTCTGCATGGCGCAAAACTTCATTGCCAGGGGGATGGAAGCGTCAGAATCATATCATGTAAGCGCACGGCTTTGTTTGTCTCGCCTGCGGGAACCGGGTTATCAGAACCACTATACGAAGGCCGAGACGGGCGTTGGGCAGTCCACACCAAGCCATGACATGCCTATCAATGCGGGCAGAATCAAGCAAATTTTGAACACTTGGACGATGATCAACTCGTCATCGCTAAATTTCTTTTTGAAACACACGTAAGACATCGGTTTATTTTGCCTTTCAAGTTCATGTCATCGGATCGTGGAGGATACCGAGTTCGCTATGCGAAGAGAGCCACAACCTCTGGGGCTCTCGCTTCAGATGCAAAACGCCGTTGTTGAAACCGGTTTTCCCATTTAGCCCTCAACGCCAATCCAATCATTTCTTAAGATAGCACGCGACCCGTGAGGGGGCTTACGAGGAAGCCTGGTACGTTTGCTTGGGGAAGGGGTAACTGCAGAAGGATGATCAGTACCGTTGCGACAGGAGGGGGAAGATAATATCATTTTCGCTCCAGCCAGACAGCTGAATTGAATGGGTCATGAAGAAATCACGTAGGATGGCCGACTTACGAAGGTCCGAGCTCCTGAATGCTGAGCCTGGCGAGCCACTGACCCATGTCAATGCTCGTCTTGAGGGACTTGTTCTCCAAGATACCGGCCAGCAAGCCGCCAGCGAATGCATCGCCGGCACCATTGGTGTCGTTGATCTTCTCGGCCTCGATGGCATGGACAGGGAACTCCTGGATGCCCTCCTCGCCCTGAATGGCGACCAAGGTAGGCTGGGTGCCCTGGGTGACGATGGCAACACGCTTGCGCTTGGTGTTCACCTTGGGCAGATTAGCGAGGTGAACGACAACGTCCTTGGGCTCCTTGGAGGGCAGGCCATGCGACTCGGCGTACGCGGCAGCCTCGGTCTCGTTGCCGATGATGTAGTCCCAGTACGGAGCGCTGGCATCAACAGGCTCCTTGAAGAACTGGGGGATAAAGGGCGCCGAGAGGGACAGAACGAAGATCTTGTTGTGCTCAGCAGCCTGCTTGGCAAGCTCCATGATGGCAGGGGGGCAGACTAGTGAATGGCCAGGTTAATATCTTGCAGCCCGGAGGTTGCACATCAGCCCTTACCGGTGAAGTGGAAGCCGCCAACGTAGTACACCTCGGCATTCTCAACCAGGCTCCAGATTTCGGGCTTCTTCAGGTGGTCCAAGTCGTAGTGGTTGGCCGCACCCAAATCCGTGCACAAGCTGCGGTTGTGACCAGTGATGATGGCACCGCAGCGGCCAGTCTTCTCGTTGGGGTCGACGCGGTACTCGACGCGCAGGCCGGCGGCCTTGACGGCATCGTGCAGAATAGCCGAGTATTTGTCGTCACCGGCGCCACCGAGGTAGACGACGCTGTTGGGGGGCAGGATGTACTGGGCGCCACGGGCCGAGTTCTGCGCCGCGCCGCCAGCGATCAGCTTGGCGTCGTAGTTGTTGAGAAGCTCATCGTAGAGGGGGACGTGCTTCTCCTCGGCGAGGATGGCGTCGTTCTCCTTGAGGCCATACTTGTCCAGCAGAGCCTTGTCACCGACGGCTTGGATATCTGTGTTTGGAGTGGCGAGTGAGCAAAAATGTCACCAAGACACAAACGAAGACCCTAGGGACGAAAAACGGCCCCGAGGCAACGGACCGACGAGATAAGGAAGGGCGTTGATGCGCCGCGGGGTTTCAAGTACGTACCAAGCAGAGGGTTCTCCAGGCAGAGAAGAGCGAATTCCTTGGAAGGGGCCATGATGATCAGCTAGCAACGTGAAAGAGGAACTCTGAAATGCGCTTCCTGCAGGGATTGTGAAGGACGACGGAGGAGGGGTTTGAGTGAGATTGCTGGGAAGGGATGGTGTTTGGCGGGATGGCGGGGTCGAAAGGGTAAGGTCCCTTTCGTCTCGTCTACGAGTACTTCGTACCGGGCAGGTCCGAGTGCGAATTGGGTACGTACAGTCAACCCGCAGCATTGTGGGGCGCGGACCACGGCGTCTGACGGCACTTGCAAGTCTTTTTTTTGCTGGAGAGGTGGAAAGGAGGCGGCGCCAGCGCCCATACAGCACGTCGTGACTCCATGCCATTGCATCCATTGATACTCCGTACTCCGTACCCGGAGTATTAGGTGGACGGCAAATGCGTGGAGGCGTCATCTCGGCATTATCCTCAATTGGACCGTGGACTGACGGTCGGCGCAGTGGCCGCATGTTGTCCAATCTCAAATTGCACTTCAGCTGCAGACGGCCTCTACCTCATTGCATCTTGAAGAGAAGGAGCTCGAGCTGCCGCTTCCCCCTCCATCGTTCACGCTACGTTGTCACGTACAGAGGGGACCGAAAATTGTGTGTGCGCCAAATGCCATTGTACTTGCTTCTGAGCTACCAGACTCCTGCTCACAGCAGTACCATCAATAGATGCAAGCAAGCCTCTGTAACACCATCCCAATGAGACCACGAAATCCAGCCCCTTAATCCTTCGTCTTCTGCGTACCACGCAGCAGACCCGTCCTTCTCGCAGCAATAAGACCGGCCTTCTGTCCCTGGGCGGCGTATCGGGAGATGGTAGACGCCTTACCAATATGTTGGTGGTTACCCTGCAAGTGCTGTCAGCATCTGTCCATAGACTCCAATTGTCCGCGAAAAAACTTACACCACCGTGGGGATGGTCCACAGGGTTCATGGCAACACCACGAGTCTTGGGCCAGCTGTTGCGCTTGACGGCGAACTTGTGCTTGGCGCGAGAAGCCTCTGTTCGACGGTTAGGACATGGCTCACCCAACGACAGAACCAAGGGGACGTACTCAGGAGAGGCTTGTCGGTACGGCCACCACCGGCAACAATGCCGATCATGCCTCGGGCGCCGGACAGGACGACCTTCTTGGCACCAGAGGGCAGCTTGATGCGGGTCTTGCCCTCATCGGGGTTGTGGCCGATGACAGTGATGTAGCCACCAGAGGTGCGGCCCAGGGAACCGCGGTCGCCGACCTTCTCCTCGACGTTGGAGACGACGGTACCCTCGGGCATCTCACCCAGGGGCAGAACGTTGCCAACGGTCAGAGCAGCCTTCTTTCCGGCGTAGATGAACTGGCCAGTGTACATGCCCTCGTTGGCAATGAAGGTCTCGGTGGTCTGCTTGAACTGGTAGGGGTGGCGGAAGACGACCTTGGCGAGGGGAGCACCACGACCTGCAAATATCCATCGTCAGCCCTCGTCCCATTTCCGTATCCCATCCGCATCGTGTAAACTGACCAGGGTCGTGGATGATCTCGCGGACTACACCACGGAGGTAACCATGACGCTCAGCGTAGTCGAGGTTGCGGAACTTGGCGGGGGCCTTGTTCAGGCGCGTGTTGGCAGCTGTCAAGAGTCAGTACGAACGTCGGCGTCCAAAGCGTTGGCGACTTCAAGTATCCGTCGATGGTGACTGACTGAAAATGGATCCACGCCCCTTGCGCTGGTTGCGAATAACTCTACCCATGGCGGCGGCTGTTGACTCGATGCAATCGTTCGAGTATCTGCTGCGACAGCTGGTGTTAGTGGTTGGGCGCCGAGGGCGTGAGGTTGGAAATTTACCTGGCTCCGGCCGCTTGGTGTTTTGACGAGGAGGCCTTGCAAGCAGTTGCGGACAATTTTTTGTGTGCGGGACCATTCGACATGCGGAGGAGCCCTGACCACGTGACTGCTGAGTGGACCCAACCAGCCAAACATGCGGACCAATCAAATAGACCCACTAATCCGCTCCACAATTCTCGTGAGACTAGGCCATCGTCGGCACTCAACGCGAACGTCGCGACTCACGATCCAGAGGCGCGCGGCGCGGAGCTCATACCGTTGGCTTTGTCAGCGCCGACTGCACTGTCTCAATCACATTGTGAAGCTCTGTAGCACTTATCCGACGTGTGTGCTTCGCGAACGCCCTGCAGCAAGGTTGGCCTTCAGGGTGGCCACTCCATATGCAGAGGTCAGGTCATCGACGATTGTCTTCGCATATCGACCTCGGTAGGTCGATACGCGAAGACGGATCGTTCGTGCTGGCTGGCTTAACGGTGATCTGACCATTTGCTTGTGGAGCTGCACGCTTCGACTCTTCTCAGGTGACAGGCTGTCAGCTATACGACAGCCTTGACGCGAGGCGCAACGTTACGGCACGTGTCAGCAGACGTCGGCCAAGTGGTCACGAGAGACGGTCTCGTATGGGCGCTGAATTGCTTCAAGAAGAAATCTCCGTGCAGAACCGAGCTCGCCGTGTCGACCTTGGTTGGACATGAGCCGTTCCCTGCGGGAGCTCCCTGTTAGTTCCACTGCCTTGTCTAATCCATTATCCTGCTATATCGATGTCGCGAGTCACCATGCGAACCGCTGGGCGGAAATCTGGAGTCGAGCATGAGAATCGCAGGGCTTGGCCACGCCGCGCCTGAGCCTTAGAGCGGTGGAACATTGGCAAGCACTCGTGTCCATCCCCTTGCGCCTTTGTCAATTGGCGACTACTGACATATTTAATCATGGGCCTCGACGCCGCTCTACGCCAGAGAGACCGGAGACATTGTTGTTGAAATCATTCCCGACCGGCCATCAGAGGCGCTACGGTGCGGCTTGCGGCGGAGGGGCGGCCTTTTTGGAGATTCGACCTCACTCGCGACGTTGTTACGTCATGATCAATGGCCTGCTTTCCACGCAGTTATCGCTCGTCTCGAGGTTGTTGATGAAGCAGTGGGACACTTTCTCGGATGTCTGAGTGGTTGAACTTTGTTCCCGTAGTGGTTCGGGCTCCGGGCGCGTTTGGCAGGACGCGGTATGGACTACGTGCGACGTTGGCCTGATGGGTGGCAGCCTTGATGCGATTCGCGGTGCGCGAGGTCGGAGGGGAAATGGGGGCATTGGAGAACATGGCTGGGCAAGCCGTATTGCTGCAACCTGTCCTTTTACTGCCCTCTGTTGTATGCGCAAGTACTTCGTAGTTGAGGGTCAATCGCGTGCAACGTCCTCTACGCAGCCTAATGGCCTCTGTGACGCCCTGGGCCTATCAGATGGGGCCTGTCTGATATGCGGCTCAAGAACGCAGGCTGGCTAGTGCATGCGCTCACTTGTCGAGCAGCAACTCCAGCTCCCCATACTTGACTTCACCTTCTCCACACCGCGACATCCTCCCCTCTCAAACACGCCCAACATGGCTGCAGACGACGATTCTTCCGATCTCTCGTCGCTGTCGTCGCTGTCGCCGGCGCCTTCAGACGACGAGCTCGACGCGGCCGCGCCCTCAAAGTCGAAATCAGGGATCCTTAAGTTCTTCCCCAAATTGTCGGAGGCGCCACCCAAGGAGCCTTCGCCGCCGCCGCGCAAACGGTCGCCATCGCCACCGCACGAATATGTCCTCGAAGACAATCCTGATATCGCGGTACGCGCCCGATTTCAACCCTCACCCCGCTGCTTCTTTTTTGCCTTTTCGCCCCTTTCGCGGAATGCCACATGTCGCGTCGCCCGTCGGGTGCGACGCGAATTTTCGCGTGCAAACGTCATGGGACGGCGTGCTGACCATTGCAGTTCATCGTGATGTTCCGAAGCCGATTCAGCGACGCTTTCCCGAAATCCCTCGCGCACTTCGGACCACAGGAGTTGGAGCGAGATGTAGTGGAGTCAATTCCCGGCGACCGAGTCGAACACTTCCTGTGCGCGCTGCTGGGCCTCTTGCTCAATAGGAAGCAAGACGTCAAGTAGGCAACGACCCCGCCCCGTGCGCCCCTTGACGAAGAAGTGCTCACTGATATCGGTTCTATAGGCAGGGCCACTATGGCAGAGCGCTGGAAGACGCGATTACGTCCCACAAGAGCCAATGGCCCTCGGTGTGGGAGGATAAGAACCCGCTGTCTGGTGGCGCCTCCTTCAACACCATGACCGCGTCCGAAAGAGTATGTGCACGCGTGCAATACCTTGTCGACATGTTACTTACGATGCTGGCAAATAGCTTACCCTGCTTCGAACTCTCATTCTCTGGTCCATGGCCTCATCCGACACCGTCAAAGGCCTGATCAACCAATCATACAAGCAGAACCGTCACGAGGATGACCTTAACCAGCCTAGGTCGGTACAACCTTGGGGCTCGGACGGAGACAAGCGCCGCTACTTCCTTGTCGAGGGTCAAGACGACACACATTTTCGTGTGTACCGGGAGAGCAATCCCGCTGGAACAAGCCGTACTTGGTGGAGCGTGGCCGGTTCGATCGAAGAGTTGAAGGCACTCTCTGAAAAGCTTGAGACCAAGGACGGTGGTCCCAAGGCAAAGAAGCTAAGCCAAAAAATCATGCAGGTTATTCCGCGCTTTGAGGCCGGCGAAGAGGTGAGCGAGGCCCTCCCCCTCCTCTTTCTCTTTCCGCACCTTACCTAGGGTGCTCGCCCTCTCAAGTATAGATAACCTCTGTGAACCGTGCTGACAATGGCTATAGAAGCGGAAGCGTAGAGAGTATCGCCAGATGCGAAAGGAGCAGTTCAAGCGGCCGGAGCCTGGTTTCTCGATGTACGAGGGTCGCACGCGAGGAAAACGGATGAAGTATACCTACTCCGATGACGAAGACATGTTCTATTCAGATTCGACGGCCAATAGACGCTCCGCTCGCAATACTGGAGCCACAACACCAGCTGAAACAGGCCCAGTCACTACCTCTAGTGGCCGACAGATTCGAGCGCCGCCTCGACTGAACATGGTGACAGGAGACAGCGCACCCGGGAGCCTGCAAGGTGATGGCTCGGAGTATGGCAAGGAAGATTCTGCAGGGCCCTCAGGACGGCCTAAGCGGTCTGCAGCTGCGAGTCGTGGAAGCAACGGCTGGGAAGACTCGTCGCGCCGGAACACATCTGTCGACACTGATGACGGCGAAAGCGAGGCGGAATTTGGCGATGATGAGGATGATGCTCACGTCCCCGAGGAGTCGGAAGACGAGGACGAATTCGATGAAGACGAAGCCATGGTGGAGGATGACTTGGATGACCAACCTCAAAGCCTGGTCGTGAAGCTCTCGGTAACGCCGCCGAAGCTTAGGACGGTCCTGACCCCAGTTAGCCAGGTGCCCAGCGTGCTTCCATCATACGGGACTCATGATGCGAAGGGCAACGGCAGCACACTAGGCACGTCCATGATCGATGTGCATGAGGCCCCGATCCAGGACTCGATCTCTGTTGCCGACCCTGTTTCCAAGACAGCACCAGTGCCCTCCAGAGAGGGCAACGGCGAGGAGAAGCACGGCGCACCAGCGCCATCAGATCTGAATGGCGACGAACAGTCGCATATCACACAACCAATTCCTGCGACGTCCTTGGCCTTTCGGGGCAGTCCGGAAAAGCCGCAAGGACAACCTATTCCCCGGGTCATTGGCGTCGCTGGTCAGGAGTAGGGCTATATCGCATGGGCTAAATGTTTTCGTTGGAGTTGTGGAGCGGGCCGCTGGCGTACGGTATAGAATCTTAGGTCCCGGGTACTAGGTTTGCCGAATCATGCACACGCGATGGCGATGTCGGCGCCGGGGAGGGTCACAAAGGGCACGGAAAGATGGAAGGGCTGCCTCCTCCGCCATCCATATTGAGCAGACATGCATGAGGCAGGATTCAGCAAGAGCCCGTAATGGAGCACTTGGCCGCAATTGTCATCACCAAGGTATCAGTCGGCATGAAACGCGCAATAGGTACCATAAACACCTGTATACAAGCAACTGCGTGAGAGGCTACGCTGTGATCTCAAGCCTTGCGATTGGGTATCGTCCACTTGTTGACACCATACCACCACCTCCTTACTCGGGCGCCTGCCGTGTTGCCATGTAATCTGGCGTTCCGGTTCCATTGTTGCCATCCACACAGCAGGAGGTTGTATATCAAGCCTTGGGCCAAGGGCATTACGACCTGCGCCGCGTGAGCACTCGCGAGACTAATCGTCGAAGGAGAAAGACCATACCTGATCCCTTGCTGTAATTAGTAACACCTTCCACCAGGTGTCGGCGTTGGATATGCTGTGGAGGTAGCTCTGCTCAAACCGCAGGTCCGGCAGTGGAGGGAGGTTGCGACTCCGGGGGGCGGGGCGGAGAACGCTGTAGGGAATGTCGTCGTCGTCATCATCTTCGTCGTCGTTTACTTCATCAAGAACGTCGTCGACATCGCTGAGTCTGGAGCTCTCCAAAGTGACGGTCTGCTTCTTGTCGGTGGCCGTCGACGGGGCGACGTCGAGCCTGGGGTCTGGATGCGCTCGGATGTGGCCAGCCTGGATGGTTGAGGCCAGCTCCGCCGGCAGTGAGGACATTGCGGCTTAGTCTGCAGGCTCGTCGGTCATTTATGTGCCGATGCAATCCCCATGAAATAAGAAGTGGCTCGTGGCGTCGATGAATTGTCGACGTCCCGGGAGACCTTGTCTTCCTGGTGAGCGGCGCCGAGTGACCTGCCGCCGAGATAGACGCAACGGCGACGTCGTTTTGCCGGGCGGTGAGCCAGGCCGTGGTCGATGCGAACTGGTCATGGCCGAGATTCTCCCGGGTCACCCGTTACCTTAGGAAGCCCGGCCCGCTGCCAGGCGGTGGGTGGGTGGCGCGGGGTGACCTGACGTGGTCGCCCTCTTCCCTAGTAGTGGTGGGTTTGTCGAGGGCGCGTGGCGTTCAGCAAGTTGGGTTAGCGTCGTCGCCGCTCTAACTACGGCTCTGCTCGGTCACAGACTACCCAGGTAATTCTCACTCAAGCAATTACCAACAAGGTAATCCGTACTTCGTAGTACTACGCACGGTTACGTCTTGTTCTAGATGTTGTAAGGCCTAGGAGGCGTGCTTTACCCAAGCAAACTTAATTGGAGTTGTTTCATCCCGAGATCCGACCCCTGAGTCCGGGCCACGACGAAAGGCCAGGGAGGAAATGGCGACTCAGATCTACAGGATGTATCCTGATATATGGAAACATGCGTTAAAAGTTTGGCTTTATACTAAATAAGAGGCTTAGCTCTTCCTGATTTGAACCCAGCTCGGAGCTGTACCTCCCGTCCTCGGGGATTCGCCATATCAGACCATGATAGTACGTTCCGATATTCCGTACAGGTATGGAAATCATGCATCTCTGAAAAGCAATATGACAAAAGCAAGCAAATTTCAGAGACTCTGGAAATTACCTGATAGTCTCTTCCTCTAATCCAGGCAAATGCTCTTCACGGTCGTTCCTCACATCGAGCGCAGTAAATCCCTGTGTATCCAGAACAGCGAGTGCCCCTGTACTGCTGTCGCATGTATGAAAACCAACAGTGAGGTTTATGTTGATTGTAGCCCAGTCGTGCTTGAATGGATCAGCCAGCCATTCCTGGCAGTGGACGCTGTGATGCATATCGCGGTCTCGATTCGTCAACCCGCCCGTAGCTCGGAAGAATCGTCGCATGTAAAAGACACAATGCCAGTAGTGCTGGCCCCAGGTGGAATAAAGATCGTTGCGGTAACCTCTTAAGACGTTTTTTAATGCCACTTCGTCAGAATGATGGAGGCCCTTATAATATTTCCATCCTTCTTTTCTCTGAAGTTCGAGGAATTCTTCGTGGAGCTGAGTGTCGAAACACGCAGGTGGCACCCAGCTATAGGACCACAGCTGAAAGTGGCAGCCGAGCATCAGTGCTTCTTCGGGGTATGTGCCGCAGTCCTGTATCGTGCCTGCGCTTGTTGAAACGGTCTCCTCATCGGCTGCTGTACTTTGGCACGTAGGCTGTCTAAGGGACCAGACCGTCGTAACGAAAATGGCCCAAAGAAACGATGAGAGCAAAATCCCGCCCATGACAGCGTAGAACCGTGTAATGCGAGATTTGCGTTCTGGTCTGATGGCATATTCCGCGCCAGCCTGTGTAACGTCCACATCCAAGAACGCCTCCAGCTCTTCTTCTGCCTTTTTGTCGAACTCCATTTTTAAAGATTATTGCTCGATCTAATTGGATTTTTTTTTGGAAACGTCTCGCAGGTGTAGTATTCTTGCGGCACTTGGTAGAAGTTGAGGAGAGACGCGAAGACTTGTGCCGTGGAAGTTCAGGGGCAAAGCCCACAACGCAGGTACTTCACAACTGATACATGCTTTGTGCTTTGATCAATGTGGTCGTAATGGATGCTCTCTGAACAGAATCATATCAGGCCCATTTGCATGAACCGAATATTCTTCAAGTGAAGCGCGACATGCTTTACCAACCCAACATGTCTTAGCGTTTCATGCACGATGAACACCACCCTGCTGGAGCAAAACGTCTTAGATTCGGCCATATATGCTGTTGGTCGCTGGACAGTCCCCGGATGCCGAATTCTGTGCCGCAAAGCCTCCATAGGAGGAGTATGGATAGCATCCGTGGGTGTCCTCGGCTATGCGGCATCCAAGGGTTTGGTCAAAGACTTGAATATTCCGTACATTCCGTGTCTGGACTTCGTTCAACCGTGTCGGGCCGTTTTCTGTGCTGCATGTGGGACTTACCAGCATGCCTGTCACCACCATTGTAACCCGGCATGGACGGCAAGTCGTGACCGAGTATTGACGGCCAAAGCCGTGTTTCCGTGCTCAACGTTGGCAACAAAAGTATACAGGCTCGTCGCATATCCCAATGTAGGCAAGTGAAAATACTACTTACAACTCACTGCAAGTCCAGATTACCCGCTATCTCGGCATTACTTCAGCATACGCCGAACACGACGTTGCCCCGAGTATCCATCGCATCAACCCCGTCGGCCTGCATCGCCCTCTCAAGCAGCAAAAGCGTACAATGCTTCGAGTGGTTGTAGTCCGCAGTCAGCTTATCTACCCTGTTTCCACTCGAAAAGGCGTGTGCTTTCCTGATCAACATCCAGGCGCAGTGTGCCAGATGTTCTCTTTCGGTCCCCCACCACTTGCCACCATCTCGGCCGTTCTCTTCCGCCATTGCCGCTAGCTCATCCATTTTGAGCGGCCGGGACCCCTCTTGATCCCTCCAATACTGCCAAGCCGACTGACTGTACGCTTTGGCGGCTTGCTGAAACTCGGCTAACCCGTGCCGGGGGCAGGCGTTCGAAAGCCACGCCTTCGCAAGAGGGTCAAACGAACAGCCCGCTGCTTTTGCTTGTTCGACACTGTGACCACAGGTCAGGGGCTCCCAGGGAGCTGTGTCGTGCTGCAGTTGTAGATAGCGGAACAAAAGTGCCAAAAAAGAAACACTGAAGAATATGGCTATTGCCGCGAGCAACAGGAGAATGTATCGGCTAAAATTGCAACTGTGACTCTTGCGGTAGGCGGGATCCAAGGCTGCATTGTCAGACAGTTTCTCGCCTTCAACTGCTTGATATGACCATGTTGATATCCGGTAAGGGAAAAAACGCCACTTGTTGTCGCGCATAACTTTAATGTCTGGCAATTGCCATGGAATTTGGAGTGCAGTGGAGTCTGTCGGAAACAAAGCGGCGATTGGCATCGAGGAATGGTGTGACTCTTATATACACATGTACTGCCCGGTTACACGAAGTAGATACCTCCAGTATTCCGCACCTCCCTACGTAAATATGCACCGAAAGCAGAGGCGTAAGAGTGGCCGAATGTCCCTCGTCTGCAGTAGGGTCAAGGTCATCTACATCTCTCGGTTGCTCCAGTCGCAACATGTACGGAGTTCCCCAACCAAACGAGCAGTTCCGCCATTGAGCAGTAGTTGGCGTATTCTTTTGCAAAATCACGTCTTCATTATTTCATGTTCTGTGTAAACTCAGGACAAAGGTAAAGATAGCAGGAGGAGGCTCTGTTATTTATCTGTGTTCAGCACCACCCCAGAAACTGTACCATAGCCGGGATCCAGGATGATCTTGCCACAATGTATGATGTGCTTCTCGTTGTCCGAACGGGGCTCCACCATCTTGCCATTGAATCTGGCTCGATGCTCTTTCCTCCAGTAGAAGATGCAGTGCACAACATGCCAGTGGGAAGACATGTGGAAGCGTTGATTAGGGTCGTTAGCCATGTTTGCGATCTCTTCAAGACTGACCTCTTTCGTGTGTGCCGTGTCGGCCCAGTAAGTCCATGTGCCGTTAGGTCCTGGCCCTGAGCGCTCGAATTCGGCCGTGAGCTCATCATCTCTGCAGTGCTCAGGAAGCCACGCTGCTGCGAGCGAGTCGTACTTGCAACCCAAAGAGATTGCCTCGGATATAGACTGTCCACAGTCGCAAGATCTATACAGTCCGGATTGATCTTCTCTCAAACGTGATTCTTGAGAGCCAGGAGGGCTCTGCACCTCATGTCTGTCGTTCGGACCTCGAAGCAGTCCAACAAGTCCCAGAATCGCGAGTGTGATCAATAGTATGTCCTTCAGCACCCATAAGTGAGGCAACACTCGTTGAGATACTTGTCCAATGTGACGGACTATCGATGCTGGAGTTTGCGCAGCTGCTTGTATCGTGTGAACTGCTCGTCATGATTGTGCTCATGCTGTGCGAGCCTAATCAAGCCAGTCAGTCTCTCTCGTTGCGATGATAACTCCATGTTCAGCACGAACTTCTCATAACCGTATTGCATTGTATATTGGGTCGGCGTAGAACACCAGTTCTCAGAGCAAGAGCCAAAGTATCCGTTGACAAGAGCGATTACTGGAGGGGGCGGGGCATGCAAATCGCCCAGAACCTGAAGTAGGAACCACGATGGAAGCACACCAAGCCATTAGGTCAATGTCAAAGCTCCGAACAGGCAGCTCAGATATGGCAGCGCAACAAATATCATATGTCCGCCTTAGGAGTACGCAATATCCCTGACAGGGGCATGGGGCGAGGCACGAAGTGCAAGTTCAGCACAGGGGGCTGCCGGGCCATGCTCGTTCCAGGATCCTACATGTACGTGGCATCACAAGACCAATGAACCCAAAGAGGTGTGGTGTGACTGCAGCATGCGGTTCTATTGGAAAAGCCCGGAATCGACGGATAATGTCATCACCCAAATGAATGAGGCTTGACCCAATGGAACAGACCGGTAGGCCGACGCACTCCGGCACACACCTTCGTTCAACATCGTTCTTTATTCTCCTGTCGCAGTGATAGCAAGTCTAGGGCTTCGATCGCACTTCGTTCCTTAAGTTTTGGAAAGCCGATGAACAATCTCAAGCAGGTTCGTCCAGTGATCCCAGAGTTTCCGTTTTTGCAAACTCTGGAGCTCCCGACACGAAGGTGAGGCATGGCATTTCCATCAATGTGTTTAAAAAATATTGCTCATGATTGCCTAGTTAGTTTTCGCCCACGACAAGAAGATGCCTCGTCGTAACGAGTATGCCCAACTTCCACACGCATTTCTGGAAACGCAAAATGCTGTTGAGAAGGCTTCAAATGAGTGGAACACGACAGAAGCCAAGCGGTTGAGCTTCAAGGGAGGAGGGTCATTCAAGCTCTCTATATCGCCCGCGGTCACTCACACTATTCTAAACTGCATCACCTTGTGCCTGGGCATGGCCATTGGGGCTACCATAGTGTCCCTGTTGCACAAAAGTTCAGCAGAACGATCAACCACCGTCATCAATGTCGACCTTCCAACAGCAAATACGAGTAAAATGATGATTATCGACGGTGTTGCGGTTCAAGGTACACAATGCGGTAACAGCTGGCATGAGGCGAAACAGTTGGGATGTCACTTTGATGTCATGGCATCACGGTGGTACTCGTCAGAATGCTTCGACCAGAGCGTACTTGACGGGATGCTGGCCGAGCAGCCTTACGTCAACTTCACCTGGTATGCTGACCAGAACCACACGAAAGAGTATGCCCCGGAGCTCGTCCTTCGGGGCGAGTTTGACATGGTCTATCCCAGCGGCGACTACCACATATACCACTGCCTGTATCTTTGGCGAAGACTTCATCATGCTGTGCTGAAAAACAAGCCTCTTGACGAGGATTTGCTCAAGTATGGCCATACACTTCATTGCACTCGGATGATCATGCAATGGATGGACCCGACTATCCCAAGGACAACGATCTCGTCAGCTTCTAGTGGGATCCCATTTTGCCGCAATAACAGACTGGGCCTCATGGACGGGTAGGACATGGGATATTAGGATAGATCACTTGCTGGACTTAAACTTCAATGTATGATGTCTTCTCTGAAGTTGAGTTCCGTTGAAGTCTCCATGAGGACCTTCGTATTGAACGACCTATTCACCGGGAAGGAATATCATGAAAGAATTAACACCTACCACTGCGCGCGATCGCAGTAGACCATCATTCATGCACGCTAGTCCATGTCAGCTTGGGAACTCGCCCCATCTCTTCAGGTCGGGCCGAGGAGAGGGACTCGTGGCGGCTACGCTTGCATGCTGCATGAAGGTTTGAACGTGGCTCAACACAGTTGCATATACGGACGATTTCGAAGGCTGTTAACAAAAGTTCCGCTACCAATATCCAGTTAGCCTTCCGACACAGCCTCCAGCTGTTTATTTGGACGTTGGACCTCATTCGGCATGACTCGTAGGACTCGGATGAATGCAACCCTACTGCTGGCTAGCCCCTCCTTCACCACTTTTGCATACCTATGCAGTATTGAGTCGCTAAGACCTTGCAGCAGCCATTGACGAGGGCTGGGATGTCTCGTGAAGGTCATAGGTCAGGCGAGAGAATCGGTCTACTAGAATGGCGCAGACGAAGTGAAGTCGGCGGACATCTGCTTACCTGTAATTAGGTAGTAATGAAGAGAAAATGTGGTGGTGCACTTCCTCGAAATAGCTTTATATAATCCGAGCTCCGTCACCTCCCGTAGACAATGTTTAGTCTGAGGCATAAGGCTCTCATATCACAGATCTCACTTCTCCGCATTCTGGCAAGCACGAATTCCAAATCCTTCTTCAATTAAAGCCCACTTCGTACCATGAAGCCAGCTATCCCCCTCGCTGCAATTTTTGCGTCTCTAGTGGTAGCCAGTCCTCTCAAGCTTCGCCGCTCAAACGACGAGATCGAAGATGTCTACAAGCGTCATGAGCATCATTCGACTCCCACTGGTTGGGAGCCCGTCAAGGAGGAGGACATCGTGACTGTGGGAGAGAAGCGCGAGCAGCATCGGACTCCCACTGGTTGGGAACCGGTCAAGGAAGAGGACATTGTGACCGTGGGAGACTAAATGGATCATTTAGAAGAGCGCAAGTTGAGAGGCATGATCACTTTAAGATATGCCGATCAACAGGCTGTACTTCACGGACATGAACCGTCTCAGAAGCCTAGATACTTGCAATGGAACAAACGCTGGTGTTCTTGCGCTTCGCATCACCGCCTGACAACTTCAGTTGACACATTTCTGTGCAGCTCAGCCTATCAATGAAAGGAATCAACGATCACGAAACAAGGACGTCCCTTCGACAGCTCTCCCTACAGCCCCTAACTCCCGTAATGCTTGAGCCGCGGCTTCTTGACCCTTCCTCGTGGCGCATTGAACCGGCGTCTGACCCTTTCTAGTTGAGATTGCGTTGACATCAGCGCCATGCTCTATCAGTCTCCTGATTATTTCCACATGACCTCTCTCGGCCGCAGCATGCAATGCGTTGCCATCACAGCCGATGCCGCCCGGCGCATGTATATCGGCGCCTGCTGAAATCAGAAGGTCGACGGTCTCAATATTGCCGTGTAGACATGCCGCTTGTAAAGCCGTGCAGCCTCCATACCTTGCAGATGGTGCATTCACGTCGGCCCCATTCTGCAGCAGAAGTCTGACTATTGCGATGAATCCGTTGCCTGCAGCAGCTGATAGGGCCGTCTTTCCCGCGGTAGGCGAAGGTGGTGCATTGACGTCCGCACCCAAATCGAGAAGCTTCCTCACGATGCGGATATGACCTCGTTCGGCTGCAGCTTGCAGTGCCGTTCTTCCGTTATAGCGAGCCACAATGGTGGTAGGGCTCTGTGGATATGCCGCACGATGCTGCCCGCGGGGCTGACTACAGGTAGGGGCCATGTTAACCTGTGCTCCGTATTCGAGAAGCATGTCGATGACCGTTTCGTTGCCTTGTCCGCAGGCGAATTGTAGAGCCGTTCGTTGCATGTTGTTTCCTCCGTAGAAATTGACATCAGCTCCCGCGGCTAGTAATACCCGCACGACATCCACATGGCCATGTATGCAAGCCGCTTGGAGTGCTGTTTGGCCGTAGTAGCCGCGTGGGGGTTCGTTGATCGCAGAGCTATTGCCAGCAAGGAGCTCCTTTACCCTGGCGACGTGTCCGCCTCTCGCAGCAAGCTGCAAAGGGCTCCAACAATACTCGTCAGGGTCGTCTGTTGAGAGTGTTGGATCATAAGCGACGTCAATGGGTGGCAGGGATGATCGTGGCGTCTCTTGATTTGCCATCATCGAGAGTCTTTAGAATGGTTCGGAGACTACCCGAAACGTGAGCAGGTGAAGAGGTTGCGATCAAGACATGAGGTTGGAGTCTCCGTTGGTTGGCCCATGCTGCGTGCGTCAGCTCGCGTTTTATCATTGCAGCAGAAGCGCTAGGCAGGTCAGTTGCTTAAAAGAACGACGCATTGCAGCGGCCTATCGGGTATTGTTGCCCACCCTCTCGGGCGGGGGAAGCAAATGTGACTCTGATGGCCTGCAGACGCCCATGTGCGAAATCTTGTCTTGGGTATAGAACGATCGCTCGTACAGGTTGCACGTATCCGTGCTTTGCAATTATGTGTTGCCACTCGGTCTCCCTGCCAGTTGATGTTGTCTAAGTGATGGCCCGTTTGCGTCCATGGGGCGGTCCCAGTCTGCTACTTCAACTTTGCTCCCTTCAATTCTCCACACTTTCGCCGTCTTTTGATGAATTAGATTCAAGTTGCTGCCATGGACATCAAGGAGAAACAATCATGGCAATGCCTCCGGGAGGAATCCGAAGTGTCCTCGGAAAACCTCACTTTGCTTGACGAAAGTCCTCGCCCACGGCGGACGGTTTTCCTGTGGCTAAACTTTAGACTACTCGGCGAGGTGGTCATGATTGTCATGATTTTCGCCCTTTCCACGATTGTGGTCTCGGATAAACTCCAGCAAGCTTCCGCCCCTTTGCCGTATGGACCTGTCAGTACGTAGCACGGCAAAGCCTACTCAATAGTGACAACGAAGTGACTGACAACGTATGGTTGATACAAAGTCCGAGAGAAGGTTGTCACATTCGGAGACAACGCTGGCTTTGGTCCCGATATCGTGTATGCGGATATCGACATGCTGCTCAACGGCACACGGATGAGGGAGGTCCACGAGAATTGGCAGCAGATGTATCCAAGTGAGCAATCCCAATGTTGTGCCTCCAATGATTTCTTCACACCTTCTCACGGGGTCTCAGTCAGCCGAGGATACTATGTGGTTGAAGAAAACCATCCGGATTACAGAGTTCAGTTCCCGCCGGCAGACATCAGCGGCTTAATTAGCCCAGATGATCAACGTACGGGTTATATTGTTGCAGTCTTCCATCAGCTGCACTGCCTAGTACGTGGCAGCAAGGCCCCCTTGCCGCAACCTCTCACTTAGCATTGTTGATGTAAAACTAACAAGTTGGACTCGCGACAGTCACTCATAATGACCAGGTTGGGAACTTCAAGAGCGGAGTTTGCGACCTGGGAGAGATCCAGGCTTGGCCACACGGCCCACTGTGTGGAATACCTGCGACAGAGCATCTTGTGCTCAGCCGATACGACGCTAGAGGGCGGCTCCGAGTTGACCGCTGAAGTCATCGGATTGGGTCAAAATCACTTGTGCAGGGACTACAACCACCTCATGGAACAAACAACTGAAAGGGCTGCCTGGGATCTTAGCAAGTTGAGAAATCCGCAACACTTTGATATGTTGCATGGTATGCATGGTTAGAAGGAGGAGGGCAAGAGAGAGCGACGGCAGCCTTGACGACGACAACCTACTAGTTGAGGTTTTATGCTATGTCTCGTGATTGCCTTGAGAACACCACGCGGAAACTATCAACGGGGCAGGCACCCGGTGGGCAAGCGGTGAAGTTGAATTGAAGTTACTTTGTGCGAGGACAGTTTTCATATCGCTCACTAGGCATGGAACAATAATTTGAAATACCTGCACCATGACCACGCGTCACTTCCAATGAAACTTGGGTCTCCGGATAATAATAGCCCGAGTTTGACCAAAGACAGCCAATTGAAATTTTAAACTTCACCGCAATAAGGAGAGACTTTGCGCCGACAATTGGAGCGCTGTCAATCTCCTTCTCATCTTCTTCGTCCGAACAAACTAGATGACTCTGAAGAGAGCGTGCAACACTCGTAATTATACCACCACCTACTCCGTACCATGGACAGGTATTAATACTCGTACGGTGCAAAGGGGTCCAAGTCAGGCGGCCTCTGCTAAAAGCGGCGCTGCTCACCTCAGGTACGAGCGAGTGCCTGTTCGAATGGATGGATGGATACCTAGCTGACAAACAAGTGGGCGATTGTGTCAGAGGGCCCACATTGGGCTAGGAGGACCGCCTGGAGCGAACCGCGCTGGACGAGTTCGAGGACTCGCAGTGGCGCTCGCCGTGTCGACTGTGGCGCTGATGTGCACAACAATAAAAATCTGGCTCCAACATCCAACTGTGCACACGGCACGCGGCCACTTACCCCCTGAGCCTCCAGAGATTTCTCCCTCGACCCGCGAGGACACGCCAAACATTTTGCTCGCAAGGTCCGGAGAAGCGCCTTCAAAATGAGCGACCCTCAAGCGAACGAGGCGGAGAGGAACGTGAGTCGCCCACGCCAAAAATGTTTTCCCCTCGTTTGGGCGCTGCCCCGCGATGTGCCTCCTCATGGTGGGCACGACACCCGCGGCACACATTCGGCCCTCCCCAAGCGTATGCGCCCGATGGCTGACACGGCTGCCGTGGACAGATCGAGATCTGGAAGGTCAAGAAGTTGATCAAGCGCCTCGAGGCCGCCAGAGGAAATGGAACGTCCATGATTTCCCTCATCATTCGTACGTCGCTCCCGCCCGAGGCCCGCGCCGTGCGCTAACGCTTTTCTTTCTTCAGCTCCCAAGGACCAGGTGTCCCGGGCAGCCAAGATGTTGGCTGAAGAATATGTGAGCCGACAGTCCCCTCCAACTTCTATCAACCAGAGCAGGAAGCTAATGCCTCCCTCCCCCCAACAGGGTACCGCCTCCAACATCAAGTCTCGCGTCAACCGACAGTCCGTCTTGTCGGCCATTACGTCTACGCAGCAGCGCCTCAAGCTCTACAACAAGGTCCCTCCCAATGGCCTGGTCGTATACTGTGGTGAAATCTTGACCCAGGAGGGCAAAGAGCGAAAGGTCAACATCGACTTCGAGCCCTTCAAACCCATCAACACCTCCTTGTACCTCTGCGACAACAAGTTCCACACCGAGGCGCTTGCCGAGCTGCTCGAGTCGGACCAAAAGTTCGGCTTCATCATCATGGACGGTAACGGCGCCCTCTTTGGTACCCTCAGCGGAAACACCCGCGACGTCGTCCACAAGTTCTCCGTCGACCTTCCCAAGAAGCACGGACGTGGTGGTCAGTCCGCCCTCCGTTTCGCCCGTCTCCGTGAGGAAAAGCGCCACAACTACGTTCGCAAGGTGGCCGAGCTGGCTGTGCAGAACTTCATCACCAACGATAAGGTCAACGTGGCGGGCATCATCCTTGCCGGTTCTGCCGACTTCAAGAACGACCTGAACGCCTCCGACATGTTCGACAACCGCCTGGCCGTCAAGGTTATCAAGGTCGTCGACGTGTCGTACGGCGGCGAGAACGGCTTCAACCAGGCCATTGAGCTGTCCTCGGAGACCCTTGGCAACGTCAAGTTTATCCAGGAGAAGAAGCTCATCGGCAAGTACTTTGAGGAGATTAGCCAGGACACCGGCAAGGTCTGCTATGGTATCGACGACACTCTCAAGGCGCTGGAGCTCGGCGCTGTCGAGACTCTCATCGTTTTCGAGAACCTCGAGATCACGCGCTGGTGCTTGAAGGATAGCAACGGCGCCGAGATCATCCTGCACACTACCAAGCAGCAGGAGCAGGGCAACCGAGACAACTTCCTCGACAAGCAGACGGGCCAGGAGATGGAGATTGTCACGCAGGAGTCCTTCCTCGAGTGGATCGCTGAGCACTACAAGGACTTCGGTACTGCCCTTGAGTTTGTGTCGGACCGCTCCACCGAGGGCAACCAGTTCGTCAAGGGCTTTGGCGGTATTGGTGGAATTCTTCGCTACAAGGTCAACTTTGAGCAGTTGAATGATCTGGAGGATGACGATGATGACTACTATGACGGTACGTGGACGCGCGCCCTCGTAGACACTTGATGATGTGACGTCGTGCTGACTCGGAGCAGATTGACCAGCGGATTCCCTCGTCACCCACGAGGGACCTGCTCAAGTTCAACCGTCCGCGTACGACGAGCATGACAGGCGTTGCGACGCGCCAGGGACGAGCAATGCCGCGCCGAAGTCATTCGCTGAAAAGCGCTTGACGCGAAAGGCTGAGGCTCGGCCTCCCAAGCAAGGCCACGAGGCGTCGCAGCCAAGCCCACTTCGCTCAATGATGACGGCCACTTGAGTCCACTTGAGTTTGATGATCGGCGGAAATGGAGGTAAGAGCACCGCTCCGTGTCTGGCACGCGAAATCAAGTCTCACAAGGACCAGGTGCTACCTGCAGAACTGGAACCAGAATGACAAGGATGGTGTGACGACTGAGGGATGCTGCAGGCGACTGTGCGAGGCCTTGGTCTAGATGTCTCGCGGCGTTGGTTTGGGATCAAGGTCGAGATCAGGGTGTGGCCTTTTGCTGCTCCCATGCTTCTAAGCTCCAAGCAAACAAAACAAGCATCAAGCAAGCGATTAGAGGCAGGGCGGTGGGGTCTAGAGGATTGTCGTCACTCGTTTGAACACTGGTTCCATTTTCCACTCGCTCGTCTCCTTTGAACGTGAAGATGCGTCTCTTTGCGAAAATAGACGAAGGAACCATGCACGCAGCAGGAACTGCGTAGTCGTCGATTCGCCGTACTCGCGTCGTAATGCTCTATGGTAATGGGCATGCTGCTCGTAAACGGGCTTGCCGGTGCGATAGTGACACAGGTGGTTGCAAGCGCGCTGCGTCATTGAACTTTGGCCGTATGCGGATTGACGCCGGTGGGGCTGGCCTTGTGCTAAGAGGCAGCGGAGCCTCCATGTCTCAGGAAAGCTACGAGTACGGACAACCTTAGCTGCGGACTGCTCCGCAGATTACGGAGTACCTAAGCTAGGTACGTCAACCGCAGCTCGGTCCCTACCCGTCCGTCAACCACGAGCAACTGCGAGTACTCGTACGTAACACAGCAACCACCGACCGAGGACAACACGCGCGCGCCATCTCACCGCAACCCTCGACTCTTCGGCAGGCGTTTGGTGCATGCCCCCTGATGCTGTTGCATAGCCGGTGTCGCGTCGCAAACCATGTCCAAGGCGGCGGCTCCTCGCCCGGCGGCCCCGTCGAGGCCCATGGATAGAGGCATCCCAGTCGGGCTCAACGAAGCTGCCCTCGACTCGCCGACATTTCGCGCCTCCGCCATCCATTTCACCGATCAGGTCGATGCCCTGGAGAAGTGGCTCAATGGATACGTTTCGTCGACGTCGAAGCTGGTGCACGACATCCTCGCCCTCGAAGAAACAGTCAACACCTATCTCTCCAAGACCATCCCATCCGCCGCCGATGGCCTGATCGAAAACGACTACACGTTCCTCGCCCTGAAGCGTGTCGGCGATGGGCAGCGAGAATGCTGGATGCAGACGCTGAGTAGCATGAAGAAGATGGACGCCCTCGTCGTTGAGCCCATCCGCTCGTTCCTCGGCAGCGACGTGCGAAACTTCAAAGAGATCCGTCGCGCGCTGGAGCAGACGCAAAGGGCTTACGACTCGACGCTCGCACGCTACGTCGGCCAGTCCAAGACCAAGGAGCCGTCGGCGCTCCGCGAAGACGCCTTCTCCGTGTACGAGAATCGAAAGGCCTACATACAAGCGTCCATGGATTACTGCCAGATGGCACCGCAGCTGCGCTTCACCATGGACAAGCTGCTTGTCAAGGTGTGCAACGAGATCTGGAACGAAATGAGGCGGTCACGCGATGCGTCGACTAACGCCACTCGATGGACACGAGAAATGGACCGCGTCCGAGGTTGGGCAAAGGAGTTGGAGCTTTCCGAGGGCATCTTCAAGCGCGAGCTGCAAATGGCGAGACGGGAGCTTGGCGAGGCCACCTTTGAGGAGTTCAAGCCGTCCCGCGAAATCGAAGACTACAGCACCTCGACCGTGCCGTTCCTGGGTTCTCGCGGTCCCGTCAACATGCGCGTCAAGGATGAGAGCGCCGTCATTTCAGAGAAGCAAGGATGGCTCTTCCTGCGGATGGCGACTGGCAAGCCGGTCAGGTACAACTGGGTCCGCAGGTGGTACTACTGCCGCGAGGGCGTGTTTGGCTGGCTGGTGCCGGCCGCACAGGGTGTGTTGCAAGGTGATGAGATCGGCGTCCTGCTCTGCAATGCGAAGCCGGCTGTTGGTGAGGAGAGGCGCTTCTGCCTTGAGGTCAAGACCAAGAACCAAACCATGATGCTGCAAGCCGAAACGCAGAAGGAGCTCATGGAGTGGCTAGAGGTCTTTGAGGTGACCAAGAAGAGGGCCTTCGAGACAAGCGTGGGCCGCGAGTCCAGCTCCCGGCAGGGCGGCGTTGACCCTGCGTTCTCTATCTCCCCGCCAAGTGCTCCAGAGTTTTCTGCCAAAGCAATCGACAGCCACACCGGTTCTTCGGAGGAAGCCGGCCCTGGCTTCGAGCGATCTGCGACCCTCGCTGTTCCCGGCCAGGACGGGCATCCAGGCGCGAGACAGAGCATCGACGCCAACGGCCGGCGATCTTTCACAGCGCTGGGCAGAGATTTGGCCACGCGCGAGGACGGCGAGAGCGGACGAGAGCATGCCGCGAGAATCATACAAAAGCTCGATCTTCACCGCAAGGCAACGTTTGGAGCTGGGGTCGAGCCGAGCCTTTCGACCGCTGGCAACACAGGCGGCGGCATTGCCAGCTTGATATCGGCGAGCCACAGCCTGCTACCTGTCAACCCTTCGACCCTATCGCATGGCGCGCCCAAGCACGCGGTGGGATTCATGCATTCTCTTGAAAGCGCCCCTGGTTCTCTCGCTCCCCTCACCTTGGCGCGGCCTCCATCCATGACGACCCTGAGCCGCACCGCGGTCGTCATCACGGGGGAGCGCAGCTCGATCGCCAACAGCCGTAAGCTGCCCACATCCATCGTTGCTAATTACTGGGGCAGCAACGTCTGGTCCGCCATCAATGCACCAGAGCAGCCGGTGTTGCCCCGGCTCCACGAGGACGATCCCATCGGGGTCGTTGTGCACGAGAGCTCGCAGACGTCTCTGACCACCACAACGGATAATGGGGCTGACCGGCCGCTGCCTTTCAATTATCCCGCGGAACTGAGAGCGCAGAATGCGCAGTTTCGACTTTTGTTCCCGAACGCGCCGCCGGGCGAGACGCTCGTTCTCGTATTCAGAGCGGCATGGTCTTCGTCCAAGGAACGCGACTCGCCCAACGAAGCACTTGTTGGCGATGGCAGAATCTACGTTACTCAAGAGAACATGTACTTTTACAGCCAGCAGATGGGGCTAGTGACGGCCTACAGCATTCATCTGGACATCATAGCCGAGGTGACGTCCGCGGCTGGCGGAGACTGCGACTTTGTCTTCTTGCACCTGGGCCAGGATACAAACGAGACGGGATATACACGGATCACCATAAAGGTGTTCCTGGACGACCTCAACCTGCTCCACACACGGCTTAACCTCTTGGTGGACAACCTCCAGGCCGAGGAGCCCATGGATACTGGGGACATCATCTCATCCCTGATCAACATCGACAGGGATGACTTTGACAAGCCAAGCCCCAGTGCCGAGAGCTGGGAAGAAGTATCGTCGAACACTCCAGTAGATGATGCTGCTTCGTCTAGCAAACACGCGGCGCGGAATCACCACCACCTCCATCAGCACCACGCGCACCTCCTGCCTTCCAGGTCCTTCCAAAGGCTGCCGCCCAAGCTGCACCTCCCGGCGCATCCCGTCGTGTACGAGCCGGAGGGCATGACGGAGATGGCCGCTGACAGACACTTCGAGATAAGCGCCAAGGCGTGCTTTCATGTTCTCTTCGGAGACAAGAGCTTCGTCTTCCCCAAGCTGTATTTCGAGCATCGAGCACAGCAAATTGCGCAGGGGCCATGGGTGCTCGTCGACCAGGGCAGAATGCGTCGCGATTTCCACTTCAAGGTTGACTACGTGGACATGCTGGGTCGGTCCAAGTCGGACGACATCAACGATTACCAGACAATCGACGTCTACAGCGACCACGTTACCTACGTGGTTACGCACATCAAGACAGCCTGGCATCTGCCGCATTCGCGAAGCTTCAAACTGGTGACCAAGATCGTCATCACGCACGTGGCCAAGTCCAAGTGCAAGCTTGCCGTGTACATTCGCATCGACTGGTCAAAGGCGCCGGCCCTGTCGAAGAACCTAGTGGAGCGCCAGGCGCTTCACGACGCAGCCAACGACGCCGAGGAACTGGCCGAGCTTGCGACTGATCAAGTCCGCAAGTTGGGCCCTCGCAGTCGCACCAACAGGGCGATACAGGTGTACGGCCACGTTGGCCAGCAGACGCAGGTGGTCGTCTTCTCGCCCGCTGCGACGGATTCGAGCAAGAAGCAGGCCATCGAGCAGCGGACCCTGACTGCCATGCTGCTCGAGACGGCCAGATCTTTTGCCGAAAGCGCCGTCTCGTCACTCATCATGTGGGCCTTTGCCGGTCTGAAGAAGCTCTTTGGCGTCATCTCGGCGCAGCGTTTGCTGTTGGCGCTGCTCGCATTCAGTGCTCTGACGAACGTACTGCTGACATCAGCCGAGTCGTCGACGTGGTGGAGAGAGCGCAGCGCGGCAAGATTTATGCAGCGGATCGGGGTAGCGCCCAACCCGGTGATGAGCAAAGCCATCTACTTCGCCGACCTGGCTGAGGCCTCTGGGGCGATGGGCAACGAGCCATCGTTCCCGGTGAACAGCACGTGCTTCAGCGCGTACAAGGAGCTGCTGAGTGCGACAGACGTGGACGCTCCGTGGGAAGATGCCGGCTCGGGGCTGACATCGCCCTCGAGTCGCGCGACGGCACGCCGGCTGCGGCGGACACGGCAGCGGCTGGGATCCTACCGACACGACCTGCTGGTAGCCATGCGCGTCGTCAACAGCATCGAGCGCGAGCTGCTGCAGTCTGAGTGGGAGAATTGGCTCATCAACGAAAAGTCACTCTGCGACGACCTCGACTCGCTGCTTCACGACGGCAGTAGCAAGGCTACAGGCAGGGGCCAGGCGATGGAGGGCTCTTCGGCGCAGAAGGTCCTGGGCTCGATCCACAAGGACGAGGACAAGAAGACGGCGCTCAAGGAATGGCGGGACAAATACTGCGGAAGTTGCCGAAGGGAGCTTCGAGCTATAACAGTGGAGAGGAAGGGGGACCACGTGTAAGAGGCGTCGGGCGTCGAGCGGAACAAGGCATCGTGCTTCTCCTCCCGTTTTTGGGTATAGCAAAGAGCATTTATTTTTAATAGCGAGGCCAGATATGTTTGTGGAACATGGACTGGTGTGTCAAATAGCAGCATCCCGTTCTCGCCGCAGTACAATTTGTTCGTTGAACTCACGGTCGTGTGAACCTGCTACCCTATACAGAGCAAGACCCGTTGCTGAATTCGACAACCTCGAAGGGATGTCGCCAATGTAAGAGGCAGGCAGTCTCCTTGAGCAAGATCATTGCCACGAATCGCCTGTCGGAAAGCCGTCCCTACAAGTACGGCTATCTGTTCAGGGGGCATCCGGAGAGTCCGAGCAGCGGCCAACCGAGCTTGATGCCGGAGCTGTCGCCCCGCTGACTAACCTGCATTTGGGTGACGTCAAAGCAGCACGCGGCCGCGACATCCGCGGCTGTCAGGCCATAGCACATCCTTGTTTCTTCGACGACATTCTCACGATCCGATTGCCGCGCTCGCTGCGTCATGACTATGTGAGCACGCGATACAGGCCATCGACGTTGTCTTGGCTCCGCCCCTTCGCAACGGCCTCGTCTCGCCTCCGCGCTACCCTTCTATTGAGCGACAATGGCGAGCCATCACGAGCCGCTGAAGGCGTTGGGCCCAATCGACTGGGCCGACGTACCGCAGGATGGCCTTGAGACCTTCCTCGGCGGCGTCTTCGCGGACGCGCAGATTGTCATCGAGTCGATCCCGTCTTCGACGGCAACACCCGCTAAGGCTGCGCCTACGGGACGTGCACGCGCGAAGACGGAGTCTGCCGTCGTCTACGCGGACCTCCGCCAGACGCTTTCGCTGCCCATGGGCAGCCCGTCGTCTGCCGACGCTGCCGAACGGCTGCGCAAGGAGTGGAAGGAGGTCAAGGTCAACCCGGCCAGCAACCCGCTGGGCATCAGCGTCTACAAGCTCGCCGGCAAGGACAGCAAGGGCGCGTGGTTCTCCCGGCGCAGCGTCCACGAGGGCCTGTCGTTTGATCGGTGGAAGGACGGGCTGGAGAGGGAGTTCGCCGAGACGATGAAAGTGCAGGGCTCGCCCGGCAGCGGCAACATCAGAGGCATCGGGGCCGACAGGAACGTCGAGCACAAGGTCGTGGACAAGGCCGGGCACCTCAATGGTTCGTAGCTTGGCTAAGATCACCGTGTTGATGAGGACATTGAAGCTGACAACGCCTGGCACCTGACAGTCTTCCAGCTCTCGGCGCAGTTCCCTGGTCCCACGTCCCCTCGCGACTTCGTCACCCTACTCCTAACTTGCGACTTTGCCAGCAAACAGATGGACCAACCACGGCCCATGCGGCAATACATGGTTGTCTCCAAGCCATGCGCGCACCCAGAATGCCCACCGCGACAGGGCTTCATACGAGGCCAGTATGAGTCTGTCGAGATAATCAGAGAGATCCCCAGCGAAAGCCCGAGCCATAAGCGGTCCTTCTCCCACGCCGACCTGTCTCTGGACGACAACAGGAGAGCTAGCACCATGAAGTCATCAGATGAAGCTCCCCGAGCCATTGAGTGGCTCATGGTTACCAGGAGCGACCCGGGAGGCAGCGTCCCGCGATTCATGATTGAGAAGGGGACGCCGCCTGGCATCGTCGGTGATGCTGGGAAGTTCCTCGACTGGGTCACTTCAGCGACGGCAGATGACTCTCCAGCTACTCCCCGGGCGGGACCGAACGAGAACGGGAACGCCAAGGAATCAGCAGCCGATCGTCGTCCAACAGGCTCCGAGAGAACACCAAACAATGACGGCCGGCAAAACCAAGAAACAGGAGATGACGGATGGATTCCGAGTAGCAACGGGCTCTATGGCATAATTTCCGGTGCCTTTGGAGCTGCCACGTCCGTGGCGTACGGCTTGCGCCAACAGCTAAGCGCCCCTCTTGGCTTCGGCGGCAGCCAAGACAGCCTCCCCAGGATTACGATCAACGAAGAAGAGGAAGACGATGACGACGAAGGTTCCGAAAGCGACGCATCTTCCACACTCAGCTTTACGTCAGCTCCGGAAAGATCCGTTACTGAGGAGAAGAGTTTGGACAGCGTCATTGGGAGCAACTCCGAGGGGTCCCAGTCACAAGCCAAACAACTTGCCGACAAGGAGCTGCAAAAGCTCGTCGAACGTCGCCAAAAACTCGAAGAAGACTTCTCCAAGAGGCAGGAACGCCTCGAGTCCAAGCTTTCCGGCGACAAGGAGAAGGACGCCGCCGCCATGGCCAAGGCCCGCGAGAAGCACGACAAGCAGCTGGCCAAGCAGGAGGCCAAGTACAAGCGCGAGATGAGGAAGCTCGAGGAGAAGCGCGAGCAGGAGGAGCGCAAGGCCGAGGCGCGCCGCAGGAAGACGATCGAGCGCGAGGAGAAGGCCAACCTGACGCTGGAGCTCGACAGGGTCAAGGCCGAGAGGGACATTGCCCTGAAGCGCCTCGAGCTGCTGCAGGGCCAGGTCGGCGAGCTCCAGGCGCAAAACACGATGCTGGTCGCCAAGCTCGGCCGTATGGGGGGCATCAGCAGGGAGGCCTCGACGTCCTCGCGAGAGGCGTCCGTCAAGAGCAACAGCAGGCTTGATAAGACGTCGGCGGCTAACTAGTTGGAACGGCGGATGCAAAAGGTTTAGTTCTCTCGCATCACACGTATTTAACGGAAGCAAAGCACTATTAGGAGTAGCAGGCGTTCACTAGGGGAGTTTCGTCATGGCAAGGGGAGAAGTAGCTGGCTGGGCCATTGGTATTGTCTGAAATCTATAGCGCATCTTCCTCTTCCCATGCCTCCGTGAGAAGCCTCGATACACGAGTGTTGTGTGATCCGAGTGTCTGTCTGGTGCTGGCAATCGCTTCACGCATCTCAGACGTGGCTCCCTGCTGCTTCGCGACGGCCACGGAGCCACGGATGAGGAGCGTGCCCATGGCAAACACACCCGGGTTCGAGGCCCATCCGAGCGGCCCATCTTCTCGCTCCATCAACTTGCTCAGCTGGGTGATTCCGCCTCGAATCCAGCCATCCAACCTCGCCAACGTCTCGTCGCCAGCACTCCACTGCACGCTCTCGAGCACGCCGACCCAGCGCTTCGTCTCGCGGACCTCGTCGATGAAGAGGTTCTGCTCCTCGACGACAAAGAGCGAGTCGTCAAACTCCAAAGCCTTGGCCAGCTCGACCTCGGCGGGCACCCATGCGTTTGCGTCACGGGCCTTGCTGCCGTAGTGGCCGACCACGCGGTTGGCGACTTCGGCTTTGAAACTGGGACTGTTGCCGAAGTGCAGCGCCAGCCAGTGCAGCAGGAAATTCGCAGCCTCAAGTGGAACGAGCGCTTCGCCGACGATGCTCTTCACCGCAGTGGAGCCCATGTCCCGAACTTCGTCGTCGTCGTCGTTCAGAGCGTCGTAGAGGGCGAGCAGCGCGGGTAGGTTCTCTTCGGACGTGCACGACTCACCGGTGGCGGCGAAGAACGAGCAGAGGGACGTAACTGCTGCGAAACGGGTGTCGAAGGTCTGGCTTAGGTTAGAAGAAATGCTTCACTGCTGGATGTTTGCTACATCATGATCGACATACCTTGTCATCCAGACCTGCATCAGCCATCATCCGCCCCCAGGCTTGGAGGTCAACTGCTTGAGCTTCGGGAGACTCCCTCTTCCCCAGAGCAGCCAGCATACAGCCACTCGCGCGGATAACAGCGTCGGAAAGCGCTGGGTTCATGGGCCGTGAAGGCAACGTGATCCAAAGCTCCACGAGTGAAGCTGTTGGCAATGTGTCAAGCGCGCCGCGGAAGATGAGTTGATCCATGATCTCACTCAAATTCTCAACAGCCACCGTTTGAGCCTCCACAAGGCTGGTCTTCAGACAAGTGTCGACGTAAAACTCGCACAACCGCACAAGAACTTGTGTGGGCGTGGAGACCGTAGTCCACAGCTTTGGGATCGTCTCAAGAGCAGTGACGAAGCCGTCGATGCCGACTCTGGGGTCCGAAACGAGGTCCCTCAAACGTTCCACCGCATCATCATTGGATGATGCGATATAAACCTTATGTACGGCTTGTTGGTTTCTTAAGAGCGCAGATCCGGAACTTTCAGGCACATTGATGTTCAATGGGGAGAGCGGCTTCGCGTTGCCTTTTTCGAATGACCAAATGAGGTTGACAACTTCAAGGCGGGCCGCCTCAATTTCGGGGCAGTAGGGGAAGTCGAGGTCCGCGGAGTTTTCCATGAGGAATATCGTAAGGTCGGGGAGGTCGGCTAGTGCATAATTAGCAAGGTACAATGCGACGTCTGTGTTGACACATACCCATCAAGCGATCCGGGGATACGTCGTGAAGTCTCTCGATCACAAACTTGAGAGTCAAGAGGACTCCGTGGACGTGGTTTGCGCGGTTGCTCGCCTGACGTCCATTCAGTGCTTCTTGAAGCACATCCTTGATGATTTGCAGCCACCTCTCGTGCAGTAGACATGAGCATAGCGTTCTGGCCGCGAGCTCGCGAACATGCCACACTGGACTTGACAAGTACACTGCAACGTCCACTTGAATTTGATCGCGGAGAAGTGCAGGAGGGCCGGCTCGACGGATGATGTCTAGCGCCGGGAAAACAGACTCGGCTGCAGATGCCGAACCTCCTGTCTGAGACAACATCTGATGCCCGGACTTGAGGAGGTTGCTGAGAACGGACGGAAGATTGGGGTACCTGTGATAAGCGATTCGGTTGGCCTTGCCATCCCAGCCAGACTCAATCATGGACTTGCTCTCCTGGGAGCCGAACAGGCAATCAATCAAGCTTCGTAGGAGGATCAAGCCGCAGTTCCGGATCGCCCAGACCTCAGACCTCAGACCGCTGGCAGCCAGTTCAAGACACTGAGGCAAGAACTTCTCCGACTTGTTTCCCAGGGAGGTCAGCAACGAGCTTTTGAAAATGTCCTTAAGGCAGTTGTAAGCGTGGACTTGTGGAAGGTTGGAGCCGTCTGTTTCCGAAACTTGTGCTGGTTTTCTAGCAATTTTCATGAGCTCTTCCATGACGTGCTCAATTGAAGGGTCGGAAGCATTTGCGGAAAGAATTCCGGTCATCATAGAAGGTATGCCGGCGGATCTCCGAGTAGTCGAGGCTTGAGAAAAGATGGCATTCATGGTGCCCTGATACCACATATCAAGCAATGCCCCTCCCTGGTCCAAGTGCTTAGTCTGCTGACAGCATGTCGCAAACGTCATTGCGACGGTTGTGAAAGCGCCCCGGTGCCGCAAGCTTGATAGTTGATTGAACGTCAAGTTGCCAATGCTTGCAAACAAATCCTGGGACGGGCTGATGAAGTTGTGCCGTGATCGATTGCGGATCGCGAGGACAAGGGTTCGCATGAGATTACTAGCATCCGTTGTCAGCATGACGATTTAGAAAAGTTGTTGGATTAAAAAATCCCACCTGGATTCGTGAATGGCCCGGAAGCTAAAGCTCAGAAGGTCCTTGGTGTTGAGACCGTCCACTTCTTCGAGCTCTTGCGGCAGATGGCCTTCGGGAGAATCATCACAGAGCACGTCTCTTACGAGTTTCCACACCCGTTCGCAGCATGAAACGAGCGTAGATTGCAACTCCTGAAAAGGTCCAAGTTCCGAATCGGAGATTTCGAGCTCCGACGCTACTTTCCAGACGTGGTTTAGCGAAGCAAAATCGCCATGCAGCGGTGATTCCAGCACAGCACGACCTAAATCGAGCTCCGCATCCGCAATCTTGCGTTCAAGTTCGCTGATCAGTTTCGAGAGAAATGTTACTCGCTGCTGTCCGCAGTCCAAGAATCTGTACAGCAGCTGCGACACTCTAGAGGCTCCATCGGAGTGGTCGGCTCTTGATGTCCTGCGCGCCAATTCCTCGGCACGCTGTGATACCTCGCTGAGCATCTCTGCTGCAGTGCTTTTATTGGTTGCTTGGCTTGTCAGAGTGAATCGGCGATATCTTTCATCAGCAAAGAGCCTCTTCAAAACTGACGCGGACATGTCTCGCACGTCGTCGAAGGGGTCCATGAGCAGGTCGACGAGCGCTCGCGTCCACTTGTCGTCAAAGAGATCAAAAAATAGTCGTTGGTCATCCTCAGTTTCCCAGGTCTTCGAAGAATCTCCTTCCAGGCGTGTGAGAAGCATCACCGCCTTGAGAGACGCAATGTGTCTTTGGTATGACGCCGTTGGGGTCAGTTCGCTGCACAAGAATCCAATGTACCACCGAAGAAATTCTTCGTGGTACTCAAGACAGTGAGTCAACTGTGTTTCGGGAAGCACAACCAGATTCGAGCGATAGAGGGCTGCATGTGAGGTCACAGCCAAATCGGGGGAGATATGGCTTTGCGATGCGGGCAGGTTGGCTTTCTCGGCCTTTGCTCGCGCCCTTGGTATACTACGCTTCAAGACGTGAATTGCGCCCCGTACCCGTCTGAACATATCCCGGACCTTGCCGGAGACTTCCACTCTGAACTTGGCGTCTGAATCAGCAAAGACTGTGGCCAGGTGCTTGCGAAGCAACTGCAGAGCGGTGTACGAGTATGGCCTGGTGGTCGATGGAGAGGTTACAAGTAAAGACAGCGCCAGGGCTCGCACTTCGTGAGACGGGTGGGCCAGGACTCGTTCCAAAATCTTCTCGTGGACCGTGATCGAGGAGGATACTGCGCCCTGAGACTCATCATCGCCGAGTCCTTCGGAGGAGTCAGTACAAACGGCACCACTGGACAGGAGCAATGCATACCTGGTTCTTCCACAAGCCCGACCTTTTTCCCAGTCTCCAGAGCAGCCAGCTGCAAAAGAGCGGGCACATCCATGTCCAGGTTACTTGCTGTAGACGCGATGTTGTCCTCATTCATCTTCCCCAGGAATCGCAGTCCTTCGACTCGGTCAGCCTTGAACAAAGGCAAGAAGATGTAGTTCTTCATGGTTTCTAAAAGCGAGGGCTCCTCAGTCAAGAAGTCAAGCAGCCACTGATACCAAGTCTCCAAACTTGGAGCGACAGGCTTCTCGTGACCCGCATGCCTCCAGCCGCGGTATATGCAGACGATAAGCCTACCCGACGTTGGACTGACGAAGTGTAGGCGCATCCAACGGAACAGGTCGACCATGAGCATTCTCCATACTTCGATATCGTCGCATTTAGCTAGATCTTGCCGTTGAGTGACATAGGCTGTGTGAATGTCCCCAAGAGTGAAAACCCCCTTTGAGAGGAGGTGATCAAGAGTCTTGATGGCTGATTTGGCAACGGGCTTCGTAGAACGACCAATAACTATCGACATAAGAGTGTCGAGTAGACATGCAGTGGTAGCTGATGCGTTGTTCTTGTCCGGGTTCTTCTTGAGGAACTGCGATATCAGATCCAGAACAAGTTTCATGGACCGATGCTGATCCGACTCGTTCCAATCGACAAAGAAGTTAAAGAGCTTGACGGTGACATCTTGCGAAAAAGCCCAATTCCTGAGTTCTTCCGACTGGGATTTTGACGATTGCTCCACGAGACCACAGAGCCTTACACAGGCTTGTCCGGAGACAGACTTGGGTTGGGCGGCTTCATTGATTAGCCGGTCAAAGAGACTCCATGCGTAGCTGCCTATCCTTTAGCAGAGTAAATTAAATGAATGTAAGATGACAACACACCTTTCTTGAGACCCTTTTGGGCGTGCTTCAAGCCAATTGACTACCTGTACCGGATTGGCCAGCAGCTCTGTGACTTCTTGGAGATCGCCCTCCTCCATTTTCAGGGTTTGAGTGAGAACCTGGGGATACCTGTTGCTCGGATCTTCACATAACCAGGAAAAATATGACTATCCCGAAAAAGCCATCAATTCATATCCATGATTTTCGAGTTTAAGGCGGCGTACTCCGCTAACTGTATGTTGAACCTGGAAGTCGCATCTCGAAAGCTACGAGCGAGAATGACGGTCACGTGCTCACACACGTGAAGAAAAATTGCCCTTTCGCACCAAGCCCACCAATCCAGCGGCGCGGGGCCCACAGCGGTCGAAATGAAATTCACCGAAATCTCCCCACTAAGGCGAAACGAAATTCCTTCAACACCCAGATACCGTCCTGACCACCATTAGATCCAGCTGAATCTATTGGGAGACTGCCAAGATGTCGAAGATCACAGTCGGTAAGCCGCGAATTGCCCGCAAGCCCTCCAGCATTCGAACGGATCGAAACCACCGACCCCGAGGATGCTGCGGCAGTGTCACCAGATTTACAAAAGTGCGGTTAGGCTAACCCACGTCGCAGCTAATGTCCGGACGCAAGTCCAGGAGCTCTTGGAGTACTCCAATGAGACCAAGAAGCGCAACTTCCTCGAGACCGTCGAGCTTCAGATCGGCCTGAAGAACTACGACCCTCAGCGTGACAAGCGTTTCTCGGGTACCATCAAGCTGCCCTCGATCCCCCGCCCCAACATGTCCATCTGGTACGAAGAATGGATTTTTCCCGTCGGAAGGGGAACAATTTGGCTGACTGGAGGCATGCAGCATTCTCGGTGACCAGCACGATCTCGACCGTGCCAAGCACGGTGGTGTCGATGCCATGTCGGCTGATGACTTGAAGAAGCTGAACAAGAACAAGAAGCTCATCAAGAAGCTGGCCCGCAAGTACGACGCTTTCGTCGCTTCCGAGGCTCTCATCAAGCAGATTCCTCGTCTCCTGGGTCCCGGTCTGTCCAAGGGTAAGGCGATAACTCTTTGCTGCTATGGGAAGAATCAACGGCTGACAATACCTTCACAGCCGGCAAGTTCCCTACCCCCGTCTCGCACGCCGACGACCTGACTGGCAAGATCAACGAGGTCAAGTCTACCATCAAGTTCCAGCTCAAGAAGGTTCTCTGCATGGGTGTCGCCGTCGGCAACGTCGGCATGGAGCAGGAGGCCCTGATTGGCAACATCATGCTTGCCATCAACTACCTCGTCTCCCTGCTGAAGAAGGGCTGGCAGAACGTGGGCAGCCTGACCATCAAGGCCAGCATGTCCCCCCCTAAGCGCCTGTACTAAGCGGGTCAACTGGTTGCGGCTTGGGTGTTGGGGTTCCATTCCTCGATAGTTAGAAAGAAAACGATTCGAGCTTAGATCCTCAATGCACAAGCAAAGTTGCTCCATACCAATGCTTCTGGCCACTGTTCAACGACGCGCTCTTCGTATACTATGGGATGCCAGCATAACTCGATGTACAGGGACAAGATATGTTTACATGGGAAGTCAATCATGTTCGCTTGCGGATATCATTCTACCCTGCTCGCTGTCTAGCAACTTTTTGTGACCCTCCAGGCAACGAGACCCCGTCGCCCAACCACTCTAGATAGAGTATTCCAAATCCCATCATCTCCAAAATCCATGTCATCCAGATTGAGATGCTTCCGATAACGCCAAACTTCCCGAAACCTCAGCCCCTGGAGTCCCTTGTTGGGGAGATACGGATCCAGCCAGGTGGCTGAAGCCGGGGCAATCAGATATGTCCCATTCTTCTCCTTCAGATACTCTTGGTTGCGCCGATCAGCTGGAGTGTCGCAAGTGGCAAGTTCCATCAGCTGCTGGAGCAAGACCTCGCCTTTCACTCCCATGACGTCCTTTGTTTGTAAGACCTCATTCTTGCCGTTGAGGAGCCAAATAGGAGGCGTGTAAGTCTTCCACCAGATGGCATGAGTGGCGTCGGGTTGATTGCTCATGAAGACTTGACCGGGCACGATGCCCCCTTGATGGTAGGTTCCCATCAGTATGCCGAAGAAGACGTTGAAGATGATCCATGCAGCGGCCCAAATTTGAAGTATGGTCTTGTTCTTCGGCAATTGAACGGATGATAGGATCAAAGGCACGGTCGGCAGCAGAAATCGTGCCTCCTGGTGCTGGAATATGGATAGAACGAAGAGCCCTGAGATGGCGGAGTAGAGTCTGATGGAGAAATGGGGTTGTATGAACAGCAATAGTGCTGCGGGACCGAGAAGCTGAGGTAGGTTCCCCAGCAGATGCTGATACCAGGGATGCAGGCCATGTTGAGAGAGGTTCTCGATCGACGAGTTGTACTGCAAGTTGTTGAGGGGTGTGATTACTGGCTTCGTAAATAGTTGTGCCCACGTAAGAGGCTCGGCAGTGTAGAAGGCGGTATCGAGCACAATGGCTATTAAAGTGGTTACGAGAGCAGCCGAAACCAGGGCTGCGAGAGACAAGGGCCTGAGGAAAACAAAAGAAAATCAACACTCTGGCCTTGCAGCTGCATGCAAAAGGTCACATACCTATTTAAGAAATGGGGTATCAAACGAAGGCCAGGAATTAACAAAAAGGCGGGAAAAGTAATACGGTTGAAAAGGCCGAATACAGCTACGATGCCGAGTATCGTAGAGGCCATGAGTGACGATTGTTGCTAACCAGACTTGGTCAATACATGCGCCGAAAACACACGAGCTTCTTGGAGGGGCTTAGAACATACACGGTCATCCACAATGCGCTGGATCAAAACAAGACTCCACGCCACAACCAAAGTCTCGATGGAGTTGGAAAAGGTGTGCGTCTGGTACGTCCAGGTCACGTAGGACGAGGCGACAAGCAGGACGGCGACGCGCCGGTGTCGCGGTGACGGTATTAGCTCGTGTAGCGCCCAGTCCTCGAGGACGAAGCTGATGAGGAACATGAGGATCCTGAGCGTCCAGAAGACTGCGATGGGCGTGATCTCGCCATCCTGTCCGTTACCCATCCACAGCCAGCGGAGCAGCAGCATCGGCAGCCCGTATACGGGCCATAGCGGGAAGACGCTCCGGATTGGATGGTCGCTCGTGAATTCCCAGGTATGCCGAACCGGGTAGCTAAATATTTGGCCTGCGCGACGACAATGTCAGTGGGCTGCGATGCGTGCTTGCGTCGCCTCGCACAGGCGCGCTCGACAAAGTTGGGAACTTGTGCTTCCCGCTCACGGCCCGGGCGAGCTCAGGTGATGTCGATGCGAGCGGGCAGGCGAGGAAGGGAAAAGACGTACCGGCGATGACCTCGGGGCCCTGGAAGTTCTCGTCGGGATGCAGATAGCTGGGCGACAAGGCAAACCACAGCCGGATGAGGACGAGGAGCAGATATGTGCGCCGCCACATAGTTCAGCTTGCTGTTTTAAAGGCGGAGGTGGACCAGCAAGCATAGGCTTGAGAAAAGGTCGAGGAGGAACAGCGACATGAGCGACGAGGGACGGGTTTCGCTTCGGTGCGGTTGAGGGCGCGGGCGCAAAAAAGCAATGCCGTGGTGAGGACAAAGGTCGGAGCGACAGGGGTTTGGCGACCGTGGTGAGCAGGAGGAGATTGTACGAGGCAGGCTTTCCGAGTCGCGTGGAGCTCTGCTGACGGGCTGCAAGCGACGCGATGCCGGGCCAGGGGGGGCGCCGACGAAAGAAGTAAGACAGGGCGAAGCTGGAGAGCAGGTAGACGGCCAAATTAATTAATTTGTCGACGCGTCATGGCAAGCGTCCGGGTGGTGGTGATAAGATACGAGTCGGTGCGCTCGCGACAGAGCCCGCATTTATTGACGGGAGGTGCCTAGTGCAGGGAGCGGCACTCGTAGAAGCCAGGCTGGCACATGACGATGTTTAGACAGCATACGGAGCAGAGAGCATGACCTCAGATCGTTGACTTCGGCCTGGCCGCCCCGTCCATTGGCCAGCGGCAGCGAATGACCGGCTGCTAGAATAGGAGGATGACTCCGATGCGAGTAGGCGAGCAGAGAGCCCAAAAGGGGTATTACTGTGCAGTGCGACTACGAGTATTGACAACAAAGCGCCTGAGGTCAACAGGAACAGGCACTTAGACGCGTGCTGGGTCCCGGTGGCTGGAGTCCGAGGAGCGAGATAGGCAGGTACCTAAGAGCACGCTGGAGGCCCGAGATATGAAATGTATCCACCTATCTGCCTAGCTCAACGCCGGGCCGTTCGTGACGCCCGGGGGCCGCCAGGGGCAATGCGAGTCAAGGATGGAACGGGGCTAAACTGGAGCTGATGGATCTCAGCATCGCTGGGAGAATGCCTGGCTCGCTTCCTTAGGATATTACTTGCGGAGACTCCGGCACCAGCCGTGCCGTCGTGGCAAGATCGTTGCTCGGACTGGCTGCTCGTGCTCGTCAATCTCTGTCAAACCTGCCAGCCTGTCGTGTTCACGGAGGAGTTGGTGCAGCACTAGCCCCTAGGTTGGCAAAGTGCTCCGTAGGCATCGTACGAAGGTAAGGCGGACTACGGAGTACTCGGCCAGCCCCTGCAAAACTGAAGGGATGAGGAAGGGTGGCCGGGCAGAGCCAACGTCCCACGAGGGCTGACACCCTGTTCCTTCGAATCCAGACGAAGCTCGTGGACGCAACCCGGCCGCTGTCGTACGACCAAAATCAAGAAGAAGAAAAAAAAAAGAGGAGCAAGGTGCTCTGCGAATTTGCCTCCCGGGCTGTAACGCGGATTATTACGCATGACCAAGAGAGCTCCGTATTCCGTTCGGAGTACTCCGTACGGTGCCGCGGGATGCTCGGCCGCGGCGCGACTCCGTAGCCAAAGGCATACTCGTACTCTGTGGGTCGCAGTGCGGCTGGTGAAGTGGCTAGGGATGACGTGAACTGCTTGTGATACCATACGGAGCATGGAGTATTACTCCGTACAACTAAATGGATGGATGGATGGATGCTGCGAGGGTTGGCAGAATATGCTGCCGGCCACTACTAGGGCGCACTGTAGCTCTTCGGCGGTGGTTCATGCAGGGTGCATTTCCACTCTGGCTGAGTGCATTGTAAGAATGCGCAACTTGATGCAGTATTAAGCTCTGGCAGGCTCTTGACGACCTAATACTTCCGTACAGGGCATGATTCTCGCCTCTGCTTGTGTGCAACGCGGACGGCCTTTCAAGTCTCTACTCCGTAAGGAGGCGGCCCATGGCTGACAACAGGTGCTGCAAGACAATGTCTGGAGGCCACACGCCGAAGGAGAAACGGCTGGGTTTGTTGGTGACCTGGGGTCGAGTTTTTGTTTCGTCTTGATCCTCGGTCCTGAGCGTCGATTTGCTCCTTACACAAGAAGCAGACGCTCTGATTCGAGGAACGGTTCGCAACACTCGCCTTATAAGGCCCAATGACTTCGTCTGCTCATGCAGTATCATCAAGATGGGCTGGATGAGCGCGGTTTCGCATAATATTCAACACGAAGCACCAGCTCCTTTTGGATTTCTCGCGGCGGGCTGAGTTCGTGACTGGCAGAATGAGTAACCTCCGGTGAATCGATCCAGGCAGCATGGCGGAACCCTCTGGCCGCAAGGCAGCAGCGTCCCCACAGCGAGCGCTGGCTCCCGTCTTCATACCTCCAGCTGCGGCCAAAGGCTAACAGCTGCCTCGCGCGACTCGAGAGGCTCTTCTCATAAAGTTGGCCTGCGCTGCACCCTTGCGCCTGGTGATCACCATATCCCTCTTTCCCCCCTTCAGTTGAGCCTGCGCAACAAAACACAACACCTCACTGAGCGTACCGGCCGTCTTTCAGCTACTAATTTTCCAGCCTTATTGCCTCGTTGGTTGGCAGGTACCAGGTAGGTACGTAAGGCCGTCCGCCAACGGTGCACCACTCATCGTACAGGCGCGACCCCGCAGGCCCTCTATTCCCTAGATAGGCTGACCACCACCTAGAGGCTGCCTGCTACCACCTTTCTCCTCCAACCCGAACTCCCCAAACCAACTTCACCCGTAAACCATCGCCACCACGCCGCATTCGCACACACCGTACAGGCCCATCGAAGCGCTTGCATTGACACTTCAGTAATCTCCTCCTCAGACACCCATCACGATGGCCGACACCGCTGCCGCCGGACAGCCCGAGAAGGTCTGGCTGGCCTCGAACGACAACGCCCTCATTGAGGTTGGTATGTTAACCATGCATCCCGCGGGCAGAAGGCACCGGAGCTAGCAAACGAGCGCATCGCTATTTGGCGGAGCACTACAAGTACTGCGTTATGCTGACGGTGGACAACTCCAGATCGAGATGTGATCGAGCGCTCCGTCCTCATCAAGAACTTGCTTGGTGACACCGAGGCCAAGTCTACCAAGGAGACTCCCATCCCCATTCCAAATGTACTCTTTCGCCTCCGACGCAGCCTTCCCCCCGTATTTGCATCGGCGCGCTGACACCTTGTACAGGTCAACGAGGCGGTTCTGCGAAAGGTTCTCGAGTGGTGCGAGTGGCACCGCAACGACCCCCCTCAGGCTCAGGATGAGGAATCGGACGCTCGCAAGAAGAGCACCGACATCGACGACTGGGATCAGAAGTTCATGCAGGTTGACCAGGAGATGCTTTTCGAGATTATCCTGGTATGTGTCGACGGATGTCGGGACAAAGTACCCAGCTAACATCTCTCTGCCAGGCATCCAACTACCTGGACATCAAGCCCCTCCTCGATGTTGGTTGCAAGACCGTCGCCAACATGATCAAGGGCAAGTCCCCCGAGGAGATTCGAAAGACGTTCAACATCACCAACGATTTCACGCCCGAGGAGGAGGAGCAGATCCGCCGAGAGAACGAGTGGGCTGAGGACAGGTAAATGGCTGGACTTTTTGCGACAGCTAGTTGCCCATATGCGTTGGGGGTGACGGCTAGTTTTATACTCGTCATTGAGGTTTACCTTGCGGTGTGCAATTCTGGCGTTTGAACGGGCTGATTCAGGACGTTGACTGGGGTTCCCTGCATTTCATGCGGAAGATTGTCTCGCGGCATTCCTGCCACGGACCTCATTTCTATTAAGACTCAATGTCTATACGCGCATGCACAATATCAAAATATTCGTGAAGCCTCGAGCCGAGCTGGGGCTCTTCTACGTCAGTCCATGAAACCGAGACTTGACCCGGGTAGATGGTGTACGTGCGCCGCGAAGATTCCCATGGAAAGTTTGCCGTGTAGCAAATTCGATGAAAGTCACTTTGTTCTTGGCAAGCTGGGCATTCCAGAGTGGCAAAGCCTACCTGGGTGCAGCAATGTCTTCTTACGCACGTTCACGTGTACAGTCCAAGCAACCGGCATAGGAGACACTGCGGTCTATATTCTTCCCTAAGAGCGGGACATCAAAATCTGTGCATTCCTTTTCCCTGTGACCGACCGTGACATGCAGTAATAGCGAGAATCGAGAAACCGGGCATTAAACCTGCCAATTCCGTGCGTCCACATCCCCCTCCGCGCCATGACAGCCCAACCCGCAATCCATCTATCCATTCATAGCGATCACCATGTCGGAGAGGCCGAGGGGGTGGCTGGTTGTCTTGTGTATTGTCGGCGACTGACGTTGCAAAGGAGGATCGAGAATGGTCGGAAAGGAATAGCTTAGATGTTGAGGCGAGTCTTTCTCCAGTGCCGTCTCTTGGCGTTGTAACTGTAATTCTCCACGTCAGTACTCCAGAAATTTATCAGGGCGATTCGTGGCGAGAGTATCGAAGGGAAAGAGGTCGTCGCTTGGATCGCGCTGGGGGGGAAAGGAAGCGTACCGGACAGTGTTGCCCGTTCGGAGTCTAATCCATTGAGGCACAGGGCGGTTCTGCTTCTGCGCCTTCGCCATCTTCTGCTTGGTACGGAACGACTTGTGGCTCTGTTCAACAATCGTCAGTCTCAGGCCTCCTTCATCGCCATCCAGTCATGCAGCCCGTGCCGCAGGCGCCGCAGAATCCATCCGAAAATTCAAGACGAGCGGTCAAGTATATCTGTGGACATGCGCGCTGCGAATGGGCTTGCGTAGGGGGTCGTACCGGCATCTTGAAGGCTTTGCGTGTCGAGTCGCTGATTGATGATGATTTTCGTGGAGTTGAGACGGGGGAGGAATTTTGGCCCGCACCTGAGGGCGTAAAGCCCTAGAGAGAAGTCGGATGGGGCGGTGTGTGGCTAGTGCACGTGGCGCGTGCGTTGTGCCTGAGGCTGCAAGGCATCGATGACGCCGACCCCCCAGGGCTGGCCATGTCCAAGAAGCTGAATAAGCTGGGTGGATGGGCGACAAAATCACGGGTCAAGCATCTCCGCGTGAACAAAACGTCAGGCGGTCGCGGGACACGTGGTGCCCTGCATCACGGGGATTCTACGAAGTACTTCATGCTGCTAGAGGTCTGAAACACTAGGCCAATGGCTGCACTGACTGTGATATTGAGTCTAGGCTTTCCATATCCTGCCCCATATCATTATTGCTGGACGTGTGCTGGATTATCGGCGTATGCCCATGCATGCCGTCCTAAGGTTGCGGAGTCGCCATAGCTACCTGATGCAGGAGGCGCGCAAACCTTTTTTGGAGCCCGAGAATTTCGAATCAATCACATGAAGGAAGCTTACTATACGGAGTATGGCCATGCGTAATTAGACTCTACCTCAACGGGGAACCGTCGTGGAATTTGAAACTCTTGTGGCACGCTTTCAGGAGAAGTAGCCCGGGTATTTCTGTCCGGCGCTTGGACCAACCGGAGGCCCAGAAGGACGTCGTCTTCCACGGGCCCGCCCATAAGCCATGCAGGCCTGTCCGATGGACATTTGCGCTGCAGTTCCAGAATAGGAGACGCATTTCTAATTGACCAGCGCATCTTCCCTCCTACCGAAACTTGCCACGGAGCTTTGCTGTCGCGCGCCAAAGCGACGGGCGTCCATTTGCTTCTCACCTCGGCGCTTTCTGATCCGCACCTACGTGTCACTCCGCGACACCGACGAGGCAGCCGAGTATCAGTGACGGGCGCCGCCGCCGTGAAGCATCGAGGGCGACCTGAGACCTCTATCACGCCTGGAGCAGCGGTCCGTCGCCTTTCGACACGATGGGTGCGAGCATATCATGGTTATCGGGACTGGTGTGGGCAAAGAAGGAGATACGGATCTTGATCCTGGGTCTTGTGCGTCGCCCTCCGCGTCGCCCTCCGCGTCGATACCGCCTTGAATCAGGTGCTGATCCGTCGGTTTACAGGACAATGCTGGCAAAACGACACTGTTGTACAGACTGAAGGTACGACGCCGAGCAGGTGCCCTCTGTGGCTCGACATCATGCTGACAGGTTTGCACAGATCGGCGAAGTAGTCACGACCATACCCACGATTGGCTTCAACGTCGAGTCCGTAACGTACAAGAACCTCAACTTCAATGTCTGGGTATGTGCTGCCCGCTCCAACCCCAACACAGCTTCTTCTGGGGACTGACCGAAAAAAATGCAGGACCTGGGAGGCCAAACAAGCATCCGGCCGTACTGGCGGTGCTACTACGCCAACACCGCCGCCGTCATCTTCGTCGTCGACTCGACCGATATCGAGCGCTTACAGACGGCAGCCGAGGAACTGTCGGCCATGCTGAACGAGGAGGAGCTCAAGGACGCGGCTCTCCTGGTCTTTGCCAACAAGCAGGACCAGCCGGGGGCTAAGGGTGCCGGCGAAATCTCCGAGGCGCTGCGCTTGGGCGAGCTGCGGGATCGCAACTGGAGCATCATGGCCTGCTCGGCAGTGGACGGCAGCGGTGTGAACGAAGGCATGGACTGGCTTGTGGTACGAGACTTTCCCTTGCCCGCCCATCTGCATATGTGGGAGACTTGGATGCTAACAGCCCACCAGCAAACCGTGAACCAGGAGTGAACGAACATGTCTTGGATCCTTTCACCCGCCTCCTTCAGCCTAAATTTGTACAACAATGACGCGACGATTATAGCACCGCACAGCCCTGTCGCATCTCGGTAGACAGCCCTCATGGAGATAGGAGGAAAGATGCAGCAGTCAGCATCGTAGAAACTCGAGCCAGTGAGTGTCTGTGATGGATACGGCGCAGGCAGGCAAGGCAAGGTCGCTCATGAGGAACGACACAGCTTTTGCGTGGTAGACACATATGAAACGTACGGCCCTTTAATGCTAGATCCAGGATGCAGAGGGGTCCTGCATTCAATTCCGATTCTTTTTCTCTCCATATGAGTAGTGAGCGGTGATATCAAGCCAGTTCTAACAACCACTCGGGGAGTCGCCATCTGTAAATAGCGTACGGTATAAGACGAAGGATGACTGGATAGCGACGAGGTTGCTAGAGCAGAAACCCTCGTCCGAAACATGGCTGCTTTCAAGTCCTCGATATATTGGTGCATGGCAGGCCTCAGTCATTACGAGTCTGCTTTAGTCATGCCAGTGCCCAGGCTTAAGAAACTCTGTCAACGACAAAGGACGCAGCAGATCCGAGCCACTTCGCCGACACTTACCCGGCGCGGAACCGGTGTGCCAACGTCACTGCGGTTGCGAAAGCGCAGAAGCTTTAGTATCGGCCATTACAGGGGCCCTAGTGGTCGTTCACGAAGAGCGAGAATTGATACTTGACGGATGACAGGACATTGTACGGAGCATACCGCCAGCCTAGTGGTCAAAGTCCCAATCAAAGCATGCCTCGGTGGAGTAATGAAGGAATCTCGGACATCCGGCTGCTGCTTCATAATCAGGCTCATGGAGCCGCCGAGGCCGGAAAGGGAGGGTGAAAAGCACCGTCCGAGTCGTCGCCACGGATGCGGCTGGGTCGGAAGCCGTGGTTGAGCGTAGCGCGGAGGCGCAGAGGGCACTCGGCCAAGCGTCGGTGTTCAAGTGGCCCCGCAACGGTGGCCGCTATTGGAAAGTCAAAGAAGCAGATGGGGTCCAAGCAGGTGACTCCGTGACCAAGTCGTGCCGCGGCCACGCATCCCAGACGCGAACGCGATGTAAGAGGTGGCAGTGGCGGGCTGACGCTGGTCAGAGGGGTTGGATCCCTCCATGGCTAGCGTTCGCTCGCGTACATGTCCACAACGGGAGTCAACATACGAGTTTTTGCCTCGCACGAGACGCATGCAGCCCTCCTTGAGAGATACGCCGGCCATGGCCGAGCTCCGACTCGAAGTCTCGGCCGCCGACGTCGAGTTCGCTGAGATCGGGATGCGCCGCGCACCCGGGACTGTGACAAATGTTGGTCGGCCGCAGGCTTCTTGAAACTCTGGATCTGGGTTCCTATGCTGCTATGCAGGTGCCTCGACATGCCTGGCACCGCCAGTGACGCCAGCCCATGAGGCCTTGTGCTGGCACGCCATTCGTGTCACGGATATCGTATGAGCGGAATGCGCCATTCCGACGACCGCGAGAAGCGCCTTTGGTGCCTCGCCAATGTGAAGAAGTACCTGTGCGGGGCACGTTTCGTGCTTGCAGGAGAGAGCACTGCGGAAGAGCACACCCGAACCCAGAGAAGCCGCGCTAATACCGCTGGCAAGGCTGGGGTTGCGCCGGCGCGGGTCCTTGTTGCTTGGCGTGGGCGGTGGCATGGCGGATGCTGAGGTGGACGAGAGTCGGGTCGATGACGACGAGCCCCAGCGGGCGCACGGGCGACTTGCCGCTTGGATTTAGCACACCGCCCATTGGCCGGGGCCCCACCAGGGCCTGCGGGCGGCAGGAGGGATCGGTGGCCGAGGGAGCGCACAGCAGGAGCTGCTGCCCCGCGACCGGCATTCAGGCCCGGCGGCAGCTGCAAGCTCGTTCGCACTTGCAGAACGGGGACGGAGGGGAGGATACGGCCAAGGTTTGTCATAGCCGCCCTGGCGGATGGGTCCCGCCTCCCCTTCTGCGTACCTCAACGGCCCGGCCTGTGCCTGGTGCCGCGCAGGTATTTATTACGTCTCCGGGCGCCTCCCTCTCCGGCCTGGCTTCCCTTCTTGCCGTCTTGCACATCCTCCCCGCGCTCCGCCTTGAAGAAACCCCCAACTCTCTCCCCTCTCTTCGGCCTTTCATCGACAAGAGAACACGCATTTGTCTTCCATCTCAGCTATATACCACCCAACTCATCATCATGGGTGCCAACGATACCCCCGCCTCTACCTTCCGGTACAACGAGAAGCCCGTCTACACGACCTCCAATGGCGCTCCCATCAACAACCCTGAGGGCTGGCAGCGCACTGGCCCCATGGGCCCGTTGCTGCTCCAGGACTTCCATCTGATCGACCAGCTTGCTCACTTTGATCGTATGTCTCCCCTTCAGGCTACTTGGCTGCCAAACACGCCACCCCCGGTGTAACGCCCACTATACCTTTGGCTTGATTGCTAACCGACCGGATCCAGGCGAGCGTATTCCTGAGCGAGTTGTCCACGCCAAGGGTGCCGGCGCCTACGGTGAATTCGAGGTTACCCACGACATCAGCGACATCACCTCCATTGACATGTTCAACAAGGTCGGCAAGAAGACCAATGCCGTCGTCCGCTTCTCCACCGTGGGCGGCGAGAAGGGCTCCGCGGACTCCGCCCGTGATCCTCGCGGCTTTGCCCTCAAGTTCTACACGGACGAGGGTAACTGGGACTGGGTCTACAACAACACGCCTATTTTCTTCCTGAGAGATCCCACCAAGTTCCCTCTGTTCATCCACACCCAGAAGCGCAACCCCCAGACCAACCTCAAGGATGCCACCATGTTCTGGGACTACCTCTCCACCCACCAAGAGGCTATCCACCAGATTATGCACCTCTTCTCCGACCGCGGCACGCCCTACTCTTACCGTCACATGAACGGCTACTCCGGCCACACCCACAAGTGGACAAAGCCCGACGGCTCCTTCGTCTACACCCAGGTTCACCTCAAGACGGACCAGGGCAGCAAGACCTTCACGAACGAGGAGGCTGGCAAGCTAGCCTCCGAGAACCCTGACTGGCACACCCAGGATCTCTTCGAGGCCATCCAGAAGGGCGACTACCCCAGCTGGACCGTTTACGTCCAGGTTCTCACCCCTGAGCAGGCCGAGAAGTTCCGCTGGAACATCTTTGACCTGACCAAGGTCTGGCCGCAAAAGGAGGTGCCCCTGAGGCCCATCGGCAAGCTCACTCTCAACAAGAACGTTGAGAACTACTTCGCCGAGATTGAGCAGGTTGCTTTTTCGCCATCTCACTTGGTTCCCGGCGTCGAGCCTTCGGCCGACCCTGTCCTCCAGTCTCGTCTCTTCTCGTACCCTGATACCCATCGCCACCGTCTGGGAGTCAACTACCAGCAGATTCCCGTCAACGCTCCCCTCAGGGCCTTCAACCCATTCCAGCGAGACGGTGCCATGGCTGTCCACGGCAACTACGGCGCGAACCCGAACTACCCCAGCTCGTACCGCCCGCTCACCTACAAGTCGGTTAAGCCGACGGTCACTCATGAGAAATGGTCTGGTTCTGCCGTCCACGAGCTCTTCCAGGAGGTCAATGATGACGACTTCGTTCAGGCCAAGGGCCTCTGGGATGTTCTCGGCCGGACCCCCGGCCAGCAGGACAACTTTGTCGGCAACGTTTCGGGCCACCTGTGCGCGGCGCACCAAGACACTCGCAACCGGACGTATGAGATGTTCTCGCGCGTCGACGCCGGTCTCGGCAGCGCCATCAAGGAGCAGACTGAGAAGCTGGTCAAATAAAGTCTAGACGGCTAATCAGGATGACGATAATGTGAATATGAAAGACGAGTTATACATTGTATGATGATGGCTTTGGCTCTTAGAAATTGGAATGCTAGTTTAAACTGAAGCCATTTGCGTATGCCTTTGTAGATGAATCATTGTGACGGATTTGATGGCCCGCTGCACCACCTCTTACTTCAACACGATAGCCTCAGCGCCAGGGGGTGGAGTGCAATGCCTGGTATGCTGAGCTACCCCACGAGTACAAACGCCCGACCCCAACCGGGGCCAGGCCTCTAGTTGCCGCCGCAGCCAAAGCTGAACCACAAGCCTTTGTTGACGGGAGCTGCGATTGACCCCCGGCCGGGGCGGATGCGGAGTGCGAGAACGGCCGCCGCGGGTGCCGGCGCCGGGGCCCCGTTCGCCGTACATGAGCCACGTCCCACTCTAGCCTGCGTCCCGACACTTGGAGGTTGTCCTCACGTACTCCGTAGCTCTCACGATTTCCCCTTTGTTGGGAATACGCCGGCAATGATGGGTCGACGGGTCCGTCGAGGATGGGGGAGGGAGGTGTGCTGTCCGCCATGCAACCTGCCTATGGCACGACTCGTGCATCCCAGCAGTTCGACCCTCGTCGCAGCAATGTCACGAGCAGCACGCGCGGGGCATCACGAGAATGAACAATGCACTGTGTCCAGATTAACTAATATTGCGAAGACTATGGAAAAGGAGACAACCAAGCAGGCGAGCCTCTTTCGCAGCAGCGGTGCGCGTTGTCCTCTTGTTTGCGTGTTGTATTTAAGGTGTATATGTGCCAGGGACCGCCCATCCGCCGCCACCAGGACGACGGTATAGGGTATCCCGCATTTGTGTGCTTTCGGTTTCCCCCTAGTCAGCCCGCGACCATGAGCGTTCAAAGACCCAACATCTCGAACGAAAGTGCGCTCACAAGCCCCGCGCAGCGGTCCAGGGGCAGGGGCGGCGTCGGCGTACCGCACTGCAGCTCCGACGCTCGCTTGCCCGCTTGTGGCTGAAAGTCCCCTTTCGCATTTTCAAGCGTGGAACCGGGATGCCGTAGAGACATCCGGTAGAGTTCGCCTGAATGAAGAGAGCGCGAAGCCGAAGAGCAAGGGTTGGAGTTTTTCCCGCATCCAATCTCTGCACAGCAGAAACAAGATATGCGTTGCAGCTCATCCCTGATACGGCCTCACTCTTCCTGCTGTCCACGGCCCAGCTGCGTCTAGCAGACTGGTCCGCGGACCATCCATCCTGTCGACAACCAGTGTCCGCCTCCACCAAAACATATCCCAGATAGTTGTCGGTATCGGCCGTGCGACTTTGCGCCTTGCGGCATGACCACCTCAAGAGGTGCCGAGTCCAAAGTCCAGTCCAGTTTCGGTTCTCCGTTGTCTTGAAGAGTCGAATCGAATAAATCATTACGTTGAGCTTTCGACATGCTTTCGAAAGGAAGTCGTGATTTCGGCATCAAGCCGGGCATTCGTGCTTTCGGTTCGTGGCATCGTCTCGTGTTGCCCAAGGAGCTGTAAATGTTTATTCGTCGAATCATCATAGGCCGTCGCAAGCGGGTATCGTCAAAAACAGGAATAGAAGCGAAGAGTGAAGTAAAAGAGAGTAGTTTTTGGCGGCCTACGAGGCCGCAATGTGCGAATAGGGGTATCTTCCACGAAAGCCGCGAAGTACTGCGCCAGAGGCTGAAGAATAGTAGGTTAAAAAAAGACGGTCGAAGAATCGAAAAGTCGGGAGGTATGTCGAATCCTGGGGTGTGTCTGTCTCGGACCGTGCCGAGCTTCGTGCATTGCTGCATTCCTCTTCTTGTTTAACCCAGATGGGACCAACAGAAAGAAAAGGAGGAGAGAGAGGGAAATAAAAACGAGAAGAAAAACGCGAGCCAGGGAACCAAAAAGCCAAAAAGGAGCAAGAGGTCGCAAAGCTGCCTGCTATGTTGAGGTCCTTGCCGTGATTGTAAATGCAATCCAAAATATCCACCCCGGATCCTGCCATGCTGTGGTATAATGGGGGAAAACGAACTCCAGGCCCCGAGCTAGCGGGTATGGTGCGTTGGAGGGTTGGAGTTATTCCCCAGGACTTGGAGAAGACGAAAAAGGACAAGATCCGAAACCCCTCTGCGCTCTCGCTGTGCCACTGACTGAAATACAAAAAGAGAAGAGCACCAAAAGCCAGGGGAAAACTTGCGAACGTAGTCTCCCAGCAAACAAGAGTGGATATTTCGTCGAAAGGCTTGAACTCCGTTCGTGATGCAATGAAACGCCGATGCCGATATGCCGAGTGGTGAATTGTGTCTATGTCGCTCCGAAGACCGATAGACCATGCATTTCCCGTGAGACTTGTTTGCTTTGACGGTGGAGCAGCATTACGAAGTCGTCGTAGCCACAGGATAGCTGTCCTCGGTGACAGGGGTTGGTTGTCATATTATCGTAGCGTACTCCTGGTAGCGATCCCAGCCAAAGCCGCCCATGCCGCCCATGCCGACGCTGACACCGCACTGAGCGGGTGCCAGCATGCTTGGGAGAGGCAGTGTCGGGATGGGTGCCACAACCGGCGCCGTGCTGAAGTAGCTGCCGGCAGTCGAGTGCGGCTGGCAGAAGGCCGGGGTCGGTGGCGACATCTGCACATCGGACATGGCCAAGCCGGTCCAGGCGGGCGGCGTGTGGCTCGAATCGGTCGACGTCACGCTGGGGCTCGAGGGCAGGACCCTCCAGGCGTCCACGGCATGCACGGGGCCGGGCTGTGGCCACAGGCCGTTGACGGGCGAGCTGGGCAGCAAAGGTGGTTGGCGGACGACATCGACGGCGCGAGGCGGGGGCGGCAGCAGGGGCTTCATGAGAGCCATGAGGCTGTGCTTGACCTCGTCGCTCTTGCCGCATAGCAGCTCGCCTGCGCCCTCCTCCTCGAGGCCCTCAAGGGCAGAGACGGGCGTTCGAAAGACGAATTTGTTGATGGCTTGGACGAAGTCCTCGTGAAGCTTCTTGCACTGCTGCTCCTTCTCCGACCAGTCGTACGTGTTGGCCTTGGCGTCGACGCAGTGTATTTCCTTGTGGTACTCGACCAGGGAGTCGATGGAGTCTTTTGTGAGCTTGAAGGCCACCTCGTTGCGCAACACCATATCGACGTGGACGATGTAGGCCTCGACCTGAAGGAGCTGGTAGCTGAAAGGGCTCTCGAAGGGATCCTGGGGCATCTCGGCTTCGGGAAGCTTGGGCAGCATGAGCGAGGCCAGGGTCCAGATGGCGTTTGGCGAAGACAGCGTCTCGGTGAGGCATCGTTGGTGCTGCTGGACGCTGTTGAGCGGGCGCTTGACCCGGTTTATGCGCTTGAGCGTCTGCGTGAGCCACGGCTCGACCTTGGAGCCCAGGACGACGTTGACCGACGACGCGCGGGGAGCGAAGGCGGCGGCCGACGCCGGGAGGAGCTGGACGGGCATGGCGGGCGGGCGGGCTCGTCGCAGAGTCGGCCAGGCGAGGCGGGGGTGGCTTTCGGTATAAACGGCGGGGCGGGACGGGACGGAGCGGGCGCTGGCGCGGGCGCGGTCGAAGGGGCGGCGAAGGCAAACAAAAGCGACGAGAAAGGAAAAGAAACGGAGGCAGCGGTGCGGAGCAGGGACGAGCTGGGGCCTGGGCGGTGCTTTATCGCCTGCTGAGCTGCCGCAGCCAAGAAGAAGAGAAGGGCGGACGAGGGTGTCGTGAGGAGGGAGAAGGAGGAGGGGGGGCCACGATGGAGGGCGGCGCAGGCACGAGATATAGGTAGGCCCGGCCGCTCGTACAGCAGGCCAGTGTCGGTCTCGGCGAAAGGCTTAGCGGGTGCGCAGGCTGAGCGAGCAGCAGCAGCCCGGGGGCCCTGCTGCAGGCGTCGGCCGAAGCGGCAAGGTCGTGGACCTGTGCAGGGCTGGTCCAGGGCGGTCCAGGGCTGGCCGCCGCTGCCTCCGGGCCCACCGCCCGTGGTCGGCGGCGGCGTCGGCGTGCGTGTATGGGTACGAGTACGAGTGCTCGTGGTCGCTGCCGCCATGGATAAGGGTGCGACGCTGCTGGCTGGGCGCGCCACCGCTGCGGGCTCCTCGACGGCACCTGGTGCTACTGCACGCTGCGCTCCACCGCGCGCAGGGCAGCACCACCGTGGCAGGGCTGTGCTGATGGCCGGATTGGGTGGCCTCTCATCGTCGCCGACCTCTGTGGCACCAGCTCCGACTTCTCGTACCCGCACGCCATACTCGCGGTACACACTCATACTGCGCAGTACCTAACGTAGCTGAAAGGACGCCGCGCAGCGCCACACTGCCCCCGGGGCGCACTCTCGCCAAGTACCGCTACCTGTAGGCTTGCCGTCAACTTTCAAGCGGGTACGCATTGCTCACCTCAACCAACTCCCGAACATTCGCACTCCCTCGCCCCGTCCGATGTGCGGGGGAGAGAGAAGAGAGAGCCTGCTTCCAACGCACACGGTAAAAGCCACTCACAGGCGTGTGCATGGCCTCCGGCACCCCTGGCCGGCGGCTGCCGAAGCACTCGGTGCTGGTGGTGGTGGCAGGCCCCCGGCGGCGACGATGCGACGAAACGTCTGCCGCTCGGCGCTTCGTCGAACACGCTCGCGTTTCCAACATGGAATCAACGTGGCTTGTTCCCGTGCCCCTATCAAATGTGGGTGTTTTTTTTCTTCAGTGAAGCGGCAGCAATGGGGCTCACCCCTTTGCCCCGTCGATATGAGAAATGACACAAGCGGCCCCCATCGGCCCTCTCCCATGTGATGGCTTGCGCGGCTGGATGCCACAGAGACGACCAACAAAGGGCATGCCCCCCCAATCTTCATCCCGTTAGGGCTCCCTTCAACGGGAGTGGCCTTTGCCCGAGCATTGCACAGATCCCGGCCTGCAGGGAGATGCTATCCTTTCCTGTCGATAACCCACGGGATGAGAATCTCATTGGGGGACGGGCCTAGTCATCCCCCCCATCAACCCCATAAACATCCAAGCGCGATCCAGAAGCTCGGGCTTGCTTGACTACCTAGGTACGATTATGGCTTGCATGGCTAGTTATTGAGCGGCGAGTCTGGGACGAGGTGGAGGCCCAGAAGCTGTGCCGCGTATGCAGGCATGCAGGTTGCAGTGTCCGGGTTTCTCGTTCATCTGCCCATACTGGCTGCACCAGGCTCGAGATAGGCGCTAGATTGCGACACGGAGATTGTGAGCAATGAAAAGAATATCCGACAGATCCATCACTCTCTATACCCCCCTGGAGCCGATCGTCTGCCCCCAATTCGCAACTTCCCCTTTCCCACTTGGGGCCGGCCAAAGGGCCTCAGCTGAGCCCAGCATCGAGGAGCGTGGTAGACAAGCGAGACGGGCCGTCTTCATCATCTCTTCACCATGGGCTGGTCAACTGAGCACAGCAGGACGCAGGTTTTACGCCGAGTGCGAGCATGACTTGCATACCGCCCACATATGGCGCCTGCATCGTCCGTTATTAACGCAGGATACGAGGGTGCGCTTTGAAACCTGGCACAGGCACAGCATGCGGCGGGTAGTATGTAGTATGCACGCAAGCATTGTCCACGGCGGCTGCGAGTTGCACGGGCCGGTAGCCAGATAGGCCGAGCTGCTTTGAGGAGCGTGGCAAGGAGAACTGGTGAGCCGTATCGGGTGGAAGCGCCGAGACGGAGGCGCACCTCCTCATCGTCTCCGGGCTCGCGAGATCGGCAAGGCAAGACACGGACACATCCGTCTAGGCATAGACCGTCCTCTAGAGCCGCGAGCGTGTCCTCTAAGTGATATTAGATGCCGCATGAAAATGCCAATCAATAAGTCAGGCGAGATGGTTGGACAATGCGTCTCGAGTCATTCCAAGGGTCGGTCGATGAGCTCCAGCATGGGCATCCCGGCGGGGCACGGAGCGCTGTGGGGAAACGGACCAGTGTGTGGAAAGGGTGCCAACCTGAGCCACGAGGAAAAGGGGTGCTCGAAGAAGCTGGCGATGCTTCCAAGGCCAGACGTCGAGGGCAAAGCGACGTGAGCCCGTAGATGGCCTCGTACCGGGGTGAGACCCCTGCTAGCGGCGGGTGGGTGAGCTGAGGTGTGTCTGCGGACATGGCAGCTGTGGCTGCTCATTGGCCGAAGGGACGAGAGAGAAGGAGCCGGAGGGTGGTATAGTTGGACCACGCAAAGGCCGGGAGCAACTCCAAATCATTGGCTAGGATTCAGAGGGACGAGGCCAATCAGCGTGGTCAGGCTTGATTCATCAGATGTCGTGAGCAATGGTGGCCTGGGTCGAGCCCGTAACTGATACGGAGAACTCGTACTGGCCGCGAGAGTGCAAAGTCCGTGTCAGGTCGAAGAGGCAGGACGTGCTCGGCAAGCAAGTCGTGCAGGCATCAGTCGCCAATCCGTTATGCCTTGCAGCGATGGCCGTCTTGCGAGGTTGGAGGTGGTGAGCAAGACTACGATGCCCTGGTAATAGCCGGTCAGATGCACTCGTTCGAAAAGCCACTGTTCATGGCCCCGCCTGGGCACCCGGAGACGGACGTTGCTTGGTTCAAGCCGAGAGCCGCGCACCGTTGGAAGCACAGCATACCTATGCAACCCTGATGTTGCCGTGGCCCAAAGAAGGGCGGGAACTTCTGCCTCGCGTCAGAGCTCGCTCAGCGGCCGGCCTTGGTTCCGTCTTGGACGAGGCTGCAACCTGGACTAGGGTCCGCGCGCGAGGAGCGCGGTACGCTCGCAGTTGCGGTCGTTGACGTGTCTCGGTTACGGCGGGGGAAGAACATGCGGTCGATGTTGAGGTTGAGTCTGCGGGCGGTTGGCAGGGCGAGGCGCGACAAGGGCTTCGTGGCTGGCGCAGCCCCAGAACGAGCAGGCGCCGGTGATGGGCTTGAGAGGGTTCGTCATGAGCCAAGGCAGGTAGGTACCTGCTTGCCTGCCAACTGCCTACCCGTACCTAGGTACTAAGGGTACCTGCCTGCCCTGTCCGTCTCCGCGAGCCTGCCGTACGAGTACACTGTACGAGTACGATGCTCGGGTCTCTGCGCTGGGACGCTACTCGTACGTTGAGCAGCGGCGGCTGGGCCCAGGTGCGCAGTTCACGTGCACCAACTGCCAGCAGGAGCTCGGACACAGGTACCGGTACACTGGCACCGACGCGGGTCCATCCTCGCCTGGCCACGCCGCCAAAGAAACAAGCCCGCGGCGAGCATAGGGCCCTGGACGGCGAACAAAGCTTCAGCGGAGTCGGCAAGTGGTCGGGCGTCAGAATGGCACGGGCTTGACGGGGCACCCTGGAGCGAGGGGGTCCACGGACCCCTGTCGGCCCTGGTGGGCGATGCCAAAAGCGGGCTATTTTTGGCGACGCTGGATCGGTTGCCGCTCTGGCGGGTCGAGGCCAACTCGGACGACGACGACGATATCGCCTCGCACTAAGGCAAGGACGGACGTCAAGGAAATCGGGAAAAGATTGAACGGATCCAAGGCACGACGTCACGCCTCATACCCACGGCGGAAACTTGGCACCAGGCAGCTCAGGGGTGCCGACAACGGCCATGTCTTGCCCTGCCGGGCCAATCAGCCGACCAGGCTCCAGTTTCATCATGAGCCCGTCGTCAACGCCGCAGGGCCGCAAGGCGACGTCCGGCGGCTATCAAGTCCCTGAATGGGCCCCGGCCTGGTCCGCCTCGACACCTCGGAGCAGGCCCAAGCCGGACGTCCTGGATGCCGGGACCTCGATGCCGAGCCTCGTGCTGATCTGTGGATGAGAATGGAGCTGGCCGATCCCCCGACGAGCAGGCCTGCCATTGCACGCCAACTTGGCACGGGATACATCCAAGGTGGCAAGGGAGAGGCGCGTCCCTGGCCGGTCGCAACCTGCCCTGCATCGGCCCACGCTGGCCCGCTGCGTCAGATCTACGAGTACGAGTACGGAATACGTGATCGCTTGGCAGCAGCAGCAGCATGGCGTCTCGTATGACGGAGAGGCAACATTCACTGCAACGTGGTAGTACATGCCGGCGACAAGGCATTTCCTGCGCTTCTGGACAGGCTATTACCCAATCTGCCAACGGGACCAAGACCCAGCACGGAGGGCCGTGTTAAACAGGCACGGCTCCAGCGCCGGCACGTGGCTCGCCACCAGCCACGATCGGATCTGCGCAAGGGCCAGGAGGCAGCCGGGCCGGGCAGGGCTTGCTGGCTGCTGGCCCTTTGTGGCCCCTCATCCGTCCCCTCGACCGCCTCCCCCGGGCGGTGTGGCTGAAGAATGTTTCCCGTTCCTCCGACGCGCTGACAGCGCATCAATCGAGAAAGCTTCCGTCCTCGCTCCGGCAGCGGAGCCAGCATGCTCGGGATCCATGAGCAGCTGGAAGGCGGCATGCGCCTCTGCGTCACCCAGCGCCTCACCCTCTCGCCTACCCACAGGCCCCTCTCTCGGTGCGCCCGACGAGGCCCTGACTGCATCCGTGGCTGAGCACCGCTAGCTACAGGCGGTCCCCCCCAGTGGCGACCCCACAACTGGCTTCGTTCCCGAGCCGCGCATAGACGAAGTGACGTCTCCCGAGGCTCTGGGCGTTGACCGCTCCGTCGGGTGGCACCACGCGCGTGGGCAGCACTTCCAGCTTCGCAGTCTCGCGAGGAAGACCCTCGTGGGAGGCTGGCGGGGGCGTGCTTCGCGCAGGACGGGTGCGCTTACGAGACGCCGCTTCTGCCAGCACTGACCTTTCATGCCGCTTGGGGCAGAGTCACGCGACGGTGACCTCGTGAGCAGCTTCACCGACGGCCCGACAGGGGATGAGGCCCTGCCGATGCAGCACTGGCCGAGAGCTGCTCCAAGTTGCTACACCCATTCTCAACCTCCCTCATTTCAGACCTAATTTGGTCATGGTTGGCAACCCGACATGATGCCGTCGGACACACAATCTATGCCACAACCGCCAATGGGTTGCGCAAGAAATCTCTGGAAACAAGGAGCCAAATTGCCGATCCTGACGCAGCAGGCTTCCGGCGGCATTCATCGCAAGGTATCACTGGCTTGGTATCACTCGCTTTACAGAGTAGCTGGTACACAGGCCCGTACGGCAAGACGCAGCCCATCATCTCTCTCGCTCGTCAGTATCAAAGCCAACGCCATGGGTCCTTCGCCAACATCACGCGAACACAAGCCTCCGCGTCATTTCCGTCTAGACATACATACCAACGCCGTCGACCCCCGGTCACTTCCTTGCCCCTCCGCATCACCGTCTCAGGCCTTCTTCAAGTCGTTGGCCACGCCCCGGGAGATCCAGTCCGCCAGCGACATGGCCGTCACCATGGGGTTCACGCCGCTCGCGCTCGGGAACACGCTTGCGTCGGCCACGTACAGGTTCTGGGTGCCCCAGACCTTGCCGTTGACGTCCACCACGCCCGAGTCCTCCGAGGCGCTCATCCGGCACGTCCCCATCTGGTGAGCCGACGTCCAGATCGCCACGGGTGGCTTGTTGTCGGCCTGGCGCAGCTGCTGCAGCCACGCCCCAAATGCCGGGTCCGTAAACTCCGGGTCCTTGCCGGCTTCGAGACTCTTCTGTCGTTCGCCGCCGTCGTCGGGAACATAAGGCGCCAGGCCCGGGAGATGGGGTCGGATCTCCGTCGCCCCCGTCGCGTAGCAAATCTTGGCCAGTGCCTGGAGGCCCTCGAGCGTATGATCACGGTCAAAGTCGGAGACGGTGTACTCGATGCGAGGCTCGCCCGTCCTCGGATCCGGATACACCCGCCCAGTGTCCCGGTCTCGGGTCAGGGAGATGAAGCTGTTGATGTGGCGGTACTTGAGCGCCAGCAGCTTCGCATCCAGACCGCTGTGCCACGATTGCATCGCGAGGGCGGCGTATGGCTATCCCGCAGGTCAGCAAACGCTTTTTCCTCTGCTGCTCCTGCTGCTCGCAAGGGGGAGCGTGTGACTTACCAACATGCACGTCGGCTCGAGCTTGACGCCGTGGCCCTTTCTGTCGAGGTTCTCAAACTCGCCGCTGTAGCTGGTGATAATGCCGCCCTCCCACGGCCGCACGTCGTCCTTGTATTCTGCGGTGAGAAAGTTGCAAGGATGCAGATGCAGGTTGCGACCGACGTTTTCGTTCTGTGGCGCCGCCGTCAGTCGACGCTAGGCCCTCGTCAGGGGCAGTGAAGCCTGGGCAAACTCACCTTGATGCCGCTCTTGGACAGGATGACAGGGCTCCAGAGCGAGCCTGCCGATACGACGACCCTCTTCGCCTTGATGCGGACCTTTCTCCGCGTCCGGGAGCTCTCACTTGTGTGCACTTGGCCGTTGGCGTCCCTGGCCGTCCACGTTCCCTCGACGCCCGTGGCCGTGACGCCGTCGGCGGCAAAGGTGACTCTGTCGACGGCGAATCCCTCCATAAACTCGGCACCGGCCTCTGCGGCAGCCGGCAACCAGGCCACGGTCGGGCCCCTCTTCTCTGCCGAGCCGCACCCCAGGTGGCAATGGCCGCAGTAGTGCTCCTTGTTGGCCGTATTCTGCTCCACGGCGCGCGCCTTCCAGCCGAGCTTGGAGGCACCGTCCAGGAGGACCTGGTTCCTGTGGTTGTGGCGGATGCCGTCGACGCTGGCGCCGACATTGTGCCAGACGCGGTCCATGCACTCGTCGAACTCGGGCGAGGTGAACAAGGGCAAGCCGGTGGCGGCCCACTCCTCGCGGACAAAGTCCTGGAGCCGGAAGCAGACGCTCCAGTTGATGGTGCCGCCGCCGCCCCAGGAGCCGCCGCAGACGACGCCGGTGCTCGTGTCATCGCTCATGTAGACGCCGCCGTGGTCGAAGAGGTAGTTGCAGGCGGCCTCCTGGGACATTGGCAGCTGCGAGGGCGGGAAATAGTAGCCCTTGTCGACGACGAGGACCCTGTGGCCGGCCTCGGCCAGGTTCTTGGCGGAGACGGCTCCGCCGCAGCCGGAGCCGACGATGACGACGTCGGTGGTGATCTCGTGGACGGCATCACCGGGCCCGAGCTGGAGGAAGTCGAAGTCGTAGCCCTCGACGGGCTTGTAGTTTCGCGGCGTGTTGCTGTATCCGGACAGCGACTGGAAATAGGGGCTGGTCACGGCGTTTGCCTTTTGGGCCGCGCTGACGATGGCCTTTGCGAGCATCCTCAAGCTGCCGAGCCTCGAGTTGGTCCACGACTTGACGATGGCCTCGCGAACCTTGGCGGGCTGCTTGGTGACAGGGGTCCAGTACCCCGTCAGGAGCAAGCTACCGTAGTTTGTCCTGGAGCGGCAGAGTCAGCCCATATCGCCCGTCTCATCGCAGGCCGAGAGCCCAGATGGTGCAGATGCCGTCGGGCAGACTCTTCGACTTACCCAAGAAGACCCAGCACCTTTTCCAGCTGCCTCCTCTGCGCGGCGATGGACAGCGTCCGGAGGACGTCGGTGCGGAAGGCCTCATCCTCCGAAGGCCGGTAGTCCAGGTAAGCCTCGAGCTCGTCCCTGCTCGGGGGATCCCTGAGGGACCTGGTCGCGCGGCTCAGCGCCTGGTCGAATTCATGCGGGGGGAGAAGGAGCTTGGTGGTGTCGGTCGACGTGGCCGCCGAGGATATGGACGGCAGGACGCCGTCGAGCAGGGCGAAGAAGGTCTCCCACTGGGCTATGGACATGAATTCGCCCGAGGGGGGGTCGGGCAGCGGCGTGGCCACGGGGGCGTGCTCCGGGGGCAGGTCGTCCATGGCGTTGACGGATATCGACGGGCGGATTTGGGGCTGGCTGGCTGGCTGGCGGCAGGATGAAGGCGGTGGTTCGGTGCCGGCAGACGACTTGTGCCGCTCGCTTTCCCAGCTCGTCTCGGGAAGAGAAGCCCGGAAACAGAGAGGTGGAGGCGGGTCGACTTGTCCCGGCCGACGTCCGAGGGCGCTCGGTACAGGTATTTAAGCTGCACGCGCGGGCCGCAAGTGCTCGCAACACAGATGACCGGGCCCGGAGCTTTTAGAGCCAGGCTGGTTCCCCGGTTGCATGTGAGAAAAAGGCTGAGTTGGGGAAAGAGAGAGAGGAGGTAGGTAATTAGCAGATGGTCAGAGGTGCGGCATCGTCTATCCCGGTCTGCAGCAAGCCCCCCGGGGAAAACAGGGGCTGTCCCCCGCACGGGCGCCCAGTCCGTGACCCCACGCGCTACCGTTGGCGTGCCGAGGCGCCCCGCCCCAGGCACCGGTGCCCTGAGCGTTTGCTCCCCGCGATGTTCGATGCCGCTGCCGCTGCCGCTGTTGCTGAGGTGCTCTTGTCAGCCAACGCTGGCTGGCCGGGCCTTTTCTCCTGGACGACACGACAGCGTGCTTGGGCCCTCGGCATGCATCGCGACCGATCGTTTGCCGTGCGTCATCGCGGCTGCACCTCTGTCGCTGCCGCAAAGCGACTATGGCACTGCACTTACCAATGCTGCCTTACCTGAGGTTGATGCTCGCATGAGCCCACCTGGACGGCTGCTGGAGCTCCAGTTCCTCCGCCTCCGTTCGTGCCCCCCCGGCGGCGCAGCAGCCGGCCAGCTTCTCCTCTCTCCCCCAACCCGGCAACATGGGATGCCGGCTGTTTTGGCCTCACGGGGTTCCATGCTTTGGCCGCAGGCAGAACCCCCAGCCCACGGCGACTCCATGCCTCCCTTCCCCCCCCGACGCCCGCACGCGACGTCAGGCCATGTCTGCCGGCCTTGAGCAGCAGCAGCAGGCCGGGATGCAACATCGAACGATGGCAGCCGCCTCCAGAACTCAAAGCCCCCCGCTTCCCGATGTAGGTAGGGTGTGGCGGCCATGTGCCTCGGGTCGCCCTTTGCGCGAAGCATGTACTTCTCGTGTACACGCCCTTGTCTGGGGAAACCAGCCCGCCGCTCGCCTGGAGACTCTGCCCGGTGACGACGTCTCCGACGGACCCCTCTCGCGTGGCCCTCGCCCATTGTGGCCCCGTCACACCCTCCCCAGCCTGCCCCGTCTCTTCCGTCATTGCTCCAGTCTCCTCCCCCGCGGCCGGAGCCCTTCTCCGCGCAATCGCCCGCAACAAGGTTAACCAATCGGCCCCGCCACCCGCGGCGTGGCGGCCTCCTCATCCATCATTGTCCCGCGACGCCGCTCCCCACGCGCACCACGTCCCCCGTCCGAAGCTGCCGGTGGCACGACCGCCTCCGTCCCGGCGGAACCTAACTTCAGCTCCCATACGAGTACACGCCTTGGTCGTTGCACCTTCGCCATGCTGCCGTTCGGCATGACCATCAGAGTGCCGGCAAGGGGACGATGCCTACAAATAAAAAAGGGACTGCACACGGCCAATGACGGCGGCGGCTTGCCAAACAGGTAAATGTAATAACGGTAATGCCGTGGATCGACGTTCGTCTCGACAATCCAGGCTGTTTGCTATCCGCGTCTGCGCCGTTTGCTCCGCACCTACGCCGATGCCAAACTCTCGGCATGACGGCCTCATTTGCTCTCGCAAGCCATCCATCCACCATTCCACCAACCTACCCACCCATCCATCCGTTCGGCACGCGCGTGCTCGTCAGGTCGCCGTCCCGTCCGTAAGCGACAGGCTTTCCTGCTGCCATGCCCCGGTCCCCAGGTCCCGCACTCAAACGCCCCGTCACCCCGACACCACCCTGTCCCCAGACTCGAAACGTAGGTGAGCTGCAAGCCAGCAAATTTCCCTAGGAGCATATATGTACAAAAGAAAACAGAGACGCGTCATATGTATAAGGCGTATCCGATAATGCGCGCGGCATTGGCCCATATGATGTGCTCATGGCCACCCGACGAGCTTCCTGCCTTGGTGCGTCTCCCCAAAACGACAAAAAAAAAAAA